>CM063505.1:27346375-27358875 GCA_032207245.1 Pardosa pseudoannulata | reverse complement strand
ATTTGTGAATGTGTTTTTCTCATGTATATCTTATACCTCACATATATGTATTTTTCGTATGTGTATCCTACATGCTAGATCTCCGGAAAACAATAAAAAAAAATTCTTCAAATAAAGTTTTAATGAGAGTTAGCTGTCTTCTGAGCAAGATCAAACTAGCAGTATATAAAATAAGGAAAATCAAATATCATTGACTCACTAATTAACTAACGTCTTAAAAAAAGTGATGTGCTGAAATTTCGTATATGCACCATCGGTCTTACACATGCAATAGCATTGCTAAAACTTAAATACCGCCTTACTGCCTGTGTTAATTAAAGATACTTTGAAAGACTTCTTTAGTCTTTTAAATAATTTATTCATTGTTACACACTTTTCAAATTTATTAGTCTGCATATTAGTATAGTTTTAGTCTGTACATGATTTTTCCCATTAATCACCGTAAATAGAAATATATATATATATATATATATATATATATATATATATATAAATATATATATATATATAAATATATATATATATATATATATATCCACCGAATATATGAATAATATTATATTTTTATATTTAATTACACTATATATATATATATATATATATATATATATATATATATACACTATCAGACTACATTGTGTGTTTCAATTTTTAAAAATTTCATACACATACATATTGTACCACATTTAAATATATTCTCTACATCCTCTTATATTCTATGGCATGGTATATAATATATATAATACATATATATATTTATATATATATATAATATATATGTATATATATGTATATATATAATATATATGTATAATATATATGTATACACACATACACACACGCATTAATATATATATATATATATATATATATATATATATATATATATATATATATATATATATATATATATATATATATATATATATATATATATATACATACACACTATCAGACTACATCGTGTGTTTCAATTTTTAAAAAATTTCAGACACATACTTATTGTACCAGATTTAAATATATTCTCTACATCCTCTTATATTCTATGGCATGGTATATACATACATACATCTTATAATATATATATTATATTTATTATTATATATATATATAATATATATTGTATAAGATATATGTATTACATATGTATATATATAATATATATATATATATATACACTATCAGGACGCTACATCGTGTGGTTTCAATTTTTAATTCCCAATTGTTCTCCTTTACCTCCAGATAAAGGGTAAACTTTAAGTATATTCACTGACTCATAAAGCTACCGAAAATCTACCAACTGAAATGTGCCTCTGTGTTCGGCACGTATGGATTAAATCTGTGTGGGACAGTGTTAGAAATTCATTACTTACCGGAAATTTCCTCCCCTATGGGGAAACTCTCGATAAAATAAGACATGTACTCTTTAATCATGACAGTCTCATCCCCTAATTTATGATACTGAAACAGTCTAATACATTTATTACAGACGAAACAGAATCTAAACTTTCAATGCGAATGAGTAATTTTGTAGTTAGCAGATCAGTTTTTTCTGTGTATGTAGGGGTAAATTATATAGGTACGAGTTAAATCGAAATTTTATTTTATGTGCAGTTATATAATTGACGTTCCCACTTTTATAACTATAGATATTTTGACGTACTGTTGCATGAAATGGGTTTGAAATTCGAGTAATCATGCGTCGTAATCAGTAAACTAAATTTATTTAAAAGTTCTTTTGTGTTTAAACAGTTCAACGATCTCGAAACTTCTAGAATACCTGCATTCCAAACAACTAATAACAAAAATTAGGTTTAATTGAATTTTAAAGCCCACAAATATCAGATATGCATGTTAAGCTGGAAACTGGCTATTACTTCAGCTTTGTCAATATGAATGGAATATGTTCTACCTCGCAGCGGGATTTGTAATAACTCTAGATGAAAGAGGATATGATGTAAAATCTTTTTAAGTTAGGTGTAGTACACCTCAAAACTTGTTTCAACATCTTTCTTAAATTTTCTTTCGCCACAGGTTTTTGTCCCCAAACTAGAGACAACTCTCCAATCATGTTTGTTTATCGTCTTAGATGGTGAGTTTGACCTCTATAAACCCCAAAAACAGTTTTAGAAGTTAAGCTCATACCATTTTGGGTTTGAAAAAAATAAAAGCCCTTTAAATGTCTTCTCGATTGTTCATAACCATATTAAGTTCGCTAGGAATAATTCATTACAATATATTTTAATTTCTTTTGACATTAAAAATGCTTTCAACTCTGTCAGGTGGTCAGACGTCATTACCTCTTTAATCGACATCAGGGCTACTAATTATCTCATTAATATTTATTCAGATTATTTTCCCAATAGGAGTATTCAATTTTTGGATTTTGGTTACAATATTAATTCATACTACGACATAGGAATACCTCAGAGTGTTATTTCTTCTCCTCTTTTTTGGAACCTTATTCATAAAATTTTCAATTTTCATTTACCACATCTTTATGCTTACACTGATGACATTCTTTAGGTTTCTTTGGACAATAGTGTTCCTACTTTAGAACTTAACTGCACTCCAGTTATTAATCATCTCATCAGCTGGAGTGATTCTTTACATCTTAAGCTTGACAGCAACAAAACCAAGTTTCTTCACTTTCCCAAAAGGGGCACTGTTGACCGTAGGGCTCCTTGTTTCTGTCTCTATGATATTAATATTCAACGTACCAAAGAACTCAAATATCTTGGTTTAGTTTTTGATCACCATCTGAATTGGAGGGCTCACTTTTCACACATCAAGAACGAAATTCAGGTTTTACTTCATAAGATTTGTAGAATTCCTAAAGCCACCTGGGAATTAGGTCCCGACACATTGAAGTTCGTTTACAATATTTTCATGGAGAAAATCATTACTTATAGTTCTCCCATTTGGTGGGATGGAACCGTCCAGGTAACCAATACTTTACTGAGTGTGCAGAGGGCCGTTCTCCTAATTGTTACCAAAGCTTACCGTACCTCTTTCTTTGTGGACCATTGAGGGTATTCCCCCAGTGGATCCTATGGGTTCTTTAATTAAAGCTAAGTACCGGCTCAAACACAATTATGGTTCAGTTGACGTTTTCGATCTTAATTTAGACAGTTCTTCTTTTTTCCATATTGATAAATAAGGTTACCCGGCTTTTGATAATTGTATTGAAATCATTAATTACTCTTCTAATATTCATTCTAATTTCAATTGGTCCATCTTTACGGATGGTTCCTGAATGAACTGTCTTTTGGGGTCAGTTTTTGTTGTATTAGATCACTCAGGTAACCTTTTTGCCACTGGTTGCTTCAGGCTAAATGATGACGCAGAGATTTTTCCAGTATGCAGGGCCCTCACTTGGATCAATACTCATGACATCACATCTTTCATTATTATTTATGATTCTTTAAGTGTTTTTAAGACCATTTCTAATTTCCCTCGTTATAATGATTTAATAGTTTAAATTTACTCTGAGGTTTCTTCTTTTGTTTCGAAATATGGTTTAGGGTCCTTCCTCTTGGTTGGACCAAAGCTCACATTGGTACTGTTGTGAATGAACTTGCAGACCGTGCTGCTAAGT
The DNA here is from genome assembly GCA_032207245.1 of Pardosa pseudoannulata. NCBI lineage: Eukaryota > Metazoa > Arthropoda > Arachnida > Araneae > Lycosidae > Pardosa > Pardosa pseudoannulata. The sequence goes on along the minus strand of CM063505.1, from coordinate 27,355,277 downwards.
CAGCTACCCTTTTCTTTGATATTGACTTTCTCTAACCTCCCCTCTCAATCTTCGTAAGCTTTTGTTAAATTCTTTAATTACCCCTTGGCAATTCCATTGGGATAATGCAGAAGTTGGTCGCTTTACACACTCCATTTTTCCTTCAGTTTCTGTTAATCGGAATAGGTCCAATCATTTTCTAGTACAACTTGTCACCCACCATGGTAAATTCCCATAGTATTACAGAAGGTTTCTCAGAAAGGAGGTTTCTTGTGGTTGTGGCTGCTTTATGACTGATGTTTTACACTTTGTTTACGATTGTCCATTACTTGATGATTGCCGTTTTAAACTCTCACATAATTTGTCAGACATTCCACTTTCTAGGCTTGTTCTTCATCCTGTCACGCGTTCTCACCTAATCTCATTAATGCATTTCATTATTTCCTATGAAGACTCGTTCCTCATCTCATGACTTTTTGTTGTAGTCTCTGTTTAGTTGTCACCACTAGGTGTAGTGACATGTGGTTTTTTTCCTCGTGGAATTTTCATGTGTTTTTGCTTTTGGGGTCAAGTTCATCTCGGTTAAACCCCCTTAGCGGTAGCTGCCGATATTTCTTGAACTTTCCTCTACATATTTATGTAGAACAGGGGTGGGCAAATACTTTTAAGCGCGGGCCAAAATGAAATTTTCAAAATGTCTCCCGGGCCGGAGGACTATACCGCATACGCTGTGCACACGCGAATGTTTTGGGTGGAGTTTTTTCCCTGCCCAAGAAATTTTTTGACAAAAACACTATAAGTATCATTTTAAAGCATTTGGACAGAGAAATTTGACAGTTAATAAAAGATAATAGTAATAATAAATTGTCTTACTTAGGTGTATATGCGAACAATTTGTGCCCAGTAAAATATGTCACTTAATTTTTAAAGAAATAGGATCCATTATATTAAATTAATGGTCATTAAATAAATCAGTTAATGAAAGATTTTATTTTGATATTTATTTATATCTTAAAGATACAAGTTATTTCATTTTGATCATAGTTATTACATTTTTATATTTATATTACATTTTGTAAATATAATAGTCGATAGAAATATAAAAAGAAAAGACAAACATCAAAAGTTAAAATGGAATAGTTTTAGTTAATGCGAAACGTGAAATCTGGAATGTTCATTTGATATTATTTCTTCAAAATTTGGATCCCAATCACTTGTAGCAATCCTTAATACCGAGTGTAGATTTTCGTCAGTAATTTGTGATCGATATTTATTTTTCGTGTAAATCATTAACGAAAAAGTTCTTTCACAAATATATGTTGAACCAAATAAAACTAGGTATTTTTTTAACATAGTTCAAAAAATGTTTGAAATGTTCTGTATTCAAAGCACCGTAGAAAACACTCAACTCGTTTGAGTGAAAATTTTCTTTTAGTCGGTCTGTAGTCTGTCGAAGAGTGAGAGGTGTGCACGTTGAATTCTATGTAGTAAGCCGACCAAGCCGAACACACGCTTTATGAGAGTATGTATGTTGCGTACATTAAAGTAGGGATATGGTTACAGCTGTTCAAATTATAATACTCTTTATTATTTATATATTTTTTGTGTTGCAAAAAGTAAACCGTAGCATTCCCAAAAAATCAAAAAAAATCAAAGATATATATTTTTTTATTATTTATATGTACACTACGCATACAAATACTGTTGATTTCAACAAAATCGCATATAAGAGATTAAAAAAACTGCATGCGGGATTTTTTCAACGGGCCGGATAAAGTAAGCAAAAGGGCCGAATCCGGGGCCGGCTTTTGCCCCCCTCTGATGTAGAATGTAAAATAAATAAAAAAAAAATATCAAAAGCTAATCGTAATAATATTTGTATCGTTATTTCGATTACCGGAAAACCATCGTTAAACAGTGTGGAAGTATATATTTTAGTGTAATAAATGCTTTAAAGTATACACTATACGCTAAGGAGAAATATTATCTTACTCTTAAGAATCTAAAGCACTTAAAATTTCTTCAAAAACATTTCGGCAACATTAGTCTACAAAAAAACTTGGAATTCAAAAAAAAAAGAGAAAAAATAAACTCATGTGACATGCATGCAGGGTTTTTGAAGTAAATATTTTATAGATACTTTGTTTAACTTCGAAGTTCTTTTAGAAATTTGACATTAATCTCTAAACCTATTTGTTCTAAATAACCAGACAATATGTATAAAGAACAGACAAGAAATTAGAACTTTCTTCTGACTGTACAGTTATTTCTTTATCGGGAAATTACCTTCAACACTTGAAGCATAATGCAGTTTTGGAATAAAATAAGAAGGATTCGAACATCAAACGAGTTCATCGGATAAGGAGGGTAGAAGATGTAATATTGTAGAAAGGAAGAATAATGAAATCGAACTATCTCCTTTCAACCCAAACGGTTTGGGAATTGGAACTGCTACTCATTTGCTCCCAGAAACAGCCAATATTCGATAAGACGTAGCTAAAAATGTAAGAATATAGAAAGAGAAGTAATATTTGTTATCTATATTTCTTAGTTATGCATTTAACTGTTTGTCAAATGCATTGTGCGAGATGGATCCAGGAAGTAAGTTTCCCTACTTAAAAGAAAAAAGAACTCACACTCTCACGGACATATTTATTGGCAACATGTACAGTAATGATTCAGCTGTTTTTTCAACATAGTCACCACCAGAATTGAGACACTTGTATTGTGGGATCAACTTTTCTATACCTCTGTCGTAGAACTCTGCCGCCGGTGAATGGAACCAGCCTTCCTGTCCCAGATCACCGTGCACATCTCTTTCGGTAAATACATCGTCTGTTTGAATTTGGTCCTGACCAAAGATCCACTATGAGGCCAATGCATTGACTGCTGCTTGGTTTTCGGGGTAAAGTGCGAAATCCAAGTCTCATTTCCCGTGTCGATCCTGTCGAGGAACTCGTCGCCGTTAATGTGATACCGTAGCAGAAATGCCAGTGCTGCTTCTAAGCGTTGAATCTTGTGTGTTAGGGTGTCAGTTTCGGCTCATAGATCTGACAGAGCTGACGATTAATTCCAATTGGCGCAATGCTTTGTGCAGGGCTTCGAACCGGAACTGAACTGAAAACCGAAAACCGGAAAAAACCGTTATTTTGGTCGGAACGAAAACCGGAACTGAACCGAAAAAAATATCGGTTTACTTCGGTTCGATATATCTTTCAGTCATTTTGTTACTGTTACCAACTTATCAATATTTTCTAATTTAACGTCAACTTTATAATTACATATCCGCACTTGTATAAGATTGCAATGGTGGTTTTGGCAGCTCCAGCTACACAAGTTAGTGTTGAAATTTATTCTCCGAGACAACAGAAGTAATCTCAGTGAAACCACGTTAGAAGATATATTAATAATTAGAGGCAATTTTCATATGTTAAATAAATAATATATTTTTTACATAATTATTGCAAGGCCAAGTGCACGATGTGAGAGTCAAACGACGAATGTGGGTAATCATGAACCTAGTTGTCAAATGCGATTTTGATAATGGATAACAATGCCAATGCTCGCCGCTCTTATCGTACCTGCTGTTTGTATCAATTCACATAGTGTACCAATTAAAAAAAGAATAAAATCTTCTAAATTTTGATAGAATTACATTTTTTGTTTATGATAGAATTATATTTTTAGTACAAATAAGAATATACATAAAATGAAATTATTCATTTGGAACTGAAATGAAAACAGTTATTTTTGGCGGAGCGAAAACCGGAACTGAACCGAAAACCGTTATTTTTGGCGGAACGAAAACCGGAAATGAACCGATATTAATTTTTTAGTTGAACCGGAACGAAAACCGGAACAAAAAAAAATTACGGTTCGAAGCCCTGGCTTTGTGCATTGAAGATCACCGACCGAACCTTGCAGGCGGCGGGAGAAAGAATTAGAGTTTCCATTTCGGACCAATGCTACCACGCTACTGGCAATAGTCGGGACCTGTCCACCTGGCATATGATTGATACGTCATAGATCTGTTACGCATGCTCAATTCACATGGATAATTACGTTTATTTTAAAGGGAAAGCATTGGGAAACTTATTTTCTGGATGCGCCTCTTAACATGTCAAAATAAAAGAAGAATTTTCAAGGTACATCCAAACAGTAAAGATATTCAATGTTTTGAAAATCGATGAAGACTTTTGCCTGCCTACAGGAAACGCCTAAACGATCAAGAAAGCGATCGCGACTAGCAGGAAGGAAACAAGGAGAAAAAATAGGTTTCCCATTCTGAAATTCCATGCATTTTAGTCATATCCAGTTCTGAATCTCACCAAGTCCGATTGCACGTGCCCGGGTTCCTAACACCGATGAAGACTTTTGCCTGCCTGCAGGAAACGCCTAAACAATCAAGAAGGTAATCCGACTAGCAGGAAGGAAACAAGGAGAAAAAATAGGTTTCCCATTCTGAAATTCCATGCATTTTAGTCATATCCAGTTCTGAATCTCACCAAGTCCGATTGCACGTGCCCGGGTTCCTAACACCGATGAAGACTTTTGCCTGCCTGCAGGAAACGCCTAAACAATCAAGAAGGTAATCCCGACTAGCAGGAAGGAAACAAGGAGAAAAAATAGGTTTCCCATTCTGAAATTCCATGCATTTTAGTCATATCCAGTTCTGAATCTCACCAAGTCCGATTGCACGTGCCCGGGTTCCTAACACCGATGAAGACTTTTGCCTGCCTGCAGGAAACGCCTAAACAATCAAGAAGGTAATCCCGACTAGCAGGAAGGAAACAAGGAGAAAAAATAGGTTTCCCATTCTGAAATTCCATGCATTTTAGTCATATCCAGTTCTGAATCTCACCAAGTCCGATTGCACGTGCCCGGGTTCCTAACACCGATGAAGACTTTTGCCTGCCTGCAGGAAACGCCTAAAACAATCAAGAAGGTAATCCCGACTAGCAGGAAGGAAACAAGGAGAAAAAATAGGTTTCCCCATTCTGAAATTCCATGCATTTTAGTCATATCCAGTTCTGAATCTCACCAAGTCCGATTGCACGTGCCCGGGTTCCTAACACCGATGAAGACTTTTGCCTGCCTGCAGGAAACGCCTAAACAATCAAGAAGGTAATCCCGACTAGCAGGAAGGAAACAAGGAGAAAAAATAGGTTTCCCATTCTGAAATTCCATGCATTTTAGTCATATCCAGTTCTGAATCTCACCAAGTCCGATTGCACGTGCCCGGGTTCCTAACACCGATGAAGACTTTTGCCTGCCTGCAGGAAACGCCTAAACAATCAAGAAGGTAATCCCGACTAGCAGGAAGGAAACAAGGAGAAAAAATAGGTTTCCCATTCTGAAATTCCATGCATTTTAGTCATATCCAGTTCTGAATCTCACCAAGTCCGATTGCACGTGCCCGGGTTCCTAACACCGATGAAGACTTTTGCCTGCCTGCAGGAAACGCCTAAATAATCAAGAAGGTAATCCCGACTAGCAGGAAGGAAACAAGGAGAAAAAATAGGTTTCCCATTCTGAAATTCCATGCATTTTAGTCATATCCAGTTCTGAATCTCACCAAGTCCGATTGCACGTGCCCGGGTTCCTAACACCGTACTAGTTATGAACTGGTGGGAAGTAGAAGGTTATTTATTTTTATAAAAGGAATGGATTTCCAGCACTTAGGTAGTTTTCAATACATTGAAATTTAATTGCAAATAAAGAATTCATTAAATTTTTAAATGTTTAACACTAGATTTACGGATGTTGATCATATACCTATTTTTACTAAAATGAACCAATTTTACTCGTACAAGAAAATTGAAGTTCTTTGCAAAGAAAATTGTTCCAAATTAAATTAAATAAAATGTTTATTATCAAAAGATTCATAGAAAACATTTTTTACATATAAAATCTGTTTTTTAAACACATTTTCCACAAAACATTTCTTTTACATTTAGCACAATGGTTCATATATCTGTTTCTTTTGCATGATTGTTGAACTTGACAATTCTTCCGTGCGCCAGTAGCATGAATTTCTGTCATTAGAATGGAAGTGTTCTTGACTTCTTCTCTATATTTAGTTTATACTATACTTTATATTTACTCTAGACTATATTTATTACTATATTTATTTATTTTCATATACATTCTATGAGTCAAATTTGTTCACATCCGCGAAAATAGGTATAGCACATTTGATAATGCGAAATGAAGGGGTCTGCGGGGAAGAGGAATAAAAGTTTACATATATTTTATTACTTAACTAAAAACCAACGTATGTTTTTGAAAAGTGATATTAAAGTTATATATATATATATAATGATCAAATTATTAATGAGTCAAATTGGCTCAGTACTTAAATATACTGTTAAATATGGTACCTCCCTAGTCTATGGCAATGATTTAGAACCTTTATCGGTTAAATTCGCTTCTACAGAAATTAAACTTTTTGTCTCTCTTTTATGTTAAATGCCGTGTTAATGTATTCTAGAATAATAATTCTCTCACAACCACAACCCGCAATTATGAAATTCAACATATTCATACAAAAAACTATTCTTCGCAGCTATACATAGATTTTTTACAGTGATGTCAGCCGACATTTTGCATAACGTAAAATTATAAATCTAGTAAATCAACACTATAAATCAAATGTCGAACACGAACAATACTGTGGTGAAATTCTTAAAGTTTACACTATATCAGACACTTTACACTTTAAGGCTTATAAAATAAATGTGTAATAATGGCTAAATCAGTAAACAAACAAAACATTTATAGGACTACTTAAGAATTGGGTTCCCCTTGACAAATTTGGCGAAAATATTGGCGATATTTACTAAAACACAAAGGTAATCCATCCAAACATTGTATTTCTTGCTTTTTATGACTTTAACCCTTTAACTGCCGCGAACGCATATATATATAAGCTTTGCGCTTGGATGCATTAACTACCCCGTAATGCGTATATGTATACCTTGTATATGTTAAATGTTGTGTAAAGGAGTGTACTTAATGAAAATCAGGGATTTACTAAGAAACGTATTGCAATAAAACTTATATATACGCCCATAACAGTTAAAACATTGACTGCGCAAGACGTATATATACGCCCGCGGAAGTTAAGGGTAAATGACTGCATAGTGTGCCATCGTAATAGAATTATACACTCTTTCTTAATTCAAGAAAACGACTTGAAAACCGGACATTTATATTTATAGGCAATTAATTCCTTAACAGTTTACAATCGCAACAGCTCCAAATTATTAAAAATGCTTTTGAAAAGTGATATTAAAGTGATATCAAATTTTTAATGAATCAAATTAGCTCAGTCCGTAAATCTAGTGTTAAAGACTTTTAAATTCCCTTAAATGTGTCATGTAACTAAAAGTATTCTAGAGAACTAAAGTTTAATGTAATATACTCTTTAATAGGAACTCTGTAAACCTCCTAAAATCTTAACAGTATAAGGTGCAAAAAATCTATTTAGGGTAACAAATAGGAATACTTTAGTCATAGTAACAACTTTTTATTGTTGCACTCATTTATTTTACAAGACTTACAAAATAAATTATAGTTGAAAAAATTACAATAAAATATAATGGAGGCGGATACTAAAGAAATTTTGATTGCATCAGTCATTCTCGTGTTTTATACTTCAAAATATTATTAATGTGATGTATACGCTTTCTATGGGACCACATCGTAAAGTTTTCAAATTTTGAGAAGATTAATGAAGAACACTTCCTAAATTTCCAAAAATTCAAGCTCACAGTTAATTTAAAATCGCTTAACCTCATTCGAAGGAATGCTATGAACTACTACTCTCAGCATCAGACTTAAATTGATTTCTTGTATGGGAAGAGGAAAACGAGCTTTGTAAGTACGTGTTCCTAATTTTTGTTGTATATAGGAATTATTAAGTTTCCTTATTATACAACTAGAACACGATTCCATGCATGGATAATGATCTTCGATATTTTATTATCGTCCGCTTTCGAAGAATTTATTAACAGAACGTATTAAATAGTGTTTTATGTTTGTTTAGTTTCATTATAATGAAACGATGAATTAAAATTGTTTGCTTGCCAATGTTAAAAAAATAGAACATGACATTTCGACCTGTCTTTTCGAAGAAATAATGTTTAATTCCTTACATGTTTTAATGCTATTTTGATTTCTATCTCTCCTTGTTTTAATTATGATTTATATTGTGAATTATACACTCAAGTGCCAAAACATTATGGCCACCCCTACATTTTGCAATGAACTCGCCTGTATGACGTGGAAGGCACGTGATCAGGTGGAAGTGGTAATTAACTGCTGCTGGAAAGTCTGTAAAATCATTCTTTCACTTACTTCTGTGTGTGATGGGAAAGGCTGTGGATCTAAGCGATTTTGATAGAGGGCAGATTGTAATTGGAACAAGTATTTCCGAAACTGCATGACTCTGTTGTTCGCGATCTACAGTTGTTAGAACTTGTGCAAAGTGGATGAATGGCTGTGAAACCAGTAGTAGACGACATGGTAATGGACGTCCACACGCTATCAAAGAAAAGGTTTGTCGGAGACTGTCTCGCATGGTGAAGCAAAACCGGAGAAGACAGTGGGTCAGCTGACAACCCGATACAATGCACGGCCAAGTAGAATAGTAACGGAGCACACTGTTCAGCGGATACTGTTGGATATGGGGCTAAGCAGCAAACGTCCCACTCGTGTGCCTTTGCTAAACAAGCTTCATCTCCAACTACGCCTACGCTGGGCCCGGGAACATCGCGACTGGTCCATAGATCAGTGGGAAAGAGTTGCCTGGTCAGATGAATCACGGTTTGTTATTCATCACAACGATGGCCTTGTCAGGATACGTCGTCTTCCAGTCGAACAGTTGCTCCCTCAATATACAGTAGGTCATACACAGGCGGGT
>CM063505.1:27178875-27338875 GCA_032207245.1 Pardosa pseudoannulata | reverse complement strand
CATGTTATTGTTTTTAGGCGATAAAGTTTTTGTTTTTGTATTAATGTTTGTTACAATTGCAATGTAAGAGTTGGTCATTTATTCTTAGGCGTAATTGCCATATAGTATTATATTATATGCAATAAATAATTAACTGTTTGTGCTTAAAAATTCTTTAAAAAATCTAAAAATTTAACCTAATGGCAAAAAGGAAAATTGATACTACTAACGATGCTGGAAAGTGTCCTGATTACACCTTAGAAACTGAAACAGATACCGATTTGGATACATCTGAAGATAGCATTGTAGTTTGTCCTGCAAAAAAAAGTGTGAAAAATTTAGTTAGTGATGAAACTGCTTCTGGTCACGACGCATGAGAAAAGCTTTCATCGAAAGTGGCACACACAATCGTCGCTCCATTCATAAGACAAGAGGTTAAGGTCCAAATGGAAACTTTTGTATTTGAAGGGGGTCTATGAAACCCTAACAAGGTGCTGAAGTACCATCACAATAAAATTAATCGAATTTAGAAGAATGGATTCGAAACAAGAAATTTTTTCTGTCCTTGATCTAAGGACTTAATTATTTTATACAACTGCTGGGAATAGAACTTGTAGATTCAGTAGTCGGAGCCTTATGCTCTAACCACTTAACCAAGTGAGGTTGTAGCAATGTCGTGCTATTAGTTCTATTTGAAACTTGCTAAATCAATATTTAAACAAAAACTTCTTGTTTTGAAAGGGTATGAAACTTTAGCCTACACATATGACGGTGGTGAATTTCAAACGAAAATGCTTCAAGCATCTAGTAAAGTGGCTAAGCTTTATTTTATTTTTCCTCGATCCAGAGACTTATATATTTTTGAACCGGTCGAAAATTGCACCTGCAGAATCGTCGTTTGAAGCGTCCCTCTAACCCAATGTTTCCCAACGTGGGACGCACGCCCCACTGGGGGGCAATTTGATTGTTGAGGTGGGCAATTTGAAAATGGACTCGACACTAGTTTGACCTAGTTGCTCCGATACATATTTATATGCAATTTAAGATTCGTTTGGCAAAATAAAACGAAACAAGCAAATTTTTAACTCATTGCGGAAAACGAGATGTTTAAATTCGTTTCAAGAAACCATTTCAGAGTGACCCTCGTATTCAGAATGCACTCGATTTACAAAATAAAAAATGACCATCTTTATCACTATGTATTACATAAGGAGCTAAAGTATTCATAATATTATTTTTCTAGGTGTAGCGTCGATTATTTCGTCATAGTTCAATCTGTTTGTAGTATCTTTTTCAATGCACAGTAAAGTTATATCCCCTAGACGTATCCATGAAAAGTGTAGATACATGCTAGAAGAAAATTACACATTAAACTGTCGTTACAAACAAATACAGAAAGTTTCTCAATGCAATTATTAGATTTGTGTATGTGTTCTCTAATTCTTTAGTTCTAGCTGATAAAATCCTTCTAAAACTTCGAATGAACTTTTTTTAAGTATTTTAGTACTGAAATTGGAAATTTTACATCTGTGAAATGGCTATGAATTTACGATTATTTAAATTAGCAAAATTTGAAATGGAAGGTCCTGTATGATAAGAGAATTGGTAAGTTTTTCTTTCACTACTGTTCTTTATTTCCGTAATTTGTGATGAGATTTGAGGAATAGGAAGCTCACTCTTATATTCTAGGTATTGGAAGTCTACATTTCTTAAAATTTTATTTCATTGAAACGTTGCAACTTATTTTCATAAAGACTCTTTTAAGCGAAAATACTTTTTTTTTAATTTATTGCTTTCAAAATCTTCTTGGACTCAAATATTATTATTCATTACTAAAATACGATTTGATTCAAATATATCACTTTAATATTCTGTACATGCTTAAAATATAAGATAATTTTTTGCATTGTATCCTGAATTTAATAGTCTTATTTATGGAAACAAAATCTTTATCAAAACAAGTTATTTCTACAATCAACAAAGTTCCTCCTATCAATTGCAGTAAAATTAAAATTTCACCACTAATACCACTTTTTTGGTACCAGATACTGCAAAAACACAACTATAACACAAAAGTTTTCCAACAACCAAAAATAATGCAGGCCACTTTCACCAAAGTCGTTTTACAGCTAACCGTGATTAATCCATGGCTCAAACCAATGGTGGGATTGAATTCTCCGTTTAAACATAGATTAATCACGGTTAGCCATTAAATGACTTTGGTGAGTCCGGTCCTAAGAATTGTAACTCAAAAAGGAAGCGTGAACTTTTTTAGAGGATTTTGAGAACACGAGAATCGAAAACTTTTATGACTCCACCTATTAAAAAATTCTAAATTTATTCTTATTCTAAGTTCAAACCTAAGTATTCTACTTCAAAGCGCGTGTGGCAAATTAAGGCTTTATTGCTTAGTTAGCGATTAAAACTAATCGCTATACGTAGTTTAAACACTTTGCAATTGAATTGGAGAGTTAATCTCCGTGAAACAACATTGATTGTACGATTACCTCTAAGCACCGGTATCACCAAAGTCGTTTAACGGCTAACCGCGATTAACCCATGGCGCCAACCAATGGTAAAACGCAATTCTCGTTTAAACAGAGATTAATCGCAGTTAGCTGTTAAGCGATTTTGGTGAGACCTGTTCTAATTCGCTATAATTAAATGTGTAGTTCATCTCTGATTAGTTATAATGCTAAGACCAGGTCTTTGTTCCATATATTTATAACGTCAGAATAGATTTTATCAAGTGCTTTGCACTTCTTTTAATTTTAGTTATCTCTAAGGAGAATATACTTGTATGCATGTTCAAAACAACAAAGTTGTTCCACACCTCTCGACTTTTGAAATCTGTTCTTAACCTTGCAGCAACGAACGGAAAGTGGTACAGAAAAGTGTGGCATTAAAAGTTTTAAATAGATTTTTTTAACAGTTGTAAGAAGATTTTGATGTTTTATTATTTAATGGTAATGCAATTTGTTGACAGTCTGTGGCATCAGATTTTTTTCCACACTCATCAGCTCATCGAGTGGCATTCAGAGCTACGGGGTTCTCTTACTTTGATACACGAAGTTTCTGATAGCCATGTATCAAACGGACATCTGAGGTAAATACACACTGATTCTTTTTTAAAAATTGATTAATTCTTTTACTGTTACCCCAGTTTCGCACGACTGAGTCAAGATGATAACTTTAAAAATATCGAATTGTTTAAATTGGCTCGAGTGATAGATGGATGAAAAATTTGAAATCGGTATCTTCAATGTTTTTAAGTTTATGCAAATAATTTCATTTATAGGGGCCTTTTATATAATTGATGTGTACTATAAATGGTTTTTTTTCCATGTTTGTTTTTCTCCAAATTCCATTCGTTCATAATTCTAAAGATATTCTATTTATTTTGTGTTGAAAGTACTAAGTTTTGCTTTATTATGTTATACACTGATATGAAGTAAAAAAATGTCAATGCTTTGTTTCACTGTATCAATTTTTTATGAAATATAAGTCAAGAGATATCTAAAAATTTATTTGGACTTAATGTAGTTAGCTTTAATAGACCTCAAAGAGGATTTTGGAGCTAAATTATTAATACTTGAGATTTTGAAAACGTTTTACAGATTTAAAAAAACAGCTTGATTCAATACTTTATTTTATTTTTTTAACTGCTTTCAATTGTATCCTAAAATACAAAACTATTTCAATATTTACTGTAATTCTTCGAATAAACGTGTTTTCTTTTAAAAGATTATAATGTTTCATTAAAATTGAACGGGTGTCGGGTGCATAACGTTTTATGCACGATAGCATGTCCATTATTTTTTTTTGTTCCAAACTAGTTTAATAGAACAATTAGAACACCATTCTCTATAAATGAAACATTCGTAATGTTTTTTCATGCTTTTACAGTCTGTCACGCTCATTTGAAAAGGTTTTATTTTAATGAGTTTACTTAACTGGAAATACAAGTCATTATGTAAGTATGCAATACTGTCAATGTGGCATTGGGAACGCTAGTTTATTGCATATTTATCTTTTTCATGCAAGTAATTTCTTTTATTAAAACAATTAAAGTGTGGATTTATCAAAATTTTTATTTTATGGGGAAGTGATTTCCTTAAATTCCACCAAGAGATTGGAAACACTGTATATTCTTCATGTAATTCAATTTTCCCTTAATAAAAATTTCGTTTTAAAATGCTCTGTGTGATGGAAGCTTTAATGAAAAATCTTCTTCGATGCATAAATGATTCTAGTTGCATGTAATACGGATTTTGTATTTATACGACGATGCATTTTATCTTTATTACAAGGTTAAATGTTTGTATTCTGTAGATAAATATGTATTAATGGATTTTCAGTTTGAATATTTTGAGTATTTAATGGGTATAAATGCTTGTAACGAAATTTTAATTGTGTATTAACAAATTAAAGACTTGCTAGGTTTATATAAAGAAACTTGTTGCAACGTCACGAACTACTAGAATGTCCTTTCCATTCATTTTCATGTTTGCAACAGCCAATAGACAAACAATAAACTGCCCTTCCGTTTGAAACTAAAGCCAAATTGTCATAATTTGAGAATTTGCCCTACTGCGTGAAATCGCCTTATTTGTGTTAGCAAACGTGATCTGAATGAATCATAGTGTATGTTAGCCATTTTCTTTTTAATGATCATTAATCTATAAAACAGAATCCATTCAAAATTTAAGGAGTGCTCCAGATTTTTATTTCAGCATGGAGCCAAAAAGGAGCGTTTCAAATTTTTAAGGTAAAAAATCTCTTTAAAACTATTATATAACAGATTTATCCAGAAAATTTGATAACACTGGTAACGGGGTACTGATGACATTTCGACAGTGTTCAGCATCATTTCTAGTCATATAGATTTAGGTAATAAATAACGAATTGCACATTTTCAAGAAATTTTTATTTTGGGAGCAATTTATCTTTTTACTTTAATGATATTTCTTGTGTGTTTGTAAAAAGGTATCTGTACAAATATATGATCATTGGCTTTCCTTAATCAACTGATTGAATTCATTATGTCGTTATTTTGAAATATTTTTATTTATCAGTAATGATATCCGTTGGTAGTGACATATTTGCTTATTGTATGATTTTTATTGACCATCTGAAAGCTTCCATATCCTTAATATATGTAGGCCAAAATGTTTTTAAGGTATCCGTCTAAGTTCAGAGAACTTTTTAATTTAAACGTAGAAACTAGTTCATGTTTTTACATTTTTAGATTTATTTTTTATATTATAGATAATTGCACTTAAAAAATTTATTCCTGGAAAAGTTTTTATAAAGTTTCTAATAATTGAAGAAAATTTAGTAAAAAAAAATCGGGATTTTTCAAAAGGTCTAATTTTTTAATTAAATTATTTCAATATTTTTTGATGCAACACATTTCTTATACACTGGACTAGTGAATCACCTAAAATCTTTGCTTAATTTTCATTTGGTAAAAAATTTTGGTCTTTTAAAATCATAAACATTGAATTTTTAATGAAGTTTCATTACCTTTATATCGAACTATGAGTGTAACATCATTAAAAATTATCCAAATTTAAAGCTTTTAGGTCATTCACTAGTAAATACTATCAAAAGCATTCATAATGATTTTCAACTTTTCGAGAAATCATATTTAACCCCTTCCGGTAAAATGACTAGTCTAACTCGTCATTGGTTTTTCATTCCATACCTCACAATGACGAGCTACACTCGTCATGCGACTGATAAATATGATAATTAATCTAGTTTAAAATCTCTAGTGTACTGAATTTAGCAACACTTTTGTTACTTGTGGAAATCCCAGGTCACTATTACATATTGTTTATTTAAAGTTTCTTAATACAAGTCACTGTCAAATTGATTAGTCAGAATAAAAGAAAACCTAAGAAATGCCGCGTGTGTTACAAGAATCCAATTAGAAGTGAGACTCCCTGGCGATGTAAAAAATTCAGAATTCCTTTGCACTTTGTTTTGAAAAGTACCACTAGCTTGAAGATATTAATTTAACCCTTTCTGATACTTAACACTATGTAAAAAGTGGATTTTAATTAAGAATATGTAAGAACTGTAAAATAAAACAAGTTTTTTAAATAAAAAATAAATGTTTACTTCACAGTTTTTCATTATTAAATCGTACCGAAAGGGGTTAAAGTTTCAATATTTTATTAAAAATACCTTTCTGTGAAAAAAGCATTTGAAGTTTATGAAAGCAACTTTTAACTATTAAAAAATTAAAATGTTTAAAATTCCCCACACTTTCTTGCTTCAAAACTTCCTAGTTGTCAAGTTGCTAATTATTAAAAATACTAGAAAAATATTTGAACTAATCTTCATGAAAATTTAAAAAGTTTTGTCAAAAAAATTCTTTTTAAAAGGCTATAAATTCACAACTTTCGGTTCCGAAATCGCTACTTCCGTTTTGTTTTGACAGCTGTCACTGATGTTTAAACAGCTGTAACTTTTCTTTAAAATGCCGTAGAAACAAAATACAGATTTGGAAGCCTAAAAGTTGAAATTTTACAATACAGAAATAAAAGAAAAAAATTGATTTTTGGCAAAAAATGACGTTTTCAACGTAGACAGATACCTTAATAGAAAATTGAAATTTTAATAACTTTCGATTATATTTCGCTCGTTGGAATAATCTTTAAAATTTTTATGCATTTTGAAATTTGATGTCATTTGCCTGTCAGTGTCATGTCTAGAAGAACTAAAACAATTTTCTTTTATATCTGAGCTATTGTGTGATTTATTTCGATGTTTTAGAAAACATTTCTTGCACAATTGTGTACCCAATGGAGATTTATTAGTATATGTGTCTACTTCAAATGTACATATCTAACAAATCTCTTTTCGGTTGGATCTCTCTCAAAGATTTCTGTATTTCGAAAGGTAAGTATGAGATATTTCAATATTGATTTCTTCACGAATATTTGATTTTTGTTTTGATATACGCCTTATTACAAATATTTCGACCGATCAAGTGTTGACTATTTATGAAATAGAATACCGAACTCCAATGTTTATCGACTTCACCCTGCTTAAGAAGTCGATGTAAACGGCCTGTCGAGAGCAATAAAGTACCGCCCTTGAGATAATAGTTATCTGTATACGATATCGTGTAAAAACTCCCACAGTTATCACAATACAAGTATGAATCAAATCTATTCTGTAAGATCCAGAAAAATCAGTATAAGAATTTTCCTGTTGCTAGGATACTTAATTTATACTGTCAAACACCAGGATTGTGCAGTGGTTAGCATATTGTGCTCGGGTTCGATGCGTTTTCGCTGTCTCCTAATAAGGAATAATGTTGTCCACTCCCATAAAAAAGGCCAACAAAATCTGCAGATTTGTAGAAGACAGGCTCAAAAATTAATAGGCTAAATAAAGTTTTATACTTTTCTGGTAGCCCCTAATTTTTATTATTTTTAAGTGAAGCTGACAATGCACACAGGTAGCTTAATATCGAACAGGACTGTACTATATAAGACCACCCGGTGAACACGTGTAGCTTAAGGAATGACCCCCAACTCCAGATAATATTGGAACCACAAACCTATTTTAGATGCCATTAATGAAAACAGCAAATCTTTGTCTCAAACATGTAATCCTCGGGTTGTGAGATCGGTGCCTTTGCCTCCTTAGTTCCACTATCAATTTAACTAATAAGAAAATTAACAGAATAGAGCAGTACTATAGTGATTTTCATTGTTGACCGCTAGGGGAAAGAAACTATAAAAATGGACCGCAATGGAAGGTTCGGAGCTTACCCCGTTGATAGGTTCTCTCCAAGATCTTATTTGGTAAAGTACTCTCTGTTATACAGGACTGGAAACAACCTCACTTATTTACCCCCACTAAAAGTAGTCGTTCCTACAAAATATTTTACACAAGACCGATAGATGGCGTTGTCATGCGATTTCTCTCCGGGTGCTAAGAGGAATTTAACACCGAAAAGCTATAAAAGAAACCGGATCTGGAAGGTGTGGGCTGGTTGCGAACTCATCTTCCTGTATTATCTAAAAGTCAAATTACAAAACACTTCAACCAAATGGAATTTCATAACACTGCTAAGTGGTGCTGTTAGGATTTTCTTGGTGGCCGCTAGCGGGATTTTGACATCGAAAATACATGAAAGTAGCTAAGCCTGGAAGGGAGGGTGGCTTAGGAACGTTCTTGATACCC
The DNA here is from genome assembly GCA_032207245.1 of Pardosa pseudoannulata. Taxonomy (NCBI): domain Eukaryota; kingdom Metazoa; phylum Arthropoda; class Arachnida; order Araneae; family Lycosidae; genus Pardosa; species Pardosa pseudoannulata. The sequence continues at coordinate 27,330,691 of CM063505.1, read as the reverse complement.
AGTTGCCTCAGCTTTACTGTTTCCCATGCCCGGTTGTCTATCTTTCTGCGTATAATCATTTTTAGATTTTGTAGTTTGCTATGCAACCGATAGGTGGCGCTGTTATGGATTTTCTTGGTTGCCGCTAGAGGGCTTTTGACATCGAAAATGTATAAAAGTAGCTACACCCAGAAGGGAGGGTGGGTTGCGAGTGTACCTGGTACCCAATTGCTTCAGCTTTCTAGTATCCCTTCTAACTTTTTTTTTGTACTCAGTTGCAACTGACAGGTGGCACTGTTTCGGGTTTTAGGTGACCGCTAGAGGGTTTTGACTTCAAAAATGTATAAAAGTAGCTACACCTGGAAGGGAGGGCGGGTTGGTAATTTTCCTGGTACTCAGTTGCCTATCTTTCTACGTATAATCAATTTTAGATTTTGTAGTTTGCTATGCAATCAATAGGTGGCGCTGTTATGGATTTTCTTGATGGCCACTAGAGGGCTTTTGACATCGAAAATGTATAAAAGTAACTACACCTAGAAGGGTTGGGAACTTTCTCGGTACCCAGTTGCTTCGACTTTCTAGTATCCCTTCTAACTTTTTTAGTACCATGTTGCAACCGACAGATGGCACTGTTTCGGGTTTTAGGTCACCGCTAGAGGGCTTTTGACATCGAAAATGTACACAGTTGCTTGCAGCTTTCTAGTATCCTTTCTAGCTTATAGTATTGAAAGGGTTTTCTTGAGATCCTATACCTTCTCACATTAAAAGACAACTCTTTAAGAGGGTGATGAACTGTATTGTCAATGGGAATACTGACCACTTACTCCTTCTCAATATGGTGAATGGTATAATGGTTCCCAATAATATTTGGAATTTTTCTTATTGTGACTTAGAATGGTAATCTATGAAGTCGATGGAATGTTCGCCATATTTGCACAAAAATCCAATATGGGCGTCATTTCAGAAATCAGGAAAGAATACACATTGGCACGAATACAAAATATGTATTAAAATCTAAATGTTTCATAAGAAATTGAGAATTTATTTTCAAAAGTACTACAGTTTTTTCCTAATATAATATCTATACATTTACCACAGTTCCGGAGATCGAACACAATCCTTGTTTTCTAGGTTTCAATTAAAATTAAGATAAAAAACAAAGGTAAGTCACATAGCCCACTATGATGGCCTTTCGCGAGTTGGAATCTCGACTCTGGCATGGAAACCTCTCCAAAGGTAGACTGTAGAGTTCGAAACCACAAATCATTCTCTGAGGAGCTCTACTAATCGAAAAAATACCTCCCATTAACATTTAAAGATAAGGAACTAAATTTCAAATAGAAGGAAGCAATTGGATAGTTTAGAACGCTACAGTCTACTGTGTTGTTACACGAGACCTATCCCCCCCCTGGGAGAGGAGGGCAACAAGAAGTGACATCCCATACTTTGTTTCAAAATGTTTTTAAATTGCCCAAATTCGTAAACACTTTTTAAATTGAGGCAAATTTCTTAATCTTAAACATTTTTTGATTAGTTTTTAGAAAGTAAAAACTAAGGCATTTCCGTTTGATATAGATACTTTTAAACAAATCAGTTTTGAATATACTACAGCTAACAAAAGGCTTTCAAATACTCAGAAGTATATATAACTTAAAAGCTTATAAAACGCCTTGTAATAAGAAGTGGCAGTAAAAATATTCAAGAATTCAGTCAAGAGAACAGGTTTAAAATGTTTCATACTTACGTTTCAAAATACAGAAAAGGAATCCGACCGAAAAGAGATTCGTTAGATATGTGCATTTGGATCAAACACATATACTAATAAGTCTCCATTGGGTTCAATTAGGAGAGAAATAAACATTAGCACAATTATAAACAAATTCTATAAGAAATTTCTGACAATTATTTCACCCATTATTACAGTCGATAGAAAAAGTTCAACACATTTTAAATAATTAAAAATAGCTTCTAAAAGAATTTATGATTAAAAAAGAGTTTCATACCAGATTTATATAAAAGGGAAAATAGAATTCTAATTTTTTAGTGTTAACTCATGAAATTGACGAATTTCTAAATACTTTTAGGGTTTTCCCAAAGAGTAAAATACATTAGTTATTGAAATTTGTATTAGAAAATAAAGACCATTTGAAAAGGATATGGAAGCTTTCAGATGGCCAATCATTTCTAAAAATCATACAATAAGCAAATAGGTCACTACAAACGGATATCATTACTAATAAATTAAACTATTTCAAAATAACTTTCAAGGGATTCAATCAGTATATTAAGGAAATTGAATAATCATGAATACTCCTGCCGATAACTTTTTACAAATACACAATAAATTAACAAAGTAAAAAGATAAATCTCCAAATAAATCGTAATGTATATGAAGAAAATTTAAAAAGAAATGGGGAATTAGTTATGAATAACTAAATTCTATGAAAATAAATAGGATGGTTTAATCCAACTGTTATCTGATTAGTAAAAAATGAAACAAAGCGTTAACTAAACTTGTTAGAGCGTAGTTTTAACGTTCTCTCGTAATTTAAACCTTGCTTAAAAGTTTTGAAATGATAATACGCTGACAAAATCAAATGTTTTTGAATGGCTATTGATTTATATTTTTAAAAAAATGGCTAAAATTTAACGAAAATCATTTACAGGACATTAACAGAAATATAAAGCACAATCTGTCTTAAATCTATTAATAGAAAACTGTAAATAAAAGTTTCTTGTTAAAAGCATTTATACTCGTGTAAATACTTAAATTCAGACTGTAAACACATTAATATATACTTATCAATAGAAATCAAACATTTTACCTCGTAGTCAATTTAGAATGCATTCGCAAATACACTTAAAGCAATTTAATATATAATTGCTCGAGTAAACTCGTTTGAAAAACAGCAAAATGGACCTAAACACCGTTCAAAACAAAACCTCTATTATACTAAGTATTGGTATTGTTTTGTAATTTAGAATCCAATTTAAAACAGTTTAGGATAATAAAATCATTTAATTCTTTTAAAACCTGTAAAAAGCTTTTATAATCTTTTCATCTCAAGTCTACTTTATATGTGTTCTATAAATGCTCTTTACTCAAATCTGCGAAGGAATTTTATTTTACAAAAAAAAAAAAATAATAATAATAATAAAATAAATAAATAAATAAATATTGAAAGTTAAGTACAAATCATCTTGACTTTTTTAAAAAATATAAAAAATAATGAGTCAAATTTTTTACTTACTCCATTTACAGTTTTATCCTAACAAGACAAAGTTCGTAAACATAATTTAATGCTTGCGTGTTCCACACAAAATAAGTCGAAGTTTGTAATGTTTAGAATTTGAAGAACAAACCACGGGAAACAGATATTTGCTGTTTTCATTTGCTAAGAAATGCTATAAATTAAATGCACTAATATAATTTTCAAAAAGTTGAAATTACAGAGTTTTTTCATATATGTTTATAAATGTGAGAATGTTATGACCCAGTTGAAACAGTTCGATATCTTCAAGCCCTGTTCAATGGACTTCGTCATATTAAACTGTAAAACAGTATAAGAATTCACAAACTTTATAAAAGAATTATGTACTTTAAACGTCCTTCTGATAGTTGACGTCGTTGAAAACGTCGTGCTTCATGTAATAAAACCCCGTAGCTATGACTCTGCTGGAGCTCTCGACATTTCTAAGAAGTGATTGCAGCAGAAAAATCCTCATGGCGTAGCTTATCAAAAAACACACACTCATCCAACCACTAAACGTCAAACTTAATTTTTATTTCAACCATTAATACCACCAAATTTATATTTTTTGTACCATTTCACTGCTGAGTCTAGAACACGTCGAGAGGCGACTGAATGACACTCGACAAACTGATGTCTGAAGAAAAACCTGATGCCACCAACAAACTGCGTTACCATTATATAATAAACATCAAATTAACAGGCTTTCTCTGGGCGTTGCGAATCAGTCCGAATGTTCGTTGTGACGTCAGTTTGATCGTTTGCTCGCATAATGTTCTTACACTGACGTCAAAGTGGCGTCACAAAGAACGTTCGGACCAATTCGCAACGTCCAGAGTAAGGGGCTAAATCTTCTTACTGTTAAAATCTATTTAAAACAACTTTTAATGCCCCACTTTTCTGTACCATTTTCAGTTCATTGCTGCAAAGTTGAGAACAGATTTCAAAAGTCGAGAGGTGTGGAAACAAATGAGTTGTTTAGATCTTGCACAAAAGTACGTTCTTCTTTTCAACAAGATTTAGAGATAACTAATGTCAATAAAAGTGCAAATCTCTTTATAAAAAACATTTTTATCTTTTAAAAAGTAGAAACAAAAGCTCATTTAATTATAACGAAATCGTTAATCGTAAAATTAATATTAAGGTCTCACGTATTCAATTGCATAGCGCTTAATCTACAGTTATTTCTAATCAATTGTTATGTAATACCCCCTTGATTTGCCACACTTAGGGCCGATCCTACCAAAATCGTTTAACGCTAAACGCGATTAATGTCTGTTTAAAAGGAGAATTGCGATCGCCCATTGGTTGGCGCCAGTGTTAATTGTGGCTAATCGTAGTTAGCCGTTAAACGACTTTGGTGGGATCGGCCCTTACTTTTTTATTTTAAGAAGAGATAGCATCATCAGGATAAAAATTAATTTATAATTTATTATGTGGATTCATTCTCGCGTTTATAGTTTTCTAAAAAGGAACACACTTCCTTTTTGTTTTTACAATTCTTACATTTGCTAATGACAAGCAAAAAGTGGGACAATTACATGAAAGACTTTCACAAAAAAAGTAAAAAATTAACTCATTTTTCGCATACTTATTAAAAATTGTGTCACGCACAACTTGCAGAATTTTCCGCTGTACAGAACATATTTAAAAAAATACTTCAATACAAAGCTCCTAGGTGTAAACGATTTCCCTCATAGATTAACACGATAGTTTGGTTTTGGAGATCACGACCTAAAGTTTTACTACACGACATCAGAATCTACTGCTTAAAGTCGATTCTGAACATCCATGTCAGCAGCGGGATTCGAACCCTCGAACTCAAGTACCGAATAGCAGCACCCTTCCATTCGTGCATCGATCGGCATAGATTTATAAAAAGCTAGAGAATCCAATATAGCCGGTACTCATACACTTTAATGTAAACACATATTTAATGAGGTACGAGAGGGTTTTATGTTTCTATGTCATAAGCTTATAATATACTGAAGAGCCGAAATATTGTTCACTAACTCACTGACGAGTGAAGTTTCAGGTATTTAGGAAACTAATCATGTTATATCTAACAGAAAATTTATTGAAATTGTTTATTCCGATTCTTTTTTATAGGCCAATATTTTAATGAAATGTGTGTATTGATATTGAATCAGGAGGTGTTGCAAAATGTAGTGCTCCAAATGAAACAAGAATCAAACCTCTCTTATACATGTAAAGTGTTGTTTTTATATATATATAAAAATTTATACTTGAGTGCTCAAAAGAGACTAAACAATAATATATTTGTATAAGGATAAAATTTAAAGGTGATGTTACTTTTTTTTGCTAGTATCCTTTCAATGTTACTTAATTTAATAATGGTTTAGCTGGACCGGTACAATCATCGTCTCTCTCTACTGGATTCCCTGTTCTTCTCTCTAGTTAAATCAGTCATTTAAAATATTTTATTATATAAATTGTTCATTAGGCCGACGATGAACTACAGCTGTAAAGTACGCTTAGAGATTTGTACTAGTTCTCTATACCCAATGCATCGAATCATGCCTTCCCTGTTTAAGATTATATGACGTTTATTTAATGACTCAGTTAAAATACCTAGCCCAGTCTTGCAAACGATTCCAAGAATAATAGAACTTTAGTTTACGATACTTATGCCGACCAGATGTGCAAGAGAAGATGATAAATTCAAGCAAGGTTAGCTATTTTGCGTAAATAGCTTTTTAATCAGTTTTGTTCCTAATAAATTAATCCTATGCGCATATGTCCATTTATCTTATCTTCCCTGCCAATTTCGTCTTTGCGCAATGTCCAGTTTTTGTATACCTTTATTATGTAAATATGTATTGCTGGTAGAATAGACTATTAACCCATCCCCCATTTAGCCATTCTTCCTTCAGCTGCAAAGCGTCACTCCCATCGATCATTGTCAAAATCCATTTCACAAGACATTTACAATTTTGCAGAGTTACTATTCCACTTTTTAAAGTTGTTTAAAAAACAGACCTCTGGGTCCAAAATGGATTTAGATTTAAAGGGGACCAGTTAGAGCCCTGAAGCTCTTGAGTTGACCATATTGTTAATAATGTAGAACGATTTGTGGTAAAAGTGGTAGCAAAGGCGCCGCACCTTATTCTGCCATTCTCCGAATACATTTACATTGCGCTCTGTATTTTTTCAGTGAGATTTGGCATACTCCGTTTTTACACATTATATGTTACTGATAAATAATCCCAAAGTTCCTGTTTTTTTATTTTTTCCAATTCTCTTTTTTTACCCTGATCTTTTTTAATAGAAATGTGAGCATTAATCATAACGTCCTATGAAAGGCATGAAAGGGACACAAGGTTGTTTCCGCAGTAGAAATAATCATATTTATGGAAAAATTTCATTTAAAACTAACAAGCATCTACGAACTTACATTGATTTGTGGAAGACTAGGTCTTACCACAACAACTAATAAATAAAATTGTACCGAGGTACTTTCTCACGGTGAGTTGCACGTGCATGCATAGCCGTGGGAGGATTTTCCTTGACGAATTTAAGACCCCAATTATTTACGTCAAGTTTAGGGACCCCTGCAGAGAGGATACTTCACGGAATGGCAGCATAACGGTCAATCTCGCACAGAACTGTAAGCGTGAATTATGGGAGCAGGGGCTAAAATGTAATGTCAGCTTGAACAAAAAGGGGCTACTTTAATGAGCCCACCTGCACTCCCGAAGGGCATTTAATGTGGAAAAATTTCCCAAAGAGAAGGGATTGGGTAAGAAGAAAAAAAGGGGCGTTGGGACCTGAGGTAAGGTTTTTGGAAACGCAGTGAGAGCGTGGAGTTTGAAGAAGTGGGCAGTCGAGAGAAGTGGAACAAGGATCCACTAGCACCAGCTCGTCCCGTGCACCCGGACCGACACTGCCCCGCTCACCATCACCAACTCGTCCCGTATGCCCGTGAGGAAAGCCCCTGCCTGCTCCCCTGTGACTTTAATGGAGGTAATTTATAAATAATATTTACAGTCATTTGACTTAGGCCTCTGTTAATAATAATAATTCCTTATAAAGTGATGTGGGATAATTATTCTGTAAATAGAAGATATAAAGGATTGATCATTATAACCAAGGATATTTTGTAAATAAATGTATAGAATAAATGTCTGAATCTATATAAAGCATTATATTCATTCTGTGTTTCCCCCTTGTAACGAACACTGGTGTATTGGTTGTATGTACATTACAACAAATATAAAAGCAGATTTTACGTCTAACTCTTTAATAATTCTAAGTTATTACCTCTTAACCCTATACTTTAAAGGAATTAAAAAATAAATTTTCAATTTCCCCTTATTACAACACGAGGGCTAATCGCCTTGTTTCAGACCCCATTTCCATTATGGTGCGGCGTTCCTATGACTGATGCACCCTTGGCAATTGTCACCGTTGCCCGACCCTGCATTTGGAGAGTTAAGGATTTCACCACAGATCCAACAAGCACGGAAAAAAAGTGACTCTGAAGGGCAAAAGAGCAAATCAAAGGGGAATCACATCTCCTGAATGTCCAAACTCAATTCAAAACAGAACTGCTTCAGAACTTATAGACTTCCTGATTGCTAAAATCAATAGATTCGTACCTCTAAATTCACTTGCTGTTGACTTTTGATTTTTTAAGTGTCCATGTGCTTCTAAATACCGAGATGTGTTGGTTAATCAAAAGGTTTGCATATCTTGTCCTAAAAGATTTTGTGGATTTAAAATGACATGAATTCATTTCAGAAGTTAAAGTTTCAAATTTCAACCGATTTAGATAATGAGACTTCAAAGAAATAAGTTCCAGAGAAGTTTTAGAGGGAATAAATCACTATAACTAGAAAATATGTTTCAAAATTTAGCAACTGCACGGACAAATTACCTAATGGAAAGGATAGCTTTGGATGAACGTTCTTTCAATAAGGTGAAACTGATAAAATGATATGCAATCCCCGTTGGTGCAAGAATGGCTAGGGAATATCTTCATACTGTTGCGACGTCGCGACACCCTAGGAGCGTTACAAAAAAGGTTGTGACAAGATCCAGACTTAGACGCCAGCCAGTCTGGGCTTAATTGACATTAACAGACAAAGAACTTTCGTTACGATCCGCCTTGAGATGTCCAAGGAAATTAGAAGGCCAGACGTCATGGAAAAACCAGACTGAGAGAGGCCAACGAAAAGACAAATCAAGGTTTAGCAGGACGGTGTCACGTGAAGGAGAAAGCGAATTAGAACAGGTGAGGGTGACGTCAGACAGCGCGAGATCCGCAATGATAAAAAAGACGGGAGGAGATGGTCGGCAAGATGGAATGGGAACGTGCTTTTTTAGGAAGGTGGGAGAGAACCTATCTCCAGTTTTTTTTTTTTTTTTTTTTTTTTTATTGACTCCAGGGAGCTGAGGCTGTACACCCTGTACAACCGCATAACTGGCGGGCACCTGACCGCCGATATACTTTTAGTTTCGCCACGAACTAGGGACCTCCAAGTTACCGTTCCCCTTGGTTTTTCTTTGGAAACTGCAAATATTTTTATTTATCCCAGAATAAATCGCTTGTTATTGTTAGAGCTGTACATTGTGTCACATACTACTGCAACACCCAGAAGATACCCGAATTCAGAGACACGGATACATTACACTGTGTACTGAAAAAAGAAACTGAACCAAGATGAGATCATTGACTTATTCTTGGGCGCTAAATCTTGGGGCCCTTTCATACTATTGTCCACTACAAACCATTACCACTGTGTGGAGGGGGTATGACTTATCGCGGTTGACGGTGGCAAATGATAAAATGGCCTTAGCACAGGATGACTTAGGAAGATTTGCTCCCCATATCAATGACAGATAGCATGCGCAGCACAGTAGATAGAGGATGCATCCAGGAGCTCGGCTCATTTAATAGCCAAGTGTATGGATGCAATCCTTGAACCATGGTACCAAGTTGGCCATCAGGCCAGAACTGCAGAGGTCAATAATGAACCATAGTGTGGAAGAGGTATTGGAAAGTAATGTTATAAATTCGTTGAGTATAAATATGTTTTTAATTTCTGAATAAATGCTATAAAGATAAATTTGTTTTACATATTGTTCATACATTTGGTGGTAGAAGGCGCAAGGCAGTTTTTTGTCACGGGCGCCAACAGAGTTAGTTGTGGCCCTGATCAAGGTAATTGGTTTTTAAGGAGTACCTAGTAGTGAAAAAAGCCCTACTTTAACCTCCGAACGAAATCGTTCAAAACCATAATTTAGAGCAACAATGCAAGAGTATCCAAACGGGAAATTTAGCCCACTCACAGACACTTCAGAATCGAAAGATCAGAAGTACATCAAGGAGTGGAATCGTTCATATATCAAAGCTATATGAAAAACAAAGTGCCGATTAATTAAAAGTAATTAATCTGTACCTTTCACACAATACGCAATACTTGGAAGTCATGTTTCCCTTAATACCTTTATTTTACATTTTATTTGCTTTTTGAATTTATTTAACTAGTGATTACTTTTTATTTCTTTATTTTTAGGAGACATGCAACTTTTACACAATTTATCCTCAGATAAAGGAATAAATCCTTATCTGGTTACCTTTATTTATCCTTCAACTTTAGAAATTAAATTTTTACTATACCTAAATCTAATACATCATAAAATGTATGATCGTGTCATATTCCCGAAGGCATTTTGCCGAGTATTTTCGGGCCACCTGATTAAATACATCTACATTTTCCTACATTTCAGTCCAATAATAATATTTAACAGACATATTCAAAAAATGAAAAAAATAGCATCCTGAAGGACTTGCTATCCTATCAGAAAGTAGAATTTTTTAAAAGAGTTCTTGAAATTCGAGCCTGCCAGATGGAATTTTATTTTTCCATAAAATAACGCTGAGCTAGTAGAATATAATGTGATAGGTAGTGACACTTCTTAAGAGGTTTCACTACCCTTAAATTCTCCAATTGTTTATTTTTTTAATGAACGTATGGTTACTTCCTCACGATTAAAGAAAATTCCTTAGAAAAAATATCTAATTGCACGTAAATAAGACTATTTAAAATACATAAATTTTAAATAAAAATGGAAAATATAGCAGCCTGAAAATTTTACTCTTCTGTTGTGTGGTAGAAGTTTTTGGTAAATTCTTAAAATACGAGCTGGTCAAAAGGAATTTTACTTTTTTTTTCATAGGTTTACACTAAGCGAGTGGAATTGAATATAATAGGTACAGACCCATCTTAAGGGATTTCACCACCCTTAAATTCTCAAAACAGCTATTTTTTAACTTATGTGAACGTATTGTTACTTTCTCCCAAAAAAAAACCTCCTTAGAAACAGTGCGTGAACTTGAATGAGTTATAGAGCAAAATATATTAGCTAATTCCTGTGATGAGGCGATTTAGATCAGTTATATAATTGATTCATTCTTACAAGAAGTAAAATTCTCGGGATCTAAATCTGACCTTATCACATCTTTGTAAAAAGACAGAGAACCATAAAATTATATTCTACGGATATTGTTGTCTTGTACGGTGGTCTCGGGCGGAGTTTTGATCCCAGTCCCAGATTAGAATCCCCTCTCCGTACTTGACATTAAATAAGAATGTACCTTTGTGGTGAAGGTGTTCGATAGTCGAGACGAAGAGAGAAATCCGACAGAAGAGGTTTGGAAGTCGAGACGAGGAGAGAGTCCGACAGAAGAGGTTCGATAGTCTAGACGAGGAGAAAGTCCGACAGAAGTGGTTCGGGAGTCGAATAGACTAGTCAAGTCCGACTGAAGGTGTTCGGAAGTCCGAGGGAAGGTGTTCGGTAGTCCAGACGAAGAGAGGAGTCCGGCGGAACGAGTTCAAGAGTCCAGCAAAGTTCGACAGGAAGTGTTCCTGTATCAAATAGCACGGCCGCACCCCAAACACTCAGGAGGAAGCCCCTGACCAGACCGACGAAAGATCCATAGATACCCATCAACCAGCAGTGTTCCGGGCACACCATTTTAACTCCCCAAAGGTACCCCCTTTTACATACATTTTGAAATTGAGATTAGGTCCTCTCTCTTATATTTACATAATTACTTAAGTATTCAAAAATTATTATCAGAACTAATTTAGAAGATGTTGATAAAGCATATTTTATGAAAATTAGCATCAGTTTTGTATGTACATAGATGTATGTGTATATATATATATATATATATATATATATATATATATATATATATATATATATATATTATAATAAATTTATTTTTTTTATATTAAGCTAGTTTCGGATGCTGTTATTTTTAGCTTTTAGTTTAGTTTCATATCTTATATCTGTAATCTCTCAGAACCTGTGGTTAAATTTAGTATTAAAATACTTTTACACAACGCAATCAAAATAAAATTCCACTATACATTTGATCACAGGTTAATACTCAAGTATAAACGAGGACTACACGACAATTCCTAGAAAATATATGTTACAGGTATATCTTTAAAGCCTTGTTTACCAATTGATTTTTCCTCACTGTGTTCACGTTTACTTTTAATTTATTGCATACATTTTTATAAACTTTTGTCAATGCGTAAACATGCGTACCTCAATTTTAATCTAAATTTAAACATTTTGGTACTAAAGAACAATTTTTATACATGATAAAAACGCTTGTAAATCTACTTATTTTTTATAATTCTTTATTATTTCAGGATTATTAAAATATACTTTAGGATCATACTGCCTCTAGTACTTTAAAATATATTTTACATGCAATATTTTGTATTTGCGATTCTAAATAAAGTTAGAATCATTCACTCAAATTTTAACTTTAAAATGTGTCTTGTAGTTTCATTAAATTTCTCTAATTTCTGATTAATTGCTGTGTATTTAATAACATTTTTAAATAAGAGATACTTTACAATTTATCAAAAAAATCATTTAATCGATATTTTGGACAGTAACGTAGCCAGAATTTTTGATTTTAGGGAGTCTAAAGTACATTAAACTTTCAATTAAAAATATATATATAATCACTCACACAAAGTACATACATACATACCTTCTATATATATATTGTTGTGAAACTCTCGAGTAAAGTTCGTTTAATTGAATAGATTTGGCTAAGACAAAAACAATAATAATTTATTAACACGCCAAATGCATCACAATTACAAAGGATGGTAGCCTTTTGGAAAACTTTATCAGAGCAATACGGAGAGCATTAATACAGGTCCTACTTTCACCAGACCTGAGGGCGAACTGACTTTTTATGGGAACTCACGGCTCCTTTATATAACTTTCAGGTTTCTGGAAATTTCCACAAGTATCTAGTAAAATCCAGAGAAGAGAAGGGGTGTCCAGCAACAAATGTCGTCAAGTCGCCAAATTTGGCGTTATATCACTAAACTTAGCTCCAAAAATGAGTCTCCCAAAACTTCGCCACAGAGCTAATATCTCGCGAATTTGGCTAGATACCATACATATTACATGTTTACAGCCTTCTTAACAATATCTATAGTTTTGCATGTATACATAAATAGGCCATAAAATGAATAAGCAACGCTGTCATTGCGGGACATTGCATGACATATTGCTTTATCTTTTATAACACTCCCCTTTACAGTACTTATTTTGCACGTAATACCAAATAAATTTCTTATCACGAAGTTTTTCCTTTCTTGTAAATGGCATCCTATGTTGTTTAAAACGATATCTCAACACTAACGTGACGTGCTGTAGAATTCAAATTCCATTAAACTTCATATTTATTTTATTCTGTGCAGTCTTTAATAACTTATGTTGAAGATATACATCGATATGTAATCGGCAGAAATGACTCAGGAATTAAAGGATTAAATATAGACCCCCTCTATATAATAGTCCTTGTTTATGGAGATATATCAAGCCCCAAACTGTTTAAAATTATCCTTCAATCTCGTGTATAATAATAGTGAAACCCCCTAACTAGATATAAATCTAAAACCCAACGGAAACGAAAAACACGAGGTTAAGCACTGTTTACGGTTAAATGCGTGAAAAGCCCTCTGTGAACTTTCTAATTTCAATCAGTGTCTGGAGTGATTTAGCATTATTCTGTCGAATTCCAAACTCCGTGCCTCACAAATATTATTATAATTGACTTAGCATCTCTACATCCTACAGTTAATTATTAAACGTTCGTATCAAATGACTGTACTGATAGATAATTCTGAATCGCTGACGTAAATCATTTATTTCAATTCGCATCAAGTATCACCCGCAATCATTCGGTCTCATATTTCATAGATATTTTACAAATACTACTGGAGTTAGAGTTAAATTAATTTCTTTAGTTAAACATCTTTTGTTAGGCAATTTTGATCTTAAATTAAGTATTATTGTTTTCCTGCATAGCACGTGGCAGGATAAGTCATTATAAAACCTCTATTGTTAAAGTTGGTTTGGTTTGGAGCGCTACGGTCTAATTTTTTGCTATACGAGGGCTAATGAGACTAGGACCTACTGCTTAAAGTCGATTCCGAATGGCATAGAAAATCAAATTGGCTACGATTTTTTATGCCACAGTGGGATTAGAACCCACGAACTCCACTAGTTTTAAAATTGATATATTTACTAGACATATTTACCATGTTTATAAATCTCTGGATGGCTTAGTCTGGGTCAGGGTAAAGCACACTTTACCATGTTTTTACCATGTTTACACGGCGGAGCTTTTCTTTTTCAGAAATACAGAGAGTAAACTGAAAGTATATACATACAAGGCCGGTTTTAGCTTGTTTGTCGCTGTAAAAATGTCAAATCCCTCCAAACTCAAAAAACATTTCAATTTTTCAAAAGAAAATCAGAATTATAAAAAGTAAACCACAGAAGAAATAAATAGGCATATAATAGAATTAAAGCAATATTATTAATACAGCTATTATTAAGACAGAAGGAAAACTTTTATTAAAAAACAAAATTTTTATCGTCCTAAATTTTATCACCGTATGCACTCACCTACTTTGCTTACCTCATAAGCCGGCTCTGATACATGGATTGATTTTTACTGTTTTTTGTAATCATACAATATGCGAAGAGAATTTATAAACTAAAATTTAAAAAATGGGGGGACTTTAAAATCTGAACCCCAGTGCTTAAACATTCTGGTTTTTAACATTCTGGACCACTTTTTCACACATTATTCTAATAAAATACTTTTTGTTTAAGAAAATGTAGTTTTTTAAAATAATATTCGTTTAAAATGTTTCTCTTTTAGAATAATATGTTTATTTAGAATAACACTCTTTTTTCTTTAGAATAATGCTCTTTTTCTTAAGAATAACATGTTTTTCTCTAGAATAATATGGTTTATCTTTAGGAATATGTTTTTTCTTTAGAATAGTCTGCTTAATCTTTAGAATGTTTTTTAGCTAGAATAATATGCTTTTTCTTTTGAATATATTTTTTGTTAGAATAATGTTTTTTCTTTGGAGTGAATAATATGTTTATAATTTTATTTAATCAATAAATTCTTCAATTTAATTAACACCGAACTGCATTAATTTTATAATTTAAGCATCATCAACATTATTAATGAATTCTCAAACACATTTTCTTCGGGAAATTTAGAATTTATAAATAATTGAATTAAACAAAGTCAGAACTTACCATATTGATAATTAGGTGTAACACAGATGCTTGATCTGTTATAAATCATACTCAGCACAGAAAATAAATTATTCTTAAGACATTTTCTTTAACAGCATTTGATATTTTAATTCTCTTCCTAACATGGTAGAATATAAATTCTTATTTAAGAAGATTCTGCATACGCTATGTAGAGGTTTAAAAAATATTTGCTTAAAAAATATTTGAATTTTGATTTTATGGCGAACTTAATAAAATCATAAGTTAATAAAAATGTACGACTCATTCAGTTCGATGATTGAATATTCTTCTTAATTAAAATGAAAATAAGGAAGAATGTATGTATGCTTCAAAAGTCTTGTATAAAAAAAATATCTGAATTTCTTAAAATTCATCTTTATCACAAAGTAATTAAACTAATATGCATATAATAGTTAATAAAAGTGTACAATTCATTCAATTCATTGAGTTAATACTCTTACACAAATGCAAATTATAACTAACATTTTTTTAAAATTTCATAAAATGAATTTCCTACGTTTAAAAAAGCCTATAGTTTTTAAAACTTACTGGGTGATTCGATGGTAGATTGTATGACTAAAGACAGGTATTTGAGAAAGAATATTAAAGTAAAAAATTACTGAATAGAAATAACTGCATCTATATGTCCTAAAGCATTTCTTTCACATAATACTTCTAGTAACAATAATTAGTAACTATGACTGCCGAATTTTAAACGTGAAACACAGTTCCCGTGTTTCGTTGTATACTGAACTACTTAAAACTTAAATACTGCAGTATAACTAAATATCTTCTCCATCTTACTCGCCAAGTTGCCACAAAAATACTTATTTATTTTAGAATGAAGAGGAATAAAAAAATCAATCTCTCGTATAAAACTTCCTAAAAGATGGAGGGTGACATGAGATATTTTCAATTTTAGCCCCAACTATCATCTCATGGTAGCCAATCTCCCGAATATCCTAAGGCGGCCGATAACAAGCGTGAAGTACTTGTGCGAACCCAAAACTATTGATAACCTATTAAAGTATTTAATATACAACAAATAAATATGTACTAAAAATACAAAATATATTTTAAATGCTGAAATATACAACAAATAAATATGTACTAAAAATACAAAATATATTTTAAATGCTGAAATATTGTGTAATAGGTAAGCGAAGAAAGTGAAATAAGGAAAAATGGAAACTGATATCGCTTTATAAAATTGCATTTTCTATAATTATAAAATCTGAAATTATTTGTTTAAAGAAATGAATTAAAAATTAATTCAAAATGCTGATTCCTATCGAAAACGTGCAAAGACATATTAATGACTTAAATATAAAACTGTTTTGAATCACCTTCATGATTACTGAATTGTTAAGGTTTTGAAAATGTAAATTATTTATTAAACTTCTTGCAACTAAATTAAATAATTAGATAAATGATAAAAAATATAACTTAATTGTTTTATGAAACAACGTAAAATAAACAAGTCAAATGCATTTAAATTCTGACAAATTCTTTCCCTTGCTTACCATAATCCTTAACTTCGCTCAAATACAGATTGCTGTTTAACCCTTTGCTTCTCATGTCAATCACATATACGCACATCTAATGCTTCATTTGCTTTTATATTACACTTGGTAAACAGTGAAGAATATTTTAAACGAAAAATAGTTTGTTATAGCGTCTTAAATTTAGTTATATTTTTCAGTTAATCGCTTAACGTGCACGCTCGAGTTAACTCAAGCACGCTAAACTGGCAAACTGTGCACACTCGAGATAATTCGAGCACTGTTGTACTTTATGTTGCTATAATTTTTCACACTCGAGTGCAATCGAGAAATGAAAATAACAATGGGAAATCCAAAACACACACACACACACATAAACGTTTTTTTAATATTTATCATTTACATTGAATTGTAAGCTTTAACACTTACTTATTCAAGCATAAAATATATTTTTTTTTCTAAATTCAACGTTCTAAATTGTGTTTTTTACATTAAAAAATTGATTTTTTTTGGCTGGCCTTTTTCAAAAAACTGACCATAAAGGGAATAAACATATGAAATTTAAAGCTTTCTATCTAAAGCACATCATAATTATTCTGTCATATGGGAACAGCCAAAGGGTTAATGATTAAACAAATGATCAAAGAAATTAAAATAACGTAATTGGCTTATGCCCCAGGTCTAATGCATTTAAATTCTGACAAATGATTGACAAATGTCTTAATGCTCTCAACTTTCCATGACTCGAATATAAATTGCTATTTAATTTCTCAGTTCTGCGTGCTACTAATTACCTTACTTCAAATACAAAGTAGTTTTTGTTCTGTGACGATATTATCAACAAACATGTTATTTTCTAAAATCCATACGAGTCCAAGAAATATTTTACCTCTTTCCACTA
This sequence comes from Pardosa pseudoannulata, assembly GCA_032207245.1. NCBI lineage: Eukaryota > Metazoa > Arthropoda > Arachnida > Araneae > Lycosidae > Pardosa > Pardosa pseudoannulata. The sequence goes on along the minus strand of CM063505.1, from coordinate 27,313,427 downwards.
TTAGAGATTTAACCAGAACCGTATATTTGTACCTGACTCACTGAATACCGGACAATGCGCTAAAGCAGAATTAATCTCGCATAAAACCCTCATTCGTAATTTGAACCAACCGACACAAATGAAATGCAATGCAGAATCTACTATTAAAATCTGTTTATTCACCCTTTAAATGAGCACATATTTTAAAAGTCAGTAACATGTACTTATAATTAGGGTCATAAGACCGTAAAAATTGAATTTGATTTCTAAGCAATCACAAACAGGCAGTACAAAATTTTTTACCTTACTTGAAATACGAAGTTTTTGTGTTGCCACAATATGATTAAGAAACATGCTACTTTTTAAAATCCATACGAGTCCAACAAATATTTTACCTCATTCAAATATTAGAGAACCGTTTATAACCAGAACAGTATATTTGCAGTTCACTCACTGAATACCGGACAATACACTAAAGCAGAATTAATCTCTCATAAAACCCTCATTCATAATTTGAATCAACCGACACAAATGCAATGCAGAGTCTACTGTTAAAATCTGTTAATTCACCCTTTAAATGCCCACAGATTTTAAAAGTCAGAAACATGTACTTATAATTAGGGTCATAAGAGCTTGAAAATTGAATTTGATTTCTAAGCAATCACAAACAGACAGTATAAAACTATTTACCTTACTTGAAATACTAAATTTTTGTATTACCATGATATTATTAACATGATACTTTGCAAAATCCATACGAGTCCAACAAATATTTTACCTCTTTCCACTATTAGAGATTTGTCCAGAACCCTATATTTGCAGCTCACTTACTGAATATCGGACAATGCACTAAAGCAGAATTAATCTCGAATGAAACCCTCATTCGTAATTTGAACCAACCGAAACAAATGTAATGCAGAGTCTACTATTAAAATCTGTTTATTCACCATTTAAATACCCACAGATGTTAAAAGTCAGTAACGTGTACTTATAATTAGGGTCATAAGAGCTTGAAAACTGAATTTGATTTCTAAGCAATCACAGACTGTATAAAACTATTTACCTTACTTGAAATACAAAGTTTTTGTGTCACCACGATATCATTAACATGATACTTTGCAAAATCCATACGAGTCCAACAAATATTTTACCTCATTCAACTATTCGAGGTTTAACCAGAACCGTACATTTGTAGCTCACTGAATACTGGACATAGCACTAAAGTAGCAGTAATCTTTCCCATGAAATCGTCATTTCCAATCTGAAACAACCGAAGGCAAACACAACGAACCGTCTCCAATTAAAATCTATTTACTAACCCTTTAAATGCGAACAGATCTCCACAGGTTTTAAATGTCAGCAAAATATGCTTATAATTAGGGCCATAAGAGCTTGAAAATTGGATCTGATTTCTAAGCAGGCGCAAACAGACCGTTTCAGCGATGTTTAAAATAGATGCACATTTTCAAAGTCCATTCTGCGTGTATTATGACACAATAACCAACCTCCTGCGAAGTCATAAAATGTACTCAGCATGAAATACGAGCTATGATATGACGACGTTCGGTCGCATCAATATTTTACGGGTTATATATTTTGGTCGTGAGCCGCTGGGTGGTCGCATAATAAAAGCACTACCATTAACAGGCTAGGAAGCAAATATTAATGTCCCCTGTTTCGGACCGTAACTACCGTGTTCTGTATATGGGCAGCAGAAAGCTTAACGGTAAAGTAGAATACTGCAATTCCTTAGGGAATTTCGCTGTAATGAGCATTATATAAATAAAAGCTATGAACTAATAAAATTTGCCTCTTAAATGCAAAAGTTCCCTAAACTGCGCTTAAGAAACTAAAGGAATAAAATTTTCCGATAATTTTTTTAACACTAAATCATTTATTAATAAATGAGTGTATATTATCCTACGAAATCTTTAACGGGCAACGAAAACCTTCACGGAGATAAAGTCAAAATGAAAGCTTTCGCATTAATTTTACTCAGGCCACAATTGTTTTTAAATTAACTTTAGTATTAATTACGGGGAACTTAATTAACTGTTGTAGGCTTAAATATTCTTAAGTAATAACAAAACACATAAAAGAGCTTTACTTCACCAACATATTCTGATTCCTAATAAGCTTAATACCGTGTTTTAACCAAATGGAAACGTCTTGGAAAATATAATTTCTATATTTTGTAAATGAAATTAATATAGTTATTAGCAGCTTGCATATCTTTTTAGCTGTATAGTTATTGACAGTTTGTATAGAAGAAAACTTAATATACAGGAATGATCCTTGATATAACAATTCCTTTACTTGAGAACAATTGCTGAATCAAATTTCTCTTTAACAGAATATACAGATTAAAAGAAAAGAATTTTGTTCAAAACTTATAGCATAAGAATCTATTAAAAATCGGACATAAGCGAAGTATAACTTAAATCAGTTTTCGGAGATATTTTTAATATTCATTAAATATCACTTGACTATTTTAAATTTGATATATCGCCTTATATTTAATTATATTTCTCAATTAGACACATGAAATTTATAGCTCTATATCAAATGTACGCCATATAATTATTCCCTCATATACCTACAGGTGGAGAGTTAATAGGTAGATTAGGTTTGGTGTGCTACGGTCTACTTCTTTTGCAACACGAGGGCTAATGAGACCGGGACCTACATTTTAAGCCGATTTCGAACGGATACGAACATTCAAGCCACAGTGGGATTTGAACACACGAACTGCGGTATCGAAGGCCAGCACCCTAACCAATCGGTCATCGTTCGGCAATAAGTAAATTAGAGGTTAAAGAAATCAAAATAACGTAAGCATCTTAACACATTGTATGCGGGACACGTACTAGTACGGGTTAATATAACAACATGGTTTGTTTGTGGGTACAAAAATATATGCAGGAAAACGAAGCCAAACTACATAGATTCTGGAAAAATTTAGACAAATAAAAAAATTGTTTTTACATCAGTCGATGCGGAACCACAGAACTGGAAAAAATTAAAACTATATAGTACTATTTCTATTTGAATTTTCATATTTACGATACTATTGTAAATTTTATCCACTAAAAATATATTTTTTGTTTACAAATATCTTATGGTTGTTATTTATATATTTCTACTTATATATTTGTTTTTATATTTCAATATAAAATACGAAAAGTTGGTTAAAAAATTAAATAAATTTCGATGTATTAAGATTTAACTGAGTAACTAAATTTACGCGCAAAACTCATACTCCCGGTACAATTCCGCTGCGAGATGTACCAGCCCATATTGTGCTAAGAAACTGGGAAATAAAGGGACAAATGCATTTAAAGTCTCACAAATGTTTTTACATATTCGCCAGTACCCTCAAATTTCCATTACTCAAATCTAAGACTGCTCTTTAATTACTCGGTTCTGCATGTAACTAGTTACCTCACATGAAATACAAAGTATATTTCATGTTGCGAAAATATCATCAATAAACATGTTACTTTGTAAAATCCATACGAGGCCAGAAAATATTTTACCTCATTCTACTATTCGAGGTTTAACCAGAATCGATATTTAAAGGATCACTGAACATTGAACAGTAAAATACAGCATTAGTAATCTTTTACATAAAATCGTCATTTCCAATCTGAATCAACCGAATGTAAACGCAACGAATTGTCTCCAATTAAAATCTATTTACTCACCCTTTAAATGCGAACAGATCTCCACAGGTTTTAAATGTCAGCAAAATATGCTTATGATTAGGGTCATAAGACCTTGAAAATTGGATTTGATTTCTAAGCAGGCGCAAACAGACCGTTTCAGCGATGTTTAAAATAGATGTACATTTTCAAAGTCCATTCTGCGTCTCTTATGACACAATAACCAACCTCCTACGAAGTCATAAAATTTACTCACCATGAATTACGAGGTATGATATGACGATGTTTGGTCGCATCAATATTTTACGGGCTATATATTTTGGTCGTGAGTCGCTGGGTGGTCGCATAATAAAAGCACTACCATTAACGGGCTAGGAAGCAAATATTAATGTCCCCTGTTTCGGACCGTAACTACCGTGTTCTGTATATGGGCAGCAGAAAGCTTAACGGTGCAAGTAAAATATTGAAATTCTTTCGGAAATTTCGCTATAATGAGCATTATCCAAATAAAAGAGCTTCAACCTAATAAAATTTGTGTCTTAAATGCAAACGTTTCTTAAACTGTGCTTGAGAATCTAATGGAATAAAAATCTTCAAAAATTTTTGCACTAAAATATTTATTAACATATTGTCTGCGGGTACATTTCGCAGCGGAATTGTACTGGGAGCGTACGTTTTGCTCTTAGATTTAGTTAATCAGTTAAATCTCAATAGATCGAAAACTATTTTATTTTTAACCAACTTTTCGTATTTTATATTGAAATATATAAACAAATATATAAAGAGAAATATATAAATAACAACCATAAGATTTTTGTAAACAAAAAATATATTTTTAGTGGATAAATTTATAGTAGTATCGTAAATATGAAAAATCAAATAGAAATAGTAGTATAGTTTTGATTTTTTCGAATTATGTTATATATAAACATTTTTACATTATAAAAAAATGAAAAGAGCAATTATAAAACTAATAATGTAAAAACTAGTTTTTATTTGTCTAAATTTTCCCAGAATCTATGTAGTAGACAAGAACATTGGGCCTATATATACCATTATACCCTTCTGTATTCTGTATATACCGTTATTTTTGTACCCACAAACAAAAGATGTTGTTACACTAACTCGTACTAGTGCTGACCTGTTCTCAAATATCAACCATCAGAAAACGTAGCAATACATGACTCGCACTCAAATATCAATCGTCAGAACACGTACTAGTACGTATCCCGCATACAATGTGTTAATAAACAATTGCTATTCTTCGGATTGTGATGAATATTATTTTACTAAATATTTAACGAGTAACTTAAAGCTTCGCAGAGATAAAAGAGAAAATGCAAGTTTTCATATTAATTTTACTGAGGTTACAATTGTTTTTAAATTAACTTTAGTTTTAATTACGTGGAATTTAATTAACTGTTGAGAACTTAAATCTTACCATTCTGAAATGATAACGAAATGCACAAAAGAGCTTAACTACACTGACATATTTTGATTCCCTAATAATCTTAGCACTAGGTTTTAATCAAATAAAAGTCATAGAAAACTTCACAGGAAATATGATTTATATATTTTGTAAATGAAATTAACATAGTTATTAGCAGCTTGCATGTCTTATTAGCATCATTGTTATAAGTAGCTTTTATATCTGTACAAGAAAACCCAAAGTGGATGAAGTCTTTACATAAGAATTATTTGTTGAATTAAATTACTCCTCAACAGACTAAGCTAATTAAAAAAAAAAAGGAATTTGTGTTCAAAACTTATAGCTTAAGAATCAATTAAAAAGTCGGACATAAAGTTTTTCTTAAATTTGTTCACAGATATTTAAATATTCGTTTATCATCAGTTGAGTATTTTGAGAAATAAATAAATGTTTTTGATGCAATTACATTATATTTTAACTGCAGTTCAAGAAACACAATACTGAGTTTAATGCAATTATACATTTCTTTTATATTTCAAAGAGATTATTTGTATGTACTGTTAATTTCTGATAAGTATTGCGTAGGAGAATATAACCTTTTGCACGCCAATGTTCCCTTGTGAGAACATACAATTTTAAATTCTATTTCAAACAAAGTTTCACTAAAATTACTTTGTAAAAATTTTTAATTGCAAAGACAGGATTTATTTTTTATAACAACTATATTCTAGAAATAAATTCTGCAGTGTACAGAAATTAAAAAAAAATATCTTTTCACTTAGCATTGCTTAAAAATTCCCAGAATATAAGAAATCATATTCGATATAGTTAAATAACGTTTACTAATATCGTAACCTTTCACTTCAATCATAAAAATTTAGAAATGACCATGTAAAGTAAAATTGCTTTTTAAGGGGAAAAAAAGCTGCATTTTTCTAAAAGAAAACATTGGCGTGTTTCATTGTACAAAATTAAACATGTTTTGTGTCTAGCCTTAAAATGCCAATTTCCCCATATTTAACATGCCGTAAATCCCCGATATTGTTTTTCGGAAATTACATTCAAACGAAACCTTAATGAATATAACTTCTTGTACTTCGATTATAATAACGCGTTTAAATAATTAAAATCAAATATCTAGAAGGCAATTATTTACATTATTATGCATTTATGACGAGTCCATCTTTCACATAGTAAGCATCCAATGCATTTTGATGTTGCGAATCGTCAATGAGACCATAGATTCAGCAGACTTGCACTCGATTCTCAGACAAGTTTAGAAGTTTGTATCGAGAAGCAATAACAATTTGAACAAGAAGGTTTTGTTAAATCCAAATACCTAAAATGAAGTTATATTCACGTCACTAAGCTTATATTCTCACGAAGATTCGAATGAACACACCGTTTTACTTAACAGAAGAATTTATTGAAACTAAGTAGCAACTCGCAACTTTACAAGATCGAGAAGTTACCTTCAGCTAGTGGGTATCAGCTTTTATACCCGAACAGAATATTCGAGAAATAACTAATTTACATATTAAAGAAAGATCTAGAATGTTCGAGAACATAAGGAAACAATAAATAACATTTTTAAATTAAAAATCCGTACTTTGGATCAACTGCCATGGTAAGCATCGAACCCACAATCTTCGGGTCTGGATCTAGCGCTTTGACCATTCGGCCACTGAGCTCGTTGGCCAATCTTCTTTATGTGGCAATATGACAAGGCTATCCTTCAGTAACCAGCTATCAACTTTACGTTGGGACAACGTTTATATTGCATGTTGGCCAACCGTTGGCCTTCAGATGGTTGGCTAATGGTTGTTTCTGACATAATGTCAACGTAATACTACGATACGCCAGCTGAAAACCAACTTAATAATTCTGATTTCCCACCTGAATGCCAACGTACTAACTAAGATTGTCCAACTGAATGCCAACGCAATAACTACGATAGTCCAACTAAATGCCAACACACTGTTTGGATGGATCTAATTATAAATTCTTGGGTTTGTTGTAAAAACTGTACAACTCCATTACATTTTTCTCAGTTTAGAAAAAATGCAGTGATGCAGATGTGATGTAGTTATACAATTAGCTGTAAGCATACATAAAAACTATATTTGCTAGAGGCTGAGTGCAGAACTACATTACACCGTACTGAGTTACTTTAGTAACAGAATTTTTTTAACTCTGAGAAAAGTGTGATGTATTTGTATAGATGCATCTATAACTTGTTTTTAAATTTGAGTGTCAAAGTAGTATGACTGAAGTTTTAAATTATGGATTGATGAATATTTCAAAAATACTACTTACTGCTTAACAATCTTTATAGTTTAATAAAACCATGGCCGAACAATGGCCGAATGGTTAGGGTGCTGGCCTTCGGAACCGGAGTTCGTGGGTTCGAATCCCACTGTGGCATGGATGTCCGTAGACGTTCGGAATCGGCTTTAAGCAGTAGGTCCCGGTCTCATTAGCCCTCGTGTTGCAAAAAGCAGACCGTAGCACTCCAAACCAAACCAAACCGATAAAACCATGATTTATTTTTATTATTTTTACTATAGTGTGTAATAGAATATGCATGTGATTTGTCTATGTGCTATTATTTTAAAATAACCTGTTTTTGCAGAATTAAAGTCATTTTTAAAGTCCGCATGATTTGAAAAATAGAAAATAGATTTAAAAAAAAGTATTTGAAACAAGGGATTTGAGTCCCCACCATATGTTTAATGTTATACTTACTCTGCTGCAATTCATTCACTCATCTGAAATCTATATTAGTTTTTTTTATTACAAAAATGGTACAAAATTGTTACTTTCAAACTGTAACATATCTAATTATTGTATATATCTATTATTATTACCTTAATATGCCATTGCCTGTATGTTTTGTAACTGTAACTATGATTCTTGTATGTTTAGTAACTTTAACTGTATGATGTATAGAGAATGTGCGCATGACGTCAGGTGCAGCAAAAATTGCAGCTCAACTTCCTCGTTGGCAAAACATTTGAATTTCCTACGGATTGTGCTTGTTATTGGGGTTTAAATTTTGTCAATTATCTGAAAATGGTAACAAGCTGTTGCACGTATGGCTGTACTATGCGTTTAAAAAAAGGCGAAAATATTGGATTTTATTGCTTTCCTAAAGATTCTACATTGCGAATGCTTTGGATAAAAGTTTTGAAAATTCAAGAGTGGACTCCAAGTTCTTTGAGAATTTGGGCCAAACATTTACAGAATGGTAATAAAACGTTAAACTTACTGTAATGTAATAGATTATATAAAACTATTATGCTCTAAGAATTTTTTTTAATATTACCAAGTTTTTTTTCACATTTCTAATGTATTTTCTATGTTTTTGTAAGAAGTACTGTACCTATAAATGTAATTATTTTTGTCATTACAATGATCGGGTTTTGCACATTATTATTAGATTCTTATTTATGTAATAGTTTATTGTTCCTGTTAACATAATAAAAGTATAACTACTTTTGAAGAGGCTTGGTCGTTGGTTCTTAATTAGGTAATGATTATCACAAAATAAATGATGGACTGTATCTCTTAAATTAAAACTTTTATTCTCCGACGAATACTCAGTCGCCTTCTCGAAGCGAAGGGTCGAACACACTCTCTGTTTTTCACACTCTACCTATTACAAACATAAAAACACAACAATTCTTAATGTGTTGGTTTTACAGCAAGCTGCCAGAATTGACGCCAAGCGTAATATTGGCGGTTTTACAAAACAAAACTCAACATTCTCCCCGCCATGAAACCCACACAAAGGGTTTCATACATAATATAAAAAAACTTAAAATGAATATCTATTACAAAAATAATTCACTTGACTTATACAATAAACAAACATAAACAAAATACTTCACAATAGTACAATTTAAACATTAAAAAAAATACTCTTTTTTGCAAAATACTCATTTAAATGCAGTTTCTAACACAAATCAATTATTAGTATTATATGTATATCAAAAATACTATCTTCAAATTTATACGTTTACTAATTTTTAGCACTGATACATAATGGCATAATTCACTTTCGTAAATTACATTTAGAGATCCCTTTTTAAAGGTAAAATAAACAATTTTAAAATAGGTCTTTTATATACACCAGAATTCGCTTTTACATTGCAAACTCTGACTCTATTGTCTTTACCGTGGAATACTTCGACAATTCGCCCAAGTATCCACTTTGATGTGGGGACATTGTCTTCCTTAATCAAGACCATTTCACCAATCACTATGTATTTTATCTTGTCTGTCCATTTGAAACGACTTAAATATGTATTGCTCCATTTTTTCCAGATATGTTGAACATACTTTGAAGTTAACTGCCACAATTTTAATCTATTATCATTAATATCAATCAAATTAGGCTCAATTATGGCATTCAGAGGAAGACCAATTAAAAAATGTCCAGGAGTTAAAACTTCTAAATCCTCTACGTCGGCAGTTAAAGGTGTTAAGGGGCGCAAATTTAAAATGCCCTCGATTTGAGTGGTTATAGTCAAAAATTGTTCAAATGTTAATCGAGCATTACCGACAACTCTTTTTAGATGATACTTGAAAGACTTAACTCCCGCTTCCCAAAGCCCACCGAAATTTGGTGCTCTGGGTGGAAGGAATTTCCACTCAATGCCTTCCGAACTACAATAATCCTTTAAAATTTCATTTGGAGCATTTATTAATTTGAATAGTTTTTTCAACTCATTGTTAGCACCTGTAAAATTAGTTGCATTGTCACTAAATAATTTAGCGCTTTTTCCTCTTCTAGCAAAGAAGCGTTTTAATGCGGCAATAAATGCCTCCGAAGTTAAATCTGTTACAATTTCCAAATGGACAGCCTTTTAACCATACAAATAAACACACACACATATACCTTTTGGAAGACTCCCTTCCTCTGATTCTTATACTTAATTAAGAAAGGTCCACAAAAATCAACACCTGTCGAGTTGAAGGAAAAGTCAGCATTGACTCTTTCCTTCGGGAGTTCACCCATTAACTGTTGGGCTGTTACTGGTTTGGCCTTAAAACAAGTTATACAATCTTTAACAATTCTTTTACAAGTGTTTCTACCATTTAATATCCAGAACTTATTTCTAATAGAATACAATAATAATTGAGGCCCACAATGAAAATTGATTTTATGATAGTGGTTGATAATCAAGTTAGTAATTTTACATTTTGGAGACAAAATTAAAGGAAATTTTTCACAAGGAAGCACAATTACAACACAAAAGTTTTAAAACAACCAAATATAAATCTAAACTAAGTATTGGCCGATCTCACCAAACTCGTTTTACAGCTAACCGTGATTAATCCATGGCTGAAATCAATGATGAGATTGAATTCTCAGTTTAAACATAGATTAATCGCAGTTAGCCATTAAACTACATTGGTGAGACCGATCCAAAGAATTGTAACACAAAAAGGAAGCGTGAACTTTTTTAGAGGAATTTGAACACGAGAATCGAAAAATTTTATGACTCCACCTATTAAAAAATTCTAAATTTATTCTTATTTTAAGTTTAAACCTAAGGATTCTACTTCAAAGTGCGTGTTGCAAATTAAGGCTTCAATGGTTAATTAGCGATTAAAACTAATCGGAGTTTAAACGCTTTGCAATTGATTTAGAGAGTTAATCTCCGTGAGACAGCATTGATTGTACGATTACCTCTAGCTCTAATTACCTAGACTTCGGTATCACCAAAGTCGTTTAACGGCTAACCGCGATTAACCCATGGCGCCAACCAATGGTGGAACGCAATTCTCGTTTAAACAGAGATTAATCGCAGTTAGCTGTTAAGCGATTTTGGTGAGACCTGTTCTAATTCACTATAATTAAATGTGTAGTTCATCTCTGATTAGTTATAATGCTAAGACCAGGCCTTTGTTCTATATATTTATAACGTCAGAATAGATTTTATCAAGTACTTTGCACTTCTTTTAATTTTGGTTATCTCTAAATTTTATCGAAAAGGAGAATATATTTGTGTGCAAGTCCAAAACAACAAATCTGTTGCATACCTCTCGACATCTAAAATATGTTCTTAACTTTGCAATCACGAACTGAAAATAGTACAGAAAAGTGTGGCATTAACAGTTTTTAAATATATTTTAACAAAGATTTAAGTTGACGTTTTATTATCTAATGGTAACGCGGTTTGTTGAGAGTCTGTGGCATCAGATTGTTTTCCACACTCATCAGTTCTTCGAGTGACATTCAGAGCTACGGGGTTCTATTACTTTGATACAGGAAGTTTCTGATAGCCATGTATCACACGGACATCTAAGGTAAATACGCACTAATTCTTTTTTAAAAAATTAATTCTTATACTGTTCCCCCGTTTCGCACGACTGAGTCAATTTATGAAGATGTTAACTTTAAAAATATCGATTTGCTTAAAATGGCTCGAGTGATAGACATGGATGAAAAATTTGAAATGGGTATCTTCAATGTTTTAAATTTATGCAAATAATTTCATTTATAGGGGCCTTTTATTTAATTGATGTGCACAATAAATGGCTTTTTTCCCACGTTTGTTTTCCTCCAAATTTCATTCATTCATAGTTCTAAAGATATTCTATTTATTTTGTGTTTAAAATACAAGCTTTAAGTTTGTAAAGATCTTTTTACAGGATAACACCGTGAATAAGCAAAAAGTTGCTTCATTATGTTATACGCTGATATGAAGTTAAAAAAAAGTGTCAATGCTTTGTCTCACTGTATCAATTTTTTTATAAAATATAAATCAAGAGATATCTAAAAAATTATTTAGACTTAATGGGCGGAGTTTTAATAGACCTTAAAGAGGATTTTGGAGCTAAATTATTAATACTTGAGATTTTGAAAACGCTTTACAGATTAAAAAAAACTTGATTCAATACTTTATTTTATTTTTTAACTGTTTTCAATTAGATCCTAAAATACAAGACGATTTCAATATTTACTATAATACTTTGAATAAACTTGTTTTCTTTTAAAAGATTATAATGTGTCATTAAAATTGAACGGATGTCGGGTGCATAAGATTTTATTCGCGATAACATGTCTATTATTTTTTCCAAACTAGCCTAATAGAACAATTCGTACACCAGTTACACCAGTAAATGAATATTCGTAATTTTTTTTCCTCCTTTTACAATCAAGCTCATTTGAAAAGGCTTTATTTTAATGAGTTTACTTAACTGGAAATAAAAGTCATCATGCAAGTATGCAATGTTGTCAATTTGGCATTGGGAACACCAATTTATTGCATATTTATGTTTTTCATGCAAGTATTTTCTTTTCTTAAAAAAATTAAAGTGTGGATTTATTAAAATTTTTATTTTATGGGGAAGTGATTTCCTTGAATTAAACCAAGAGATTGGAAACGCTATATATTCATGTAATTCACTTTTCCCTTAGTAAAAATTTCGTTTTAAAATGCTCTGTGTGTGATTGAAGCTTCTATAAAAAATCTTCGATGCTTAAATGATTCTAGTTGCATGTAATAGGGATTTTGTATTTATACGACGATGCATTTTATCTTTATTACAAGGTTAAATGTTTGTATTCTGTAGATAAATATATATTAACGGATTTTCAGTTTGAATATTTTAAGTATTTAATGGGTATAAATGCTTGTAACAAGATTTTTATGTTGTGTATTAACAAATTCAAGACTCGCTAGGTTTATATAAGGCAACTTGTCTCAACGTCACGAACTACTATAATGCCCTTCCCATTCATTTTCATGCTTACAACAGCCAATAGACAAAAAATAAACTGCCCATCCGTTTGAAACTAAAGACAAAATTGCCATAATTTAAGAATTTTCCCTACTGGGTGAAATCGCCTTATATTGTGTTAACAAACGTGATCTGAATGAATCATAGTGTATGTTAGCCATTTTGTTTATAATAATCAATCTATAAAACAGAATCTATTCAAAATTTAAGGAGTGCTCCAGATTTTATTTTCAGCATGGAACCAAAAATGAGCATTCCAAATTTTTAAGGTAAAAAATCGCTTTAAAATTACCATCTAACAGATTTATCCAGAAAATTTAAAAACACTGATAACAAGGTACTGATGACATTTCGACAGTGTTCAGCATAATTTCTAGTCATATAGATTTAGGTAATAAATAACGAATTGCACATTTTCAAGAAATTTTTATTTTGGGGACAATTTATCTTTTTACTGTAATGATATTTCTTGTGTGTTTGTAAAAAGGTATCTGTACAAATATATGATCATTGGCTTTCCTTAATCAACTGATTGAATTCATTATGTCGTTATTTTGAAGTACTGTTTTTATTTATCAGTAATGATATCCGTTGGTAGTGACCTATTTGCTTATAGTATGATTTTTATAAATGATTGGCCATCTGAAAGCTTTCATATCCTTAATATATGTAGTCCAAAATGTTTTTAAGGTATTCGTCTAAGTTCAGAGAACTTTTTTCTTTAAACGTAGAAACTAGTTCATGTTTTTAGATTTTTAGATTCATTTTTTATATTATCATAGAGAATTGCACTTAAAAATTTATTCCTGGAGAAGTTTTTATAAAATTTCTAATAAATGAAGAAAATTTAGTACAAAAAATCGGGATTTTTCAAAAGGTCTAATTTTTTTAATAAATTAAATTATTTCAATATTTTTGATGCAACACATTTCTTATACACTGGACTAGTGAATCACCTAAAATATTTGCTTAATTTTCATTTGGTAAAAAATTTTGGTCCTTCAAAATCATACACATTGGATTTTTAACTAAGTTTCATTACCCTTATATGGAATTATGAGTGTAATATCATTAAAAATTATCCAAATTTAAAGCTTTTAGGTCATTCACTAGTAAATACTATCAAAAGCATTCATAATAATTTTCAACTTTTTGAGAAATCACATTTCCAGTTTCAACATTTTATTAAAAATACCGTTCTGTGAAAAGCGAATTTGAAGTTTATGAAAGCAATTTTAACTATTAAATTAAAATACATGTTTAAAATTCCCCACATTTACTTTTAAACTTCCTAATTACCAAGTTGTTAATTATTAAAAATACTAGAAAAATATTTGAACTAATCTTCATGAAAATTTTAAGTCTTGTCCAAAAAACTCTTTTTAAAAAGCTATAAATTCACAAATTTAGGTTCCGAAATCGCTACTTCCGTTTTGTTTTGACAGCTGTCACTGATGTTTAAACACTAACTTTTCTTTAAAATGCCGTAGAGACAAAACACAGATTTGGAAGCCTAAAAGTTGAAATTTTACAATACAGAAATAAAATGTGATTTTTTTTTGCAAAAAATGACGCTTTTAACGTAGACGGATACCTTAATAGAAAATTGAAATTTTAATAACTTTCGATTATATTTCGCTCGTTGGAATAACCCTTAAAATTTTTATGCATTTTGAAATTTGATGTTATTTGTCTGTCAAGGTCATGTCTAGGAGGACTAAAGAAATTTTGTTTTATATCTGAACTATTGTGATTTATTTCGATGCTTTTGTAAACATTTCTTGTACAATTGTGTACCTAATGGAGATTTATTAGCATATGTGTCTACTTCAAACACACATATCTAACAAATCTCTTTTCGGTTGGATCACTCTGAAAGCTTTTTTGTATTTCGATAGGTAAGTTGGAGATATTTCAATACTGATTTCTTCACTAATATTTGATTTTTGTTTTTATTTAAGCTTCATAACTAATATCTCGGCCGATAGAGTAATTGTTGACTATTTATGGAATAGGATACCGAACTCCCCCGTCTATCGACTTCATAACTTACGAATTCTACGTAAACGTTCTGTCGACAGTAATAAAGTAACTCCCTTGAGATAATATTGATCTGTATACGATATCGTGTAAAAACTCCCACAGTTATCACAATACAAGTATGAATCAAATCTATTCTGTAAGATCCAGAAAAATCAGTATAAGAATTTTCCTGTTGCTAGGATACTTAATTTATTCTGTCAAACACTAGGATTGTATAGTGGTTGGCATGTTGTGCTCGGGTTCGATGTGTTTTTGCTGTTTTCTAATAGGGAATAATGGTGTCAACTCTCATAAAAAAAGCCAACAAAATCTGCAGATATGTAGAAGACAAGCTCAAAAATTAATAGGCTAAATAAAGTTTTATACATTTCTGGTAGACACTATTTTTTATTATTTTTAAGTGCAGCTGGCAATGCACACAGGTAGCTTAATATCGAACAGGACTGTACTCATATAAGACCACTCGGTGAACAAGTGTAGCTTAAGGAATGACCCCCAAATCCAGATAATATTGAAACCCCAAACCTATTTTAGATGTCATTAATGAACACAGCGGATCTTTGTCTCGAACATGTAATCCTCTGGTTTTGAGATTGGGGCCTTTGCCCCTTAGTTCCATTATCAATTTAACTAATAGAAAAACAGAGCGCATTACTATAGTGAGTTTCACTGCCGATCGTTAGGGGAAAGAAACTTTAAAAATGGACTGCAATAGAAGGTTAGGAGCTTGCCCCAATGATAAGTTCTCTCCAAGATCTTATTTGGTAATGTACGCTCTGGTATACTGGGGAAAAACAGCACTTACTCCCACTAAATGTAGTCATTCCTACAAAGTAATTTTACACATGACCCATAGATGGCGTTGTCATGCGATTTCTCTCCGGGTGCTAAGGGGAATTTAACACCGAAAAGCTATAAAAGAAACCGGATCTGGAAGGTGAGGGCGGGTTGGGAACTCTTCTTCCTCTATTATCTAAAAGTCAAATTACAAAACACTTCAACCAAATGGAATTTCATAACACTGCTAAGTGGTGCACTGTCATGGATTTTCTTGGTGGCCGTTAGAGGGATTTTGACATAGAAAATTTATAAAAGTAGCTACACCTAGAAGGGAATGTGGTCGGTACCCAGTTGTTTCATCGTTCTAGTATATAATGATTTCTAGATTTTGTAGTTTGCTATGTTACCGATAGGTGGCGCTCTTATGGATTTTCTTGATGGCCACTAGAGGGATTTTGATATCGAAAATAAATAAAAGTAGTTACGCATAGAAGGGAGGGAGGGTTGGGATCTTTCTCGGTACCCAGCTGTTTCATCTTTCTAGTATCCCTTCTAACTTTATTTGTACCCAGTTGCAACCGACAGGTGGCACTGTTTCGGGTTTTAGGTGGCCGCTAGAGGGCTTTTGAAATGTAAAATTGTATAAAAGTAACTACACCTAGAAGGGAGGGTGGCTTAGGAACGTTCTTGATACCCAGTTGCCTCAGCTTTACTGTTTCCCATGCCCGGTTGTCTATCTTTCTGCGTATAATCATTTTTAGATTTTGTAGTTTGCTATGCAACCGATAGGTGGCGCTGTTATGGATTTTCTTGGTTG
This sequence comes from Pardosa pseudoannulata, assembly GCA_032207245.1. NCBI lineage: Eukaryota > Metazoa > Arthropoda > Arachnida > Araneae > Lycosidae > Pardosa > Pardosa pseudoannulata. Next base: position 27,296,965 of record CM063505.1, on the reverse strand, counting down.
CCGCTAGAGGGCTTTTGACATCGAAAATGTATAAAAGTAACTACACCTGGAAGGGAATGCGAGTTGGGAACTTTCTTGGTACGCAGTTGCTTCAGCTTTCTAGTATTTCTAGATTTTATAGTTTGCTATGCAATCAATAGGTGGCGCTGTTATGGATTTTCTTGATGGCCACTAGAGGGCTTTTGAGATCCAAAATGTATAAAAGTAATTACACCTAGAAGGGTGGGCGGGTTCGGAACTCTCTTGGTACGCCAGTTGCTTGCAGCTTTCTAGTATCCTTTCTAGCTTATAGTATTGAAAGTGTTTTCTTGAGATCCTATAACTTCTCACATTAAAAGACAACTCTTTAAGAAGGCGATGAACTGTATTGTTACTTGGAATACTGACCACTTCTTCCTTCTCAAAATGGTGAATCATTTAATGGTTCCACAATATTTGTAATTTTTCTTATTGTGACTTAGGATGACTATGTAGTCGATGGAATGTTCGCCACATTTGCACGTCATTTCAGAAATCAGGAAAGAATACACATTGGCACGAATACAATAAAATACGTATTAAAATCTAAATGTTTCTAAGAAATTGAGAATTTATTTCAAAAGTACTACAGTTTTTTCCCAATATAATATCTATACATTTACCACAGTTCCGGAGATCGAACACAATCCTTGTTTTCTAGGTTTCAATTAAAATTAAGATAAAAAACAAAGGTAAGTCACATAGCCCACTATGATGGCCTTTCGCGAGTTGGAATCTCGACTCTGGCATGGAAACCTCTCCAAAGGTAGACTGTAGAGTTCGAAACCACAAATCATTCTCTGAGGAGCTCTACTAATCGAAAAAATACCTCCCATTAACATTTAAAGATAAGGAACTAAATTTCAAATAGAAGGAAGCAATTGGATAGTTTAGAACGCTACAGTCTACTGTGTTGTTACACGAGACCTATCCCCCCCCTGGGAGAGGAGGGCAACAAGAAGTGACATCCCATACTTTGTTTCAAAATGTTTTTAAATTGCCCAAATTCGTAAACACTTTTTAAATTGAGGCAAATTTCTTAATCTTAAACATTTTTTGATTAGTTTTTAGAAAGTAAAAACTAAGGCATTTCCGTTTGATATAGATACTTTTAAACAAATCAGTTTTGAATATACTACAGCTAACAAAAGGCTTTCAAATACTCAGAAGTATATATAACTTAAAAGCTTATAAAACGCCTTGTAATAAGAAGTGGCAGTAAAAATATTCAAGAATTCAGTCAAGAGAACAGGTTTAAAATGTTTCATACTTACCTTTCAAAATACAGAAAAGGGATCCGACCGAAAAGAGATTCGTTAGATATGTGCATTTGGATCAAACACATATACTAATAAGTCTCCATTGGGTTCAATTAGGAGAGAAATAAACATTAGCACAATTATAAACAAATTCTATAAGAAATTTCTAACAATTATTTCACCCATTATTACAGTCGATAGAAAAAGTTCAACACATTTTAAATAATTAAAAATAGCTTCTAAAAGAATTTATGATTAAAAAAGAGTTTCATACCAGATTTATATAAAAGGGAAAATAGAATTCTAATTTTTTAGTGTTAACTCATGAAATTGACGAATTTCTAAATACTTTTAGGGTTTTCCCAAAGAGTAAAATACATTAGTTATTGAAATTTGTATTAGAAAATAAAGACCATTTGAAAAGGATATGGAAGCTTTCAGATGGCCAATCATTTCTAAAAATCATACAATAAGCAAATAGGTCACTACAAACGGATATCATTACTAATAAATTAAACTATTTCAAAATAACTTTCAAGGGATTCAATCAGTATATTAAGGAAATTGAATAATCATGAATACTCCTGCCGATAACTTTTTACAAATACACAATAAATTAACAAAGTAAAAAGATAAATCTCCAAATAAATCGTAATGTATATGAAGAAAATTTAAAAAGAAATGGGGAATTAGTTATGAATAACTAAATTCTATGAAAATAAATAGGATGGTTTAATCCAACTGTTATCTGATTAGTAAAAAATGAAACAAAGCGTTAACTAAACTTGTTAGAGCGTAGTTTTAACGTTCTCTCGTAATTTAAACCTTGCTTAAAAGTTTTGAAATGATAATACGCTGACAAAATCAAATGTTTTTGAATGGCTATTGATTTATATTTTTAAAAAAATGGCTAAAATTTAACGAAAATCATTTACAGGACATTAACAGAAATATAAAGCACAATCTGTCTTAAATCTATTAATAGAAAACTGTAAATAAAAGTTTCTTGTTAAAAGCATTTATACTCGTGTAAATACTTAAATTCAGACTGTAAACACATTAATATATACTTATCAATAGAAATCAAACATTTTACCTCGTAGTCAATTTAGAATGCATTCGCAAATACACTTAAAGCAATTTAATATATAATTGCTCGAGTAAACTCGTTTGAAAAACAGCAAAATGGACCTAAACACCGTTCAAAACAAAACCTCTATTATACTAAGTATTGGTATTGTTTTGTAATTTAGAATCCAATTTAAAACAGTTTAGGATAATAAAATCATTTAATTCTTTTAAAACCTGTAAAAAGCTTTTATAATCTTTTCATCTCAAGTCTACTTTATATGTGTTCTATAAATGCTCTTTACTCAAATCTGCGAAGGAATTTTATTTTACAAAAAAAAATAATAATAATAATAAAATAAATAAATAAATAAATATTGAAAGTTAAGTACAAATCATCTTGACTTTTTTAAAAAATATAAAAAATAATGAGTCAAATTTTTTACTTACTCCATTTACAGTTTTATCCTAACAAGACAAAGTTCGTAAACATAATTTAATGCTTGCATGTTCCACACAAAATAAGTCGAAGTTTGTAATGTTTAGAATTTGAAGAACAAACCACGGGAAACAGATATTTGCTGTTTTCATTTGCTAAGAAATGCTATAAATTAAATGCACTAATATAATTTTCAAAAAGTTGAAAATACAGAGTTTTTTCATATATGTTTATAAATGTGAGAATGTTATGACCCAGTTGAAACAGTTCGATATCTTCAAGCCCTGTTCAATTGACTTCGTCATATTAAACTGTAAAACAGTATAAGAATTCACAAACTTTATAAAAGAATTATGTACTTTAAACGTCCTTCTGATAGTTGACGTCGTTGAAAACGTCGTGCTTCCATGTAATAAAACCCCGTAGCTATGACTCTGCTGGAGCTCTCGACATTTCTAATAAGTGATTGCAGCAGAAAAATCCTCATGGCGTAGCTTATCAAAAAACACACACTCATCCAACCACTAAACGTCAAATTTAATTTTTATTTCAACCATTAATACCACCAAATTTATATTTTTTGTACCATTTCACTGCTGAGTCTAGAACACGTCGAGAGGCGACTGAATGACACTCGACAAACTGATGTCTGAAGAAAAACCTGATGCCACCAACAAACTGCGTTACCATTATATAATAAACATCAAATTAACAGGCTTTCTCTGGGCGTTGCGAATCAGTCCGAATGTTCGTTGTGACGTCAGTTTGATCGTTTGCTCGCATAATGTTCTTACACTGACGTCAAAGTGGCGTCACAAAGAACGTTCGGACCAATTCGCAACGTCCAGAGTAAGGGGCTAAATCTTCTTCTGTTAAAATCTATTTAAAACAACTTTTAATGCCCCACTTTTCTGTACCATTTTCAGTTCATTGCTGCAAAGTTGAGAACAGATTTCAAAAGTCGAGAGGTGTGGAAACAAATGAGTTGTTTAGATCTTGCACAAAAGTACGTTCTTCTTTTCAACAAGATTTAGAGATAACTAATGTCAATAAAAGTGCAAATCTCTTTATAAAAAACATTTTTATCTTTTAAAAAGTAGAAACAAAAGCTCATTTAATTATAACGAAATCGTTAATCGTAAAATTAATATTAAGGTCTCACGTATTCAATTGCATAGCGCTTAATCTACAGTTATTTCTAATCAATTGTTATGTAATACCCCCTTGATTTGCCACACTTAGGGCCGATCCTACCAAAATCGTTTAACGCTAAACGCGATTAATGTCTGTTTAAAAGGAGAATTGCGATCGCCCATTGGTTGGCGCCAGTGTTAATTGTGGCTAATCGTAGTTAGCCGTTAAACGACTTTGGTGGGATCGGCACTTACTTTTTTATTTTAAGAAGAGATAGCATCATCAGGATAAAAATTAATTTATAATTTATTATGTGGATTCATTCTCGCGTTTATAGTTTTCTAAAAAGGAACACACTTCCTTTTTGTTTTTACAATTCTTACATTTGCTAATGACAAGCAAAAAGTGGGACAATTACATGAAAGACTTTCACAAAAAAAGTAAAAAATTAACTCATTTTTCGCATACTTATTAAAAATTGTGTCACGCACAACTTGCAGAATTTTCCGCTGTACAGAACATATTTAAAAAAATACTTCAATACAAAGCTCCTAGGTGTAAACGATTTCCCTCATAGATTAACACGATAGTTTGGTTTTGGAGATCACGACCTAAAGTTTTACTACACGACATCAGAATCTACTGCTTAAAAGTCGATTCTGAACATCCAGATCAGCAGCGGGATTCGAACCCTCGAACTCAAGTACCGAATAGCAGCACCCTTCCATTCGTGCATCGATCGGCATAGATTTATAAAAAGCTAGAGAATCCAATATAGCCGGTACTCATACACTTTAATGTAAACACATATTTAATGAGGTACGAGAGGGTTTTATGTTTCTATGTCATAAGCTTATAATATACTGAAGAGCCGAAATATTGTTCACTAACTCACTGACGAGTGAAGTTTCAGGTATTTAGGAAACTAATCATGTTATATCTAACAGAAAATTTATTGAAATTGTTTATTCCGATTCTTTTTTATAGGCCAATATTTTAATGAAATGTGTGTATTGATATTGAATCAGGAGGTGTTGCAAAATGTAGTGCTTCAAATGAAACAAGAATCAAACCTCTCTTATACATGTAAAGTGTTGTTTTTATATATATATATATAAAAATTTATACTTGAGTGCTCAAAAGAAACTAAACAATAATATATTTGTATAAGGATAAAATTTAAAGGTGATGTCACTTTTTTTTGCTAGTATCCTTTCAATGTTACTTAATTTAATAATGGTTTAGCTGGACCGGTACAATCATCGTCTCTCTCTACTGGATTCCCTGTTCTTCTCTCTAGTTAAATTAGTCATTTAAAATATTTTATTATATAAATTGTTCATTAGGCCGACGATGAACTACAGCTGTAAAGTACGCTTAGAGATTTGTACTAGTTCTCTATACCCAATGCATCGAATCATGCCTTCCCTGTTTAAGATTATATGACGTTTATTTAAGGACTCAGTTAAAATACCTAGCCCAGTCTTGCAAACGATTCCAAGAATAATAGAACTTTAGTTTACGATACTTATGCCGACCAGATATGCAAGAGAAGATGATAAATTCAAGCAAGGTTAGCTATTTTGCGTAAATAGCTTTTTAATCAGTTTTGTTCCTAATAAATTAATCCTATGGCATATGTCCATTTATCTTATCTTCCCTGCCAATTTCGTCTTTGCGCAATGTCCAGTTTTTGTATACCTTTATTATGTAAATATGTATTGCTGGTAGAATAGACTATTAACCCATCCCCCATTTAGCCATTCTTCCTTCAGCTGCAAAGCGTCACTCCCATCGATCATTGTCAAAATCCATTTCACAAGACATTTACAATTTTGCAGAGTTACTATTCCACTTTTTAAAGTTGTTTAAAAAACAGACCTCTGGGTCCAAAATGGATTTAGATTTAAAGGGGACCAGTTAGAGCCCTGAAGCTCTTGAGTTGACCATATTGTTAATAATGTAGAACGATTTGTGGTAAAAGTGGTAGCAAAGGCGCCGCACCTTATTCTGCCATTCTCCGAATACATTTACATTGCGCTCTGTATTTTTTCAGTGAGATTTGGCATACTCCGTTTTTACACATTATATGTTACTGATAAATAATCCCAAAGTTCCTGTTTTTTTATTTTTTCCAATTCTCTTTTTTTACCCTGATCTTTTTTAATAGAAATGTGAGCATTAATCATAACGTCCTATGAAAGGCATGAAAGGGACACAAGGTTGTTTCCGCAGTAGAAATAATCATATTTATGGAAAAATTTCATTTAAAACTAACAAGCATCTACGAACTTACATTGATTTGTGGAAGACTAGGTCTTACCACAACAACTAATAAATAAAATTGTACCGAGGTACTTTCTCACGGTGAGTTGCACGTGCATGCATAGCCGTGGGAGGATTTTCCTTGACGAATTTAAGACCCCAATTATTTACGTCAAGTTTAGGGACCCCTGCAGAGAGGATACTTCACGGAATGGCAGCATAACGGTCAATCTCGCACAGAACTGTAAGCGTGAATTATGGGAGCAGGGGCTAAAATGTAATGTCAGCTTGAACAAAAAGGGGCTACTTTAATGAGCCCACCTGCACTCCCGAAGGGCATTTAATGTGGAAAAATTTCCCAAAGAGAAGGGATTGGGTAAGAAGAAAAAAAGGGGCGTTGGGACCTGAGGTAAGGTTTTTGGAAACGCAGTGAGAGCGTGGAGTTTGAAGAAGTGGGCAGTCGAGAGAAGTGGAACAAGGATCCACTAGCACCAGCTCGTCCCGTGCACCCGGACCGACACTGCCCCGCTCACCATCACCAACTCGTCCCGTATGCCCGTGAGGAAAGCCCCTGCCTGCTCCCCTGTGACTTTAATGGAGGTAATTTATAAATAATATTTACAGTCATTTGACTTAGGCCTCTGTTAATAATAATAATTCCTTATAAAGTGATGTGGGATAATTATTCTGTAAATAGAAGATATAAAGGATTGATCATTATAACCAAGGATATTTTGTAAATAAATGTATAGAATAAATGTCTGAATCTATATAAAGCATTATATTCATTCTGTGTTTCCCCCTTGTAACGAACACTGGTGTATTGGTTGTATGTACATTACAACAAATATAAAAGCAGATTTTACGTCTAACTCTTTAATAATTCTAAGTTATTACCTCTTAACCCTATACTTTAAAGGAATTAAAAAATAAATTTTCAATTTCCCCTTATTACAACACGAGGGCTAATCGCCTTGTTTCAGACCCCATTTCCATTATGGTGCGGCGTTCCTATGACTGATGCACCCTTGGCAATTGTCACCGTTGCCCGACCCTGCATTTGGAGAGTTAAGGATTTCACCACAGATCCAACAAGCACGGAAAAAAAGTGACTCTGAAGGGCAAAAGAGCAAATCAAAGGGGAATCACATCTCCTGAATGTCCAAACTCAATTCAAAACAGAACTGCTTCAGAACTTATAGACTTCCTGATTGCTAAAATCAATAGATTCGTACCTCTAAATTCACTTGCTGTTGACTTTTGATTTTTTAAGTGTCCATGTGCTTCTAAATACCGAGATGTGTTGGTTAATCAAAAGGTTTGCATATCTTGTCCTAAAAGATTTTGTGGATTTAAAATGACATGAATTCATTTCAGAAGTTAAAGTTTCAAATTTCAACCGATTTAGATAATGAGACTTCAAAGAAATAAGTTCCAGAGAAGTTTTAGAGGGAATAAATCACTATAACTAGAAAATATGTTTCAAAATTTAGCAACTGCACGGACAAATTACCTAATGGAAAGGATAGCTTTGGATGAACGTTCTTTCAATAAGGTGAAACTGATAAAATGATATGCAATCCCCGTTGGTGCAAGAATGGCTAGGGAATATCTTCATACTGTTGCGACGTCGCGACATCCTAGGAGCGTTACAAAAAAGGTTGTGACAAGATCCAGACTTAGACGCCAGCCAGTCTGGGCTTAATTGACATTAACAGACAAAGAACTTTCGTTACGATCCGCCTTGAGATGTCCAAGGAAATTAGAAGGCCAGACGTCATGGAAAAACCAGACTGAGAGAGGCCAACGAAAAGACAAATCAAGGTTTAGCAGGACGGTGTCACGTGAAGGAGAAAGCGAATTAGAACAGGTGAGGGTGACGTCAGGCAGCGCGAGATCCGCAATGATAAAAAAGACGGGAGGAGATGGTCGGCAAGATGGAATGGGAACGTGCTTTTTTTTAGGAAGGTGGAAGAGAACCTATCTCCAGTTTTTTTTTGACTCCAGGGAGCTGAGGCTGTACACCCTGTACAACCGCATAACTGGCGGGCACCTGACCGCCGATATACTTTTAGTTTTGCCACGAACTAGGGACCTCCAAGTTACCGTTCCCCTTGGTTTTTCTTTGGAAACTGCAAATATTTTTATTTATCCCAGAATAAATCGCTTGTTATTGTTAGAGCTGTACATTGTGTCACATACTACTGCAACACCCAGAAGATACCCGAATTCAGAGACACGGATACATTACACTGTGTACTGAAAAAAGAACTGAACCAAGATGAGATCATTGACTTATTCTTGGGCGCTAAATCTTGGGGCCCTTTCATACTATTGTCCACTACAAACCATTACCACTGTGTGGAGGGGATATGACTTATCGCGGTTGACGGTGGCAAATGATAAAATGGCCTTAGCACAGGATGACTTAGGAGAATTTCCTCCCAACATCAATGACAGATAGCATGCGCAGCGCAGTAGATAGAGGATGCATCCAAGTTCTCGACTCATTTAATAGACAAGTGTGTGGATGCAATAATTGAACCATCGTACCAAGTTGGCCATCAGGCCAGCACTGCAGAGGTCAATGATGATCCATAGTGTGGAAGAGGTATTGGAAAGTAATGTTATAAATTCGTTGAGTATAAAGTTGTTTTTAATTCCTGAATAAATGCTATAAAGATAAATTTGTTTTACATATTGTTCATACATTTGGTGGTAGAAGGCGCAAGGCAGTTTTTTGTCACGGGCGCCAACAGAGTTAGTTGTGGCCCTGATCAAGGTAATTGGTTTTTAAGGAGTACCTAGTAGTGAAAAAAGCCCTACTTTAACCTCCGAACGAAAAAGTTCAAAACCATAATTTAGAGCAGCAATGCAAGAGTATCCAAACGGGAAATTTAGCCCACTCACAGACACTTCAGAATCGAAAGTTTAGAAGTACATCAAGGAGTGGAATCGTTCACATATCAAAGCTATTATTTTTGTGTTCAAACTAGTTTAAAAGTAATTAATCTGTACCTTAAGCTCATTTGAAAAAGGCTTTATTTTAATGAGTTTACTTAACTGTTTTACATTTTATTTGCTTTTTGAATGTGGCATTGGGAACACTAATTTATTTTATATTTATCTTTTGCATGCAAGTATTTTAGGAGACATGCAACTTTTACCTTAAAAAAAATTAGTCTGGATTTATTTATTTATTCCTCAACTTTAGAAATTATTAAGTTTTTATTATACCTAAATCTAATACATCGTAAAATGTATGATCGTGCCATTTTCCCGAAGGCATTTTGTCGAGTGTTTTCGGGCCACCTGATTAAATACATATACATTTTCCTACATTTCAGTCTAATAATAATATTTAACAGACATATTCAAAAAATGAAAAAAATAGCATCCTGAAAGATTTGCTATCCTATCAGAAAGTAGAAATTTTTTTAAAGAATTCTTGAAATTCGAGCCTGCCAGATGAAATTTTATTTTTCCATAAAATAACACTGAACGAGTAGAATATAATTCCTTAAATTACACAAGAGATTGGAATCACTGTATATTCTTCATGTAATTCAATTTTCGCTTAATAATACCCTTAAATTCTCCAATTATTTATTTTTTTAATGAACGTATGGTTACTTCCTCACGATTAAAAAAAACTTTTTAGAAAAATATCTAATTTTACGTAAATAAGACTATTTAAAAGACATAAATTTTAAAGAAGCTCTGAGTAATGGAAGTTTTTATAAAAAAATCTTCTTCGATGCATAAATGATTACACTAAGCGAGTGGAATTGAATATGATAGGTACAGACCATCTTAAGGGATTTCACCACCCTTAAATTCTCAAAACAGCTATTTTTTAACTTATGTGAACGTATTGTTACTTTCTCCCAAAAAAAAAAAACCTCCTTAGAAACAGTGCGTGAACTTGAATGAGTTATAGAGCAAAATATATTAGCTAATTCCTGTGATGAGGCGATTTAGATCAGTTATATAATGTTAAATGTTTCTATTCTGTAGATAAATATATATTAATGGATTTTCAGCTAAATCTGACCTTATCACATCTTTGTAAAAAGACAGAGAACCATAAAATTATATTCTACGGATATTGTTGTCTTGTACGGTGGTCTCGGGCGGAGTTTTGATCCCAGTCCCAGATTAGAATCCCCTCTCCGTACTTGACATTAAATAAGAATGTACCTTTGTGGTGAAGGTGTTCGATAGTCGAGACGAAGAGAGAAATCCGACAGAAGAGGTTTGGAAGTCGAGACGAGGAGAGAGTCCGACAGAAGAGGTTCGATAGTCTAGACGAGGAGAAAGTCCGACAGAAGTGGTTCGGGAGTCGAATAGACTAGTCAAGTCCGACTGAAGGTGTTCGGAAGTCCGAGGGAAGGTGTTCGGTAGTCCAGACGAAGAGAGGATAAGTATTTAATGGGTATAAATGCGTGTAACAAGATTTTAATTTTTATATTAAGCTAGTTTCGGATGCTGTTATTTTTAGCTTTTAGTTTAGTTTCATATCTTATATCTGTAATCTCTCAGAACCTGTGGTTAAATTTAGTATTAAAATACTTTTACACAACGCAATCAAAATAAAATTCCACTATACATTTGATCACAGGTTAATACTCAAGTATAAACGAGGACTACACGACAATTCCTAGAAAATATATGTTACAGGTATATCTTTAAAGCCTTGTTTACCAATTGATTTTTCCTCACTGTGTTCACGTTTACTTTTAATTTATTGCATACATTTTTATGAACTTTTGTCAATGCGTAAACATGCGTACCTCAATTTTTATCTAAATTTAAACATTTTGGTACTAAAGAACAAATTTTATACATGATAAAAACGCTTGTAAATCTACTTATTTTTTATAATTCTTTATTATTTCAGGATTATTAAAATATACTTTAGGATCATACTGCCTCTGGTACTTTAAAATATATTTTACATGTAATATTTTGTATTTGCGATTCTAAATAAAGTTATAATCGTTCACTCAAATTTTAACTTTAAAATGTGTCTTGTAGTTTCATTAAATTTCTCTAATTTCTGATTAATTGATGTGTATTTAATAACATTTTTAAATAAGAAATACTTTACAATTTATCAAAAAAAGCATTTAATCGATATTTTGGACAGTAACGTAGCCAGAATTTTTGATTTTAGGGAGTCTAAAGTACATTAAATTTTCAATTAAAAATATATATATAATCACTCACACAAAGTACATGAACTACTATAATGCCCTTTCCCATTCATTTTTCATGTTTACAACAGCCAAATAGACAAACATTGTGAAACTCTCGAGTAAAGTTCGTTTAATTGAATAGATTTGGCTAAGACAAAAACAATAATAATTTATTAACACGCCAAATGCATCACAATTACAAAGGATGGTAGCCTTTTGGAAAACTTTATCAGAGCAATACGGAGAGCATTAATACAGGTCCTACTTTCACCAGACCTGAGGGCGAACTGACTTTTTATGGGAACTCACGGCTCCTTTATATAACTTTCAGGTTTCTGGAAATTTCCACAAGTATCTAGTAAAATCCAGAGAAGAGAAGGGGTGTCCAGCAACAAATGTCGTCAAGTCGCCAAATTTGGCGTTATATCGCCAAACTTAGCTATCTGAATGAATCATAGTGTATGTTACCCATTTTGTTTTAAATAATCAATCTGTAAAACAGAATTCATTCAAAATTTAAGGAGTGCTCCAGATTTTCATTTCAGCATGGAGCCAAAAAGGAGCGTTTCAAGCCACAGAGCTAATATCTCGCTAATTTGGCTAGATACCATACATATTACATGTTTACAGCCTTCTTAACAATATCTATAGTTTTGCATGTAAATAGGCCATAAAATGAATAAGCAACACTGTCACTGCGGGACATTGCATGACATATTGCTTTATCTTTTATAACACTCCCCTTTACAGTACTTATTTTACACGTAACACCAAATAAATTTCTTATCACGAAGTTTTTCCTTTCTCGTAAATGGCATCCTATGTTGTTTTAAATAACACTGATAACGGGGTACTGATGACATTTCGAGAAATGACTCAGGAATTAAAGGATTAAATATAGACCCATCTATATAATAGTCCTTGTTTATGGAGATATATCAAGCCCCAAACTGTTTAAAATTATCCTTCAATCTCGTGTATAATAATAGTGAAACCCCCTAACTAGATATAAATCTAAAACCCAACGGAAACGAAAAACACGAGGTTAAGCACTGTTTACGGTTAAATGCGTGAAAAGCCCTCTGTGAACTTTCTAATTTCAATCAGTGTCTGGAGTGATTTAGCATTATTCTGTCGAATTCCAAACTCCGTGCCTCACAAATATTATTATAATTGACTTAGCATCTCTACATCCTACAGTTAATTATTAAACGTTCGTATCAAATGACTGTACTGATAGATAATTCTGAATCGCTGACGTAAATCATTTATTTCAATTCGCATCAAGTATCACCCGCAATCATTCGGTCTCATATTTCATAGATATTTTACAAATACTACTGGAGTTAGAGTTAAATTAATTTCTTTAGTTAGACATCTTTTGTTAGGCAATTTTGATCTTAAATTAAGTATTATTGTTTTCCTGCATAGCACGTGGCAGGATAAGTCATTATAAAACCTCTATTGTTAAAGTTGGTTTGGTTTGGAGCGCTACGGTCTACTTTTTTGCTACATGAGGGCTAATGAGACTAGGACTTACTGCTTAAAGTCGATTCCGAATGGCATAGAAAATCAAATTGGCTACGATTTTTTATGCCACAGTGGGATTAGAACCCACGAACTCCACTAGAGTTAAAATTGATATATTTACTAGACATATTTACCATGTTTATAAATATTTTTATTTTGGGAGCAATTTATCTTTTTACTACCATGTTTTTATCATGTTTACTGAATTCATTATGTCATTATTTTGAAATATTTTTATTTATCAGCAATGATATCCGTTGGTAGTGACATATTGCTTATTGTATACAAGGCCGGTTTTTTAAGGTATCCGTCTACTTTCGTAGAACTTTTTTCTTTAAACGTAGAAACTAGTTAATGTTTTTACATTTTTAGATTTTTTTATATTATAGAGAAATGCACTTAAAATATTTATTCCTGCAGAAGTTTTAATAAAATTTCTAATACATGAAGAAAAACTCAAAAAACATGTCAATTTTTCAAAAGAAAATCAGAATTATAAAAAGTAAACCACAGAAGAAGTAAATAGGCATATAATCGAATTAAAGCTTTAATAAATTTATTTCAATATTTTTTTGATGCAACACATTTCTTATACACTGGACTAGTGAATTTATTAAAAAACAAAATTTTTATCGTCCTAAATTTTATCACCGTATGCACTCTCATTTGGTTAAAAAAATTTTGGTCCTTCAAAATCATACACATTGAATTTTTAAATGAAGTTTCATTACCTTTATATCGAACTATGAGTGTAACATCATTAAAAATTATATCCAAATTTAAAGCTTTTAGGTCATTCACTAGTAGATTTTTACTTTTTTTTGTAATCATACAATATGCGAAGAGAATTTATAAACTAAAATTTTAAAAATGGGGGGAGGATTTTACAATCTAAACCACAGTGCTTAAACATTCTGGTTTTTAACATTCTGTACCACTTTTTCACACATTATTCTAATAAAATATTATTTTTTTAAGAAAATGTAGTTTTATTTTAAATAATATTTGTATAAAATGTTTCTCTTTTAGAATAATTCTAGATTTTATAGTTTGCTATGCAATCAATAGGTGGCGCTGTTATGGATTTTCTTGATGGCCGCTAGAGGGCTTTAGACATCGAAAATGTATAAGAATCGGGTTGGGAACTCTCTTGGTACGCCAATATGTTTTTTCTTTAGAATAGTCTGCTTAATCTTTCAATATTTTAATGAAATGTGTGTATTATGTTTTTTCTTTGGAGTGAATAATATGTTTATAATTTTATTTAATCAATAAATTCTTCAATTTAATTAACACCGAACTGCATTAATTTTATAATTTAAGCATCATCAACATTATTAATGAATTCTCAAACACATTTTCTTCGGGAAATTTAGAATTTATAAATAATTGAATTAAACAAAGTCAGAACTTACCATATTGATAATTAGGTGTAACACAGATGCTTGATCTGTTATAAATCATACTCAGCACAGAAAATAAATTATTCTTAAGACATTTTCTTTAACAGCATTTGCGACACTGCCCCGCTCACCATCACCAACTCGTCCCGGCATACGCTATGTAGAGGTTTAAAAAATATTTGCTTAAAAAATATTTGAATTTTGATTTTATGGCGAACTTAATAAAATCATAAGTTAATAAAAATGTACGACTCATTCAGTTCGATGATTGAATATTCTTCTTAATTAAAATGAAAATAAGGAAGAATGTATGTATGCTTCATACAGAAGTCTTGTATAAAGAAATACCCGAAGTTCTTAAAATTCATCTTTATCAGAAAGTAATTAAATTAATATTCATATAATAGTTAATAAAAATGTACTATCCATTCAATTCATTGAGTGAATACTGTTATAAAAATGCAAATTTTAATTAACATTTTATAAATACCATAAAATGATTTCCTACGTTTAAAAAATCCTAAACTTACTAGATGATTCGATAAGTATTTTTGGTAGATTGTATGACTAAAGACAGGTATTTGAGAAAGAATATTAAAGTAAAAAATTACTGAATAGAAATAACTGCATCTATTAATCTGTACTTTTAACACAATATTTAATCCTTGGAAGTCATATTTAACTTAACACCTTTATTTTACATTTTACTGAACTACTTAAAACTTAAATACTGCAGTATAACTAAATATCTTCCCATCTTACTCGCCAAGTTTTATTTATTCCTCAACTTTAGAAATTATTAAGTTTTTATTATACCTAAATCTCTCGTATAAAACTTCCTAAAAGATGGAGGGTGACATGAGATATTTTCAATTTTAGCCCCAACTATCATCTCATGGTAGCCAATCTCCCGAATATCCTAAGGCGGCCGATAACAAGCGTGAAGTACTTGTGCGAACCCAAAACTATTGATAACCTATTAAAGTATTTAATATACAACAAATAAATATGTACTAAAAATACAAAATATATTTTAAATGCTGAAATATTGTGTAATAGGTAAGCGAAGAAAGTGAAATAAGGAAAAATGGAAACTGATATCGCTTTATAGGTACAGACTCATCCTAAGGGGTTTCATGAATTAAAAATTAATTCAAAATGCTGATTCCTATCGAAAACGTGCAAAGACATATTAATGACTTAAATATAAAACTGTTTTGAATCACCTTCATGATTACTGAATTGTTAAGGCTTTGATAAAGTAAATTATTTATTAAATTTCTTGCTACTAAGTTAAATAATTTGATAAATGATAAAAAATATAACTTAATTGTTTTATGAAACAACGTAAAATAAACAAGTCAAATGCATTTAAATTCTAACAAATTCTTTCCCGTGCTTACCATAATCATTAACTTGGCTCAAATACAGATTGCTGTTTAACCCTTTGCTTCTCGTGTCAATCACATATACACACATCTAATTCTTCATATGCTTGTATATTGCATGTGATAAACAGTGAAGAAAATTTTAAACGAAAAATAGTTTGTTAAAGCGTCTTAAATTTAGCTATATTTTTAGTTAATCCCTTAACGTGTAAGCTCGAGTTAACTCGAGCGCGCTAAACTGGCAAACTGTGCACACTCGAGATAATTCGAGCACCGTTGTACTTTATGTTGCTATAATTTTTCACACGATTAAAAAAAACTTTTTAGAAAAATATCTAATTTTACGTAAATAAGCCAAAAAAAGAAAACACAAACATTTTATTAATATTTATCAAAGCACATCATAAGTATTCTATCATACTGGGAACAGCCTAAGAGTTAACGATTAAACAAATGATCAAAGAAACTAAAATAACGTAATTGGCTTATGCATCAGGTCTAATACATTTAAATTCTGACAAATTTCATAATACCTTCAACTTTCCAAGACTCAAATATTAATTACTATTTAATAACTTAATTCTGCGTGCTACTAATTACCTTACTTCAAATACAAAGTAGTTTTTGTTCTGTGACGATATTATCAACAAACATGTTATTTTCTAAAATCCATACGAGTCCAAGAAATATTTCACCTCTTTCCACTATTAGAGATTTGTCCAGAACCCTATATAAATGAAGACTATAGCAGCCTGAAATTTTTTTTTCTTCTGTTGCAGCTCACTTACTGAATACCGGACAATGCACTAAAGCAGAATTAATCTCACATAAAACCCTCATACGTAATTTGAACCAACAGAGACAAATGAAATGCAATGCAGAATCTACTATTAAAATCTGTTTATTCACCCTTTAAATGCCCACAGATTTTAAAAGTCAATAATATATACTTATAATTAGGTTCATAAGAGTGTGAAAATTGAATTTGATTTCTAAGCAATCACAAACAGACAGTATAAAATTATTTACCTTACTTGAAATACGAAGTTTTTGTGTTGCCACAATATGATTAAGAAACATGCTACTTTTTAAAATTCATACAAGTCCAACAAACATTTTACCTCATTCCAATATTAGAGAACCGTATATAACCAGAACAGTATATATGAGGCTCACTGACTAAATACTGGACAATGAACTAGAGCAGAATTAATCTCATTCATAATTTGAACCAACATGATCATAATATCCACCATCATTCATAATTTGAACCAACCGAGACAAATTCAATGCAGAGTCTACTATTAAAATTGGTTTATTCACCCTTTAAATGCCCACAGATTTTAAAAGTCGGAAACATGTACGTATAATTAGGGTCATAAAAGCTTGAAAATTGAATTTGATTTCTAAGCAATCACAAACAGACAGTATAAAACTATTTACCTTACTTGAAATACAAAGTTTTTGTGTTGCCACGATATGATTAAGAAACATACTACTTTTTAAAATCCATACGAGTCCAACAAATATTTTACCTCATTAAACTATTAGAGAAGTGTATACAACCAGAACAGTATATTTGCAGCTCCTTCACTGAATACCGGACAATGCACTAAAGCAGAATTAATCCCGCATAAAACTCTCATTCGTAAATGCAATGCCGAATCTACTATTAATATCTGTTTATTCACCTTTAAATGCCCACAGATTTTAGTCAGTAATATGTACTTATAATTAGGGTCATAAGAGCTTGAAAATTGAATTTGATTTCTAAGCAATCACAGACCATATAAAACTATTTACCTTACTTGAAATACAAAGTTTTTGTGTCACCACGATATCATTAACATGCTACTTTGTAAAATCCATACGAGTTGAACAAATATTTTACCTCAATCAACTATTCGAGGTTTAACCAGAACCGCACATTTACAGCTCACAGAATACTGGACAATGCACTAAAGTAGTAGTAATATTTCCCATGAAATCGTCATTTCCAATCTGAAACAACCGAAGGCAAACACAACGAACCGTCTCCAATTAAAATTTATTTACTAACCCTTTAAATGCGAACAGATCTCCACAGGTTTTAAATGTCAGCAAAATATGCTTATAATTAGGGCCATAAGAGCTTGAAAATTGGATCTGATTTCTAAGCAGGCGCAAACAGACCGTTTCAGCGATGTTTAAAATAGATGCACATTTTCAAAGTCCATTCTGCGTGTATTATGACACAATAACCAAGCTCCTGCGAAGTCATAAAATTTACTCAGCATGAAATACGAGCTATGATATGACGACGTTCGGTCGCATCAATATTTTACGGGTTATATATTTTGGTCGTGAGCCGCTGGGTGGTCGCATAATAAAAGCACTACTATTAACGGGCTAGGAAGCAAATATTAATGTCCCCTGTTTCGGACCGTAACTACCGTGTTCTGTATATGGGCAGCAGAAAGCTTAACGGTAAAGTAGAATACTGCAATTCCTTAGGGAATTTCGCTGTAATGAGCATTATATAAATAAAAGCTACGAACTAATAAAATTTGCCTCTTAAATGCAAAAGTTCCCTAAACTGCGCTTAAGAAACTAAAGGAATAAAATTTTCCGATAATTTTTTTAACACTAAATCATTTATTAATAAATGAGTGTATATTATCCTACGAAATCTTTAGAATATTTTGGTAAAGAATTCTTAAAATACGAGCTGACAAAATGAAAGCTTTAAAATTAATTTTACTCAGGCCACAATTGTTTTAAATTAACTTTAGTATTAACTACGTGGAACTTAATTAACTGTTGAAGACAAATATTCTTAAGTAATAACAAAACACATAAAAGAGCTTTACTTCACCAACATATTCTGATTCCATAATATATATATATATATTTTTATATATATATATATATATATATAAATATAAATTCCATATTTTGTAAATGAAATTAATATAGTTATTAGCAGCTTGCATATCTTTTATGCTGCATAGTTGTTGACAGTTTGTATAGAAGAAAACTTAATATACAGGAATAATCCTTGATATAACAATTCCTTTACTTGAGAACAATTGCTGAATCAAATTTCTCTTTAACAGAATATACAGATTAAAAGAAAAGAATTTTGTTCAAAACTTATAGCATAAGAATCTATTAAAAATCGGACATAAGCAAAGTATAACTTTAATCAGTTTTCGGAGATATTTTTAATATTCATTAAATATCACTCGACTATATTAAATTTGATATATCGCCTTATATTTAATTATATTTCTAAATTAGACACATGAAATTTATAGCTCTATATCAAATGTACGCCATATAATTATTCCCTCATATACCTACAGGTGGAGTATTTTTTTTATATTAAGCCTAGTTTCGGTGCTACGGTCTACTTCTTTTGCAACACGAGGGCTAATGAGACCGGGACATACATTTTAAGCCGATTTCGAACGGATACGAACATTCAAGCCACAGTGGGATTTGAACACACGAACTGCGGTATCGAAGGCCAGCACCCTAACCAATCGGCCATCGTTCGGCAATAAGTAAATTAGAGGTCAAAGAAATCAAAATAACGTAAGCATCGTAACACATTGTATGCGGGACACGTACTAGTACGGGTTAGTATAACAACATGGTTTGTTTGTGGGTACAAAAATAATGGTATATACAGGAAAACGAAGCCGAATGTTCTTGTCTACTACATAGATTATGGAAAAATTTAGACAAATAAAAAAATTGTTTTTACATCAGTCGATGCGGAACCACAGAACTGGAAAAAATTAAAACTACATACTACTATTCTATTTGATTTTTCATATTTACTATATTATTATAAATTTATTCACTAAAAAATTTTTTGTAGACTAGGACCTACTGCTTAAAGTCGATTCCGAATGGCAAATAATTTTCGATCTAATGAGACACGAACTCCACTAGTTTTAAATTTGATTTAAAGTCTCACAAATGTTTTTACATATTCGCCAGTACCCTCAAATTTCCATTACTCAAATCTAAGACTGCTCTTTAATTACTCGGTTCTGCATGTAACTAGTTACCTCACATGAAATACAAAGTATATTTCATGTTGCGAAAATATCATCAATAAACATGTTACTTTGTAAAATCCATACGAGTCCAGAAAATATTTTACCTCATTCTACTATTCGAGGTTTAACCAGAATCGATATTTAAAGGATCACTGAACAATGAAATACAGCATTAGTAATCTTTCACATAAAATCACCATTTCCAACCTAAACCAACCGAATGCAAACGCAACGAACTGTCTCCAATTAAAATCTATTTACTCACCCTTTAAACGCGAACAGATCTCCACAGTTTTAAAGGTCAGCAAAATATGCTTATGATTAGGGTCATAAGAGCTTGAAAATTGGATTTGATTTCTAATCAGGCGCAAACAGACCGTTTCAGCAATGTTTAAAATAGAAGCACATTTTCAAAGTCCATTCTCCGTGTCTTATGACACAATAACCAACCTCCTGCGAAGTCATAAAATTTACTCAGCATGAAATACGAGGTATGATATGAAGCTTGTTTGCCGCTGTAAAAATGTCAAATTGGTCGCATAATAAAAGCACTACCATTAACGGGTTAGGAAACAAATATTAATGTCCCCTGTTTCGGACCGTAATTACAGTGTTCTGTATATGGGTAAGCCGGCTCTGATACATGGATTGATTTCCTTAGGGAATTTCGCTATATTTTTTCTTTGGAGTGAATAATATGTTTATAATTTTATTTAATCCATAAATTCTTCAATTTAATTAACACCGAACTGCATTAATTAAAATTTGCCTCTTAAATGCAAAAGTTTCTGTTATAAATCATACTCAGCACAGAGGAATAAAATTTTCTGAAGAGGTTTAAAAAATATTTGCTTAAAAAATATTTGAATTTTTAATAAATGAGTGTATATTATCTTACGAAATCTTTAATAGGCAACTAAAACCTTCGCAGATATAAAGACAAAATGAAAGCTTTCGCATTAATTTTACTCAGGACACAATTGTTTTTAAATTAAATTTAGTATTAATTACATGGAATTTAATTAACTGTTGAAGACTTAAATATTCTTAAGTACTAACAGAACACATAAAAGAGCTTTACTGCAGCCGTGTTTTAACCAAATGGAAACGCCTTGGAAAATATAATTTCTATATTTTGTAAATGAAATTAACACATTGTATGCGGAAAACATACTAATACATTTTCTGACTGTTGATACTTGAGCACGGGTCACGTACTAGTACGTTTTCTGACGATTGATACTTCAGCACGGGTCACGTAGTAGTACGGGTTAGTGTAACAACATGATTTGCTTGTGGGTACAAAAATAACGGTATATACAGGAAAACGAAGCCGAATGTTCTTGTCTGCTACATAGATACTGGAAAAATTTACACAAATAAAAACTAGATTTTACATCAGTCGATGCGGAACTACAAAACGGGAAAAAAATTGAAATGATATACTGCTATTCTGTTTGATTTTTCATATTTACGATATTTTTATAAATTTATCCACTAAAAATATATTTTTTGTTTACAAAAAGTATATGGTTATTATTTATATATTTCTATTTATATATTTGTTTATATATTTCAATATAAAATACGAATAGTTGGTTAAAAAATTAAATAATTTTCGATCTATCGAGATTTAACTGAATAACTAAATTTACTCGCAAAATGTTCGCTCCCGGTAAAATTTCGCTGCGAAATGCATCCGCCCACAATGTGTTAAGAAACAGTGTGAAATAAAGGGTTAAAGGCATTTAAAGTCTGACAAATATTTCCACATATTCACCTGCACCCTCAAATTTCCATTACTCAAATCTAAGACTGATTTCTAATTACTCAGTTCTGCATGCAACTAGTTACCTTACATAAAATATAAAGTATATTTCATGTTGCGAGAATATCATCAATAAACATGTTACTTTGTAAAATCCGTACGAGTCCAGAAAATATTTTACCTCATTCTACTATTCGAGGTTTAACCAGAATCGATATTTAAAGGATCATTGAACAATGAAATACAGCATTAGTAATCTTTTACATAAAATCGTCATTTCCGAACTGAATCAACCAAATGTAAACGCAACGAATTGTCTCCATTTAAAATCTATTTACTCACCCTTTAAACGCGAACAGATCTCCACAGGTTTTAAATGTCAGCAAAATATGCTTATGATTAGGGTCATAAGAGCTTGAAAATTGGATTTGATTTCTAAGCAGGCGCAAACAGACCGTTTCGGCGATGTTTAAAATAGATACACATTTTCAAAGTCCATTCTGCGTGTATTATGACACAATAACCAACCTCCTGCGAAGTCATAAAATTTACTCAGCATGAAATACGAGGTATGATATGACGACGTTCGGTCGCATCAATATTTTACGGGCTATATATTTTGGTCGTGAGCCGCTGGGTGGTCGCAGAATAAAAGCACTACCATTAACGGGCTAAGAAGCAAATATTAATGTCCCCTGTTTCGGACCATAACTACCGTGTTCTGTATATGGGCAGCAGAAAGCTTAACGGTGCAAGTAAAATATTGAAATTCCTTCGGGAATTTCGTTATAATGAGCATTATCCAAATAAAAGAGCTTCGAGCTAATAAAATTTGTGTCTTAAATGCAAAGGTTCCCTAAACTATGCTTGAGAATCTAATGGAATAAAAATCTTCAAATTTTTTTATTCTAAAATATTTATTAACATATTGTCTGCGGGTACATTTCGCAGCGGAATTGTACTGGGAGCGTACATTTTGCTCTTAGATTTAGTTAATCAGTCAAATCTCAATAGATCGAAAATTATTTAATTTTTAACCAACTTTTCGTAGTATATATTGAAATATATAAACAAATATATAAATAGAAATATATAAATAACAACCATAAGATGTTTGTAAATAAAAAATAAATTTTTAGTGGTTTGGTTTGGTTTGGTTTGGAGCGCTACGGTCTACTGTTTTGCACACGAGGGCTAATGAGACCGGGACCTACTGCTTAAAGCCGATTCCGAACGGCTACGAACATCCATGCCCTAGTGGGATTCGAACCCACGAACTCCGGTACCGACGATCAGCGCCCTAACCAATCGGCCAGCGTTCGGCGTATATTTTTTAGTGGATACATTTATAACAGTATCGTAAATATGAAAAATCAAATAGAAATAGTAGTATATAGTTTTTAATTTTTTCGAATTATGTTATATATAAACATGTTTTACATTAAAAAAATGAAAAGAGCAATTATAAAACTAATAATGTAAAAACTAGTTTTTATTTGTCTAAATTTTCCCAGAATCTATGTAGTAGACAAGAACATTCGGCCTATATTGCAGCAGTATAATATATTCTTCTCCATCTTACACCACGTTCCAAAAACATTATTTCTTTTAGAATATACCGTTATTTTTATGTCCACAAACAAACCATGTAGTTACACTAACTCGTACTAGTGCGTGACCTGTTCTCAAATATCAACAGTCAGAAAACGTAGCAGTACATGACTCGCACTCAAATATCAATCGTCAGAAAACGTACTAGTACGTATCTCGCATACAATGTGTTAATAAACAATTGCTGTTCTTTTGAATATTATTTTACTAAATATTTAACGAGTAACTTAAAGCTTCGCAGAGATAAAAGGGAAAATGCAAGTTTTAACAATAACGTTACTGGGGTTACAATTGTTTTTAAATTAACTTTACTTTTAATTACGTGGAATTTAATTAACTGTTGAGAACTTAAATCTTACCATTCTGAAATGTTAACGAAATGCACAAAAGAGCTTAACTACACTGACATATTTTGATTCCCTAATAAGCTTAGCACTAGGTTTTAATCAAATAAAAGGCATAGAAAACTTCATAGGAAATATGATTTATATATTTTGTAAATGAAATTAACATAGTTATTAGCAGCTTGCACGTCTTATTAGCAGCATTGTTATAAGCAGCTTTTATATCTCTACAAGAAAACCCAAAGTGGATGAAGTCTTTACATAAGAATTATTTGTTGAATTAAATTACTCCTAGACAGAATAGGCTGATTAAAAAAAAGGAATTTGTGTTCAAAACTTATAACTTAAGAAACAATTAAAATGTCGGACATAAAATTTTTCTTAAATTTACTGGGAAATTTTAATATTCGTTTATCATCAGTTGAGTATTTTGAGAAATAAATAAATGTTTTTGATGCAATTACATTATATTTGTAACTGCAGTTCAAGAAAAACAATACTGAGTTTAATGCAATTAAACATTTCTTTTATATTTCAAAGAGATTATTTGTATGTACTGTTAATTTCTGATAAGTATTGCGAAGGAAGATATAACCTTTTGCACGCCAATGTTCCCTTGTGAGAACATACAATTTTAAATTCTATTTCAAACAAAGTTTCACTAAAACTACTTTGTAAAAAATTTTAATTGCAAAGACATTATTTATTTTTTTATAACAACTATATTCTAGAAATAATGTCTGCAGTGTACAGAAATTTAAAAAAAATCTTTTCACTTAGCAATGTTTATAAATTTCTAGAATATATGAAATCATATTCGATATAATTGAAGTGAAAGCTTAGGATAGTAGTAAACGTTATAAATAACGTTTACTAATATCCTAAGCTTTCACTTCAATCATAAAAATTTAGAAATGACCATGTAAAGTAAAAATGCTTTATAAGAGGAAAAGAAAGCTGCATTTTTCCAAAAGAAAACATTGGCGTGTTTCATTGTACAAAATTAAACATGTTTTGTGTCTAGCCTTAAAATGCCAATGTCCCCAAAATTCGACATGCCATAATTCCCGATATTGTTTTTCGGAAATTGCATTCAAACGAAACCTTAATGAATATATATAACTTCTTGTACTTTGATTATAATAATGCGTTAAATAATTAAAATCAAATGCAAATACCCAGAAGGCGATTGTTTACATTTTTAAGCATATATGACAAGGCCATCTTTCACATAGTAAGCATCCAATGCATTTTGATGTTGCGAATCGTCAATGAGACCATAGATTCGCAGACTTGCACTCGATTCTCAGACGAGTTTAGAAGTTTGTATCGACAAGCAATAACAATTTGAACAAGAAGGTTTTGTTAAATCCAAATACCTAAAATGAAGTTATATTCACGTCACTAAGCTTATATTCTCACGAAGATTCGAATGAACACACCGTTTTACTTAACAGAAGAATTTATTGAAACTAAGTAGCAACTCGCAACTTTACAAGATCGAGAAGTTACCTTCAGCTAGTGGGTATCAGCTTTTATACCCGAACAGAATATTCGAGAAATAACTAATTTACATATTAAAGAAAGATCTAGAATGTTCGAGAACATAAGGAAACAATAAATAACATTTTTAAATTAAAAATCCGTACTTTGGATCAACTGCCATGGCAAGCATCGAACCCACAATCTTCGGGTCTGGATCTAGCGCTTTAACCATTCGGCAACTGAGCTCGTTGGCCAATCTTCTTTATGCGGCAATATGACAAGGCTATCCTTCAGTAACCACCTATCAACTTTACGTTGGGACAACGTTTATATTGCATGTTGGCCAACCGTTGGCCTTCAGATGGTTGGCTAATAGTTGTTTCTGACATAATGCCAACGTAATACTACGATAGGCCAGCTGAAAACCAACTTAATAATTCTGATTTCCCACCTGAATGCCAACGTACTAACTAAGATTGTCCAACTGAATGCCAACGCAATAACTACGATAGTCCAACTAAATGCCAACACACTGAACAGCCAACTTGTAGCCAACGAAAATCCAACGTTTCCGTGCTAGCTGGGTTGAGGACTAAACGATTTGGGTTCTAATACTCGTTAACGTATTTGATATTTTGTTAATAGAAAGAGAACACGAGGGACTTATGCCAAGGGAAGGATGTCCTATATGGAAGACTTTTTTATGGGGTTTAACCCACATTCACGCAAGGGTCCATGGGCAACCACATGAATCTTGGAACAGTTCGTCGGCGAGCGTAAAAAGAGAAAGAGTTATGTCATTTCTCACTTCCAAAACTTTCCTGGTGCAGCATGCAAGTAACTCGGCTATGGTAATGCAAGTATAATTAAGATATCTTAGGCCAACTAATCGAGCAGTAATAGAAGAAAAGTGCCTATTTAAGTCTTCGATAGCACTCGTCACTAAACTATTCAAAAATTTGGTTTTTGAATTAGCGTTATTACGGGTTGAAATTATAAAAAAGTTCTCCATGAGGCCGACATGCAATGTGCAAGACACTGTTGGAGCGCAGTGTCATATCCACACCACAGCATTACGAGTACTGTCTATAACACAGCACTCGGTGTTCGCATCAACAATACGATGTTTTCAGCACAGTAGACTGTCTTTTAGAAGTCGTTTATTTTATAACTTCGCTTATTTTTTTATTTTAACGATAAAACTGCAGGAGTTTAAGTATACCTAAAATCTCGTCTGAGTCAAAATGGGTCACACCCCAATTAATATGAATCCATATTATTCCAAAAGTACACTGCATTTATACGCAATGACAATTATAGATTTTTAGACATTAAATTATTATAATAATTGATAAAAATAATAGGATAATACAATATCAAAAAGTATATGTAGTTAAAAAATATATAAATAGCTTTGATGGATTTATTTTGTTTCTTACTAATCATGGTTTCTTACACAGTTCAGACACAGTTTGAGAAACTTAATAAATATGTTGTACATTTTCTACATATCGGACTTTTACAGTTAGAACAAATATCTACAGTTTTGTTTCCGCACTTGGAAGTTTAGTAATGAACCATTTTATTGCATATGCACAGATTCTTAAATATTCTATTTTCATACATTTTTATGGGTATAAAATTAGGAAAAGTCAAGAACTTGATTTTAGTTTCGTTAGTCCCTTTTGGGGAAAATTGCACACAAAATTGCCTGGAAGTCAAAATGGCTCATCCCGCGGTTCTAGTGCTAAATCACATGTGTCTACAGTGACTCTGCAAGGTGAAAAAGTTGTTTTTAATGCACCTCTGGTGCATTGAATGGTGGAGATGGAATTCTGAACGGTATGACATTGTGCTGTCGGAAGAGATGTAAAAAACCCGGAATTTTAAAGAGTTGGAATAAACCCGGGAATTTAGGGGAATAAACCCGGAATTTGGGGAACTTCGGGAAGAAATCATTTTAACAATGATTACATTTATTTTTTCAACAGTGGCTATTTAAGAACTAGCATATTATTTCTAAAAGTTTTTTTTTTTACTTTTGGCAATATATATATATATATATATATATTCAAGAAATAATAGCAATGAGCATTTAAATGATTTTATAGTAGTACTTTGTGTACTAGGTGTTTTCGGTTTTAATTGCTAATATAATAATTATAGATATTATTTCTGATCATTATTTATTATGTAAATTGCATTATGCTAAACTTTTCCCTTTTCTTTTATAATATAAAAATAAATATCTTTAAATTTAAAATAAGTTTATTATTTTTTGTAATGCATAAATCATTTAAAGGTGTAATCAGATGACACTGTTGATTTTGTGTCCAATTCCTATACATACACACACATTATATATATATATATATATATATATATATATATATATATATATATATATATATATATATATATATATATATAGAGAGAGAGAGAGAGAGAGAGATTATCCAAGAAAAATAATGGTTTGGTTTGAAGTGCTACGGTCTACTTTTTGCAACACGAGGGCTAATGAGACCGGGACCTACAGCTTAAAGCCGATTCCGAACGGCTACGAACATCCATGCCACTGTGAGATTCGAACCCACGAACTGAGGTACCGGAGGCCAGCACTCTAACCAATCGGCCATAAAATAGGTCTTTTATATACACCAGAATTCGTTTTTACATTGCAAACTCTGACTCTATTGTCTTTACCGTGGAATACTTCGACAATTCGCCCAAGTATCCACTTTGATGTGGGGACATTGTCCTCCTTAATCAAGACCATTTCAACAATCACTATGTTTTTTATCTTGTCTGTCCATTTGGAACGATTTTGCAAGTGACTTAAATATGTATTGCTCCATTTTTTCCAGATACGTTGAACATACTTTGAAGTTAACTGCCACAATTTTAATCTATTTTCATTAATATCAATCAAATTAGGCTCAATTATGCCATTCAGAGGACGACCAATTAAAAAATGTCCAGGAGTTAAAACTTCCAAGTCATCTACGTCGGCAGTTAAAGGTGTTAAGGGGCGCAAATTTAAAATGCCCTCGATTTGAGTGGTTATAGTCAAAAATTGTTCAAATGGTAATCGAGCATTACCGACAACTCTTTTTAGATGATACTTAAAAGACTTAACTCCCGCTTCCCAAAGCCCACCGAAATTTGGTGCTCTGGGTGGAAGGAATTTCCACTCAATGCCTTCCGAACTACAATAATCCTTTAAAATTTCATTTGGAGCATTTATTAATTTGAATAGTTTTTTCAACTCATTGTTAGCACCTGTAAAATTAGTTGCATTGTCACTAAATAATTTAGCGCTTTTTCCTCTTCTAGCAAAGAAGCGTTTTAATGCGGCAATAAATGCCTCCGAAGTTAAATCTGTTACAATTTCCAAATGGACAGCCTTTTAACCATACAAATAAACACACACACATATACCTTTTGGAAGACTCCCTTCCTCTGATTCTTATACTTAATTAAGAAAGGTCCACAAAAATCAACACCTGTCGAGTTGAAGGAAAAGTCAGCATTGACTCTTTCCTTCGGGAGTTCACCCATTAACTGTTGGGCTGTTACTGGTTTGGCCTTAAAACAAGTTATACAATCTTTAACAATTCTTTTACAAGTGTTTCTACCATTTAATATCCAGAACTTATTTCTAATAGAATACAATAATAATTGAGGCCCACAATGAAAATTGATTTTATGATAGTGGTTGATAATCGAGGGAGTAGTTTTACATTTTGGAGACAAAATTAAAGGAAATTTTTCACAAGGAAATACAATTATAACACAAAAGTTTTCCAACAACCAAATATAAACTAAGTATTGGCCGATCACCCCAAACTCGTTTTACAGCTAACCGTGATTAATCCATGTCTCCAATCAATGATGAGATTGAATTCTCAGTTTAAACATAGATTAATCGCAGTTAGCCGTTAAACTACTTTGGTGAGACCGATCCTAAGAATTGTAACACAAAAAGGAAGCGTGAACTTTTTTAGAGGAATTTGAACACGAGAATCGAAAAATTTTATGACTCCACCTATTAAAAAATTCTAAATTTATTCTTATTTTAAGTTTAAACCTAAGGATTCTACTTCAAAGTGCGTGTTGCAAATTAAAGATTCATTGCTTAATTGGCGATTAAAACTAATCGGAGTTTAAACGCTTTGCAATTGATTTAGAGAGTTAATCTCCGTGAGACAACATTGATTGTACGATTACCTCTAGCTCTAATTACCTAGACTTCAGTATCACCAAAGTCGTTTAACGGCTAACCGCGATTAACCCATGGCGCCAACCAATGGTGGAACGCAATTCTCGTTTAAACAGAGATTAATCGCAGTTAGCTGTTAAGCGATTTTGGTGAGACCTGTTCTAATTCACTATAATTAAATGTGTAGTTCATCTCTGATTAGTTATAATGCTAAGACCAGGCCTTTGTTCTATATATTTATAACGTCAGAATAGATTTTATCAAGTACTTTGCACTTCTTTTAATTTTGGTTATCTCTAAATTTTATCGAAAAGGAGAATATACTTGTGTGCAAGTCCAAAACAACAAATCTGTTGCACACCTCACGACTTTTAAAATATGTTCTTAACTTTGCAATCACGAACGGATAATGGTACAGAAAAGTGTGGCATTAAAAGTTTTAAATAGATTTTTTTAACAGTTGTAAGAAGATTTAATTTGATGTTTTATTATTTAATGGTAATGCAGTTTGTTGACAGTCTGTGGCATCAGATTTTTTTCCACACTCATCAGTTCTTCGAGTGACATTCAGAGCTACGGGGTTCTATTACTTTGATACAGGAAGTTTCTGATAGCCATGTATCACACGGACATCTAAGGTAAATACGCACTAATTCTTTTTTAAAAAATTAATTCTTATACTGTTCCCCCGTTTCGCACGACTGAGTCAATTTATGAAGATGTTAACTTTAAAAATATCGATTTGCTTAAAATGGCTCGAGTGATAGACATGGATGAAAAATTTGAAATGGGTATCTTCAATGTTTTAAATTTATGCAAATAATTTCATTTATAGGGGCCTTTTATTTAATTGATGTGCACTAAAAATGGTTTTTTTTCCATGTTTGTTTTCCTCCAAATTTCATTCATTCATAGTTCTAAAGATATTCTATTTATTTTGTGTTTAAAATACAAGCTTTAAGTTTGTAAAGATCTTTTTACAGGATAACACCGTGAATAAGCAAAAAGTTGCTTCATTATGTTATACGCTGATATGAAGTTAAAAAAAAGTGTCAATGCTTTGTCTCACTGTATCAATTTTTTTATAAAATATAAATCAAGAGATATCTAAAAAATTATTTAGACTTAATGTAGGGAGCTGTAATAGACCTCAAATTATTAATACTTATGATTTTGAAAACGTTTTACAGATTTAAAAAAAACTTGATTCAATACTTTATTTTTTTAACTGCTTTCAATTGGATCCTAAAATACAAAACAATTTCAGTATTTACTGTAATGCTTCGAATAAACTTGTTTTCTTTTAAAAGATTATAATGTTTCATTAAAACTGAACGGGTGCCGGATGCATAACATTTTATGCACGACAGCATGTCCATTATTTTTTTGTTCCAAACTAGTTTAACAGAACAATTCATACACCAGAGTCTGTAAATGAAATATTTGTAATGTTTTTCATGCTTTTACAGTCTGTCAAGCTCATTTGAAAAGGCTTTATTTTAATGAGTTTACTTAACTGGAAATACAAGTCATTATGTAAGTATGCAATGCTGTCAATGTTGCATTGGTAACATTAATTTATTGCATATTTATCTTTTTCCTGCAAGTAATTTTTTTTCTTAAAAAAATTAAAGTGTGGATTTATTAAAATTTTTATTTTATGGGGAAGTGATTTCCTTCCCCATAAAATTCCACCAAGAGATTGGAAACACTGTGTTTCATGTAATTCACTTTTCCCTTAATAAAAATTTCGTTTTAAAATGCTCTGTGTGAGGGAAGCTTTTATGAAAAATCTTCGATGCATAAATGATTCTAGTTGCATGTAATAGGGATTTTGTATTTATACGACGATGCATTTTATCTTTATTACAAGGTTAAATGTTTGTATTCTGTAGATAAATATATATTAACGGATTTTCAGTTTGAATATTTTAAGTATTTAATCGGTATAAATGCTTGTAACAAGATTTTAATTGTCTATTAACAAATTCAAGACTTGCTAGGTTTATATAAGGCAATTTGTCCCAACGTCACGAACTACTATAATGCCCTTCCCATTCATTTTCATGTTTACAACAGCCAAAGGACAAACAATAAACTGCCCTTCCGTTTCAAACTAAAGCCAGAATTGTCATAATTTGAGAATTTGCCCTACTGTGTGAAATCGCCTTATTTGTGTTAACAAACGTGATCTGAATGAATCATAGTGTATGTTAGCCATTTTGTTTATAATAATCAATCTATAAAACAGAATCCATTCAAAATTTAAGGAGTGCTCCAGATTTTATTTTCAGCATGGAGCCAAAAATGAGCATTCCAAATTTTTAAGGTAAAAAATCGCTTTAAAACTATTATCTAACAGATTTATCCAGAAAATTTGATAACACTGATAACGGGGTACTGATGACATTTCGACAGTGTTCAGCATAATTTCTAGTCATATAGATTTTGGTAACAAATAACGAATTGCACATTTTCAAGAAATTTTTATTTGGGGGGCTATTTATCTTTTTACTGTAACTATATTTCTTGTGTTTGTAAAAAGGTATTTGTACAAATATAAATGATCATTGGCTTTCCTTAATCAACTGATTGAATTCATTGTCTTTATTTTGAAATAATATTTTTATTTATCAGCAATGATATCCGTTGGTAGTGATTTGCTTATTGTATGATTTTTATAAATGATTGGCCATCTGAAAGCTTCCATATCCTTAATATATGTGGGCCAAAATGTTTTTAAGGTATCCTACGTACACAGAACTTTTTTCTTTAAACGTAGAAGCTAGTTCATGTTTTTAGATTTTTAGATTCATTTTTTATATTATCATAGAGAATTGCACTTAAAAATTTATTCCTGGAGAAGTTTTTTAAAATTTCTAATAAATGAAGAAAATTTAGTACAAAAAATCGGGATTTTTCAAAAGGTCTAATTTTTTAATAAATTAAATTATTTCAATATATTTTGATGCAACACATTTCTTATACACTGGACTAGTGAATCACCTAAAATCTTTGCTTAATTTTCATTTGGTAAAAAATTTTGGTCCTTCAAAATCATACACATTGAATTTTTAATGAAGTTTCATTACCTTTATATCGAACTATGAGTGTAACATCATTAAAAATTATCCAAATTTAAAGCTTTTAGGTCATTCACTAGTAAATACTATCAAAAGCATTCATAATGATTTTCAACTTTTTGAGAAATCACATTTCCAGTTTCAATATTTTATTAAAAATACCTTTCTGTGAAAAAATCATTTGAAGTTTATGAAAGCAACTTTTAACTATTAAAAAATTAAAATGTTTAAAATTCCCCACACTTTCTTGCTTCAAAACTTCCTAGTTGTCAAGTTGCTAATTATTAAAAATACTAGAAAAATATTTGAACTAATCTTCATGAAAATTTAAAAAGTTTTGTCCAAAAAATTCTTTTTAAAAGGCTATAAATTCACAACTTTCGGTTCCGAAATCGCTACTTCCGTTTTGTTTTGACAGCTGTCACTGATGTTTAAACAGAAACTTTTCTTTAAAATGCCGTAGAAATAAAACACAGATTTGGAAGCCTAAAAGTTGAAATTTTACAATACAGAAATAAAAGAAAAAAAATTATGATTTTTTGCAAAAAATGACGTTTTTAACGTAGACGGATACCTTAATAGAAAATTGAAATTTTAATAACTTTCGATTATATTTCGCTCGTTGGAATAACCCTTAAAATTTTTATGCATTTTGAAATTTGATGTTATTTGTCTGTCAAGGTCATGTCTAGGAGGACTAAAGAAATTTTGTTTTATATCTGAACTATTGTGTGATTATTTCGATGCTTTTGAAAACATTTCTTGTACAATTGTGTACCTAATGGAGATTTATTAGCATATGTGTCTACTTCAGATGCACATATCTAACAAACCTCTTTTCGGTTGGATCTCTCTCAAAGATTTCTGTATTTCGAAAGGTAAGTATGAAATATTTCAATACTGATTTCTTCACGAATATTTGATTTTTGTTTTTATATACGCCTTATTACAAATATTTCGACCGATCAAGTGTTGACTATTTATGGAATAGAATACCGAACTCCCCTGTTTATCGACTTCACCCTGCTTAAGAAGTCGATGTAAACGGCCTGTCGAGAGCAATAAAGTACCGCCCTTGAGATAATAGTTATCTGTATACGATATCGTTTAAAAACTCCCAAAGATATCCCAATACAAGTATGAGTCGAATCTATTCTGCAACATTCAGGAAAATCAGTATGAGAATTTTCTCGTTGCTAGGATACTTATTTTATACTGTCCTACACCAGGATTCTGTAGTGGTTAGCATATTGTGCTCGGGTTCGATGTGTTTTTGCTGTCTCTTAATAGGGAATAATGGTGTCAACTCCCATAAAAAGGCCAACAAAATCTGCAGATTTGTAGAAGACAAGCTCAAAAATTAATAGGCTAAATAAAGTTTTATAATTTTCTGGTAGCAACTAATTTTTATCATTAAGTGCAGATGGCAATGCACACAGATAATTTAATATAGAACACGGCTCGAAAGCTGTTACTCATATAAGACCACCCGGTGAACACGTGTAGCTTAAGGAATAGCCCCCAACCCAAGATAATATTGGAACCACAAACCTATTTGAGATGTCATTAATGAACAAAACGGATCTTTGTCTCGGACACGTAATCCTCCGGTTTTGAGATCGGCGCCTTTGCACCCTTAGTTCCACTATCAATTTAACTAATAGGAAACTAACAGAGCGAATTACTGTAGTGAGTTCCACTGCCGACCGCTAGGGGAAAGAAACTATAAAAATGGACTGCAATGGAAGGTTGGGAGCTTACCCTATTGATAGATTCTCTCCAAGATCTTATTTGGTAATGTACGCTCTGGTATACTGGGGAAGTAACCTCATTATTTACCCCCACTAAAAGTAGTCGTTCCTACAAAATATTTTACACAATACCGATAGATGGCGTTGTCATGCGATTTCTCTCCGGGTGCTAAGGGGCATTTAACACCTAAAAGCTATAAAAGTAACAGGATCTGGAAGGTGAGGGTGGGTTGGGAACTCTTCTTCCTCTATTATCTAAAAGTCAAATTACAAAACGCTTCAACCAAATGGAATTTCGTAACACTTCTAAGTGGCATTGTTATGGATTTTCTTGGTGGCCACTAGAAAGATTTTGACATCGAAAATATATAAAAGTAGCTACACCTAGAAGGGTGGGTGGTCGGTACCCAGTTGTTTCATCGTTCTAGTATATAATGATTTCTAGATTTTGTAGTTTGCTATGTTACCGATAGGTGGCGCTCTTATGGATTTTCTTGATGGCCACTAGAGGGATTTTGACATCGAAAATAAATAAAAGTAGTTACGCATAGAAGGGAGGATGAGTTGGGATCTTTCTCGGTACCCAGCTGTTTCATCTTTCTAGTATCCCTTCTAACTTTATTTGTACCCAGTTGCAACCGACAGGTGGCACTGTTTCGGGTTTTAGGTGGCCGCTAGAGGGCTTTTGAAATGTAAAATTGTATAAAAGTAGCTACACCTAGAAGGGAAGGTGGGTTGGGAACTTTCATGGTACCCAGTTGCCTCAGCTTTACTGTTCCCATGTCCGGTAGCCTAACTTTCTACGTATAATCATTTTTAGATTTTGTAGTTCGCTATGCAACCGATAGGTGGAGCTGTTATGGATTTTCTTGGTGGCCGCTAGAGGGCTTTTGACATCGAAAATGTATAAAAGTAACTACACCTAGAAGGGAGGGTGGGTTTGGGAACTTTCTTGGTACCCTGTTGCAACGACAGGTGGCGCTGTTATGGATTTTCTTGATGGCCACTAGAGGGCTTTTGACATCGAAAATGTATAAAAGTAACTACACCTAGAAGGGAGGGCGGGTTGGGAACTTTCTTGGTACGCAGTTGCTTCAGCTTTCTAGTATTTCTAGATTTTATAGTTTGCTATGCAATCAATAGGTGGCGCTGTTATGGATTTTCTTGATGGCCACTAGAGGGCTTTTGACATCGAAAATGTATAAAAGTAACTACACCTCGAAGGGAGGGCGGGTTGGGAACTTTCTTGGTACGCAGTTGCTTCAGCTTTCTAGTATTTCTAGATTTTATAGTTTGCTATGCAATCAATAGGTGGCGCTGTTATGGATTTTCTTGATGGCCGCTAGAGGGCTTTAGACATCGAAAATGTATAAAAAGTAACTACACCTCGAACGGAGGGCGGGTGGGTTGGGAACTTTCTCGGTACCCAGTTGCTTAATATTTGTAATTTTTCTTATTGTGACTTAGGATAGCAATCCATGTAGTCAATGGAATGTTCGCCATATTTGCATGAAAGAAATCCAATATGGCCGAAATTTCAGAAATCGGGAAAGAATACGCGTTGGCATGAATAGAATGAAATTAAGAATTTATTTCAAAAGTACTACAGAGATTTTTCCCAATATAATATTATATTTACCACAGTTTCGGAGATCGAACACAATCCTTGTTTTCTAGGTTCAATTAAAATTAAGATTAAAAAAACAAAAAACAGTCACATAGCCCACTAATGGCCTTTCGCGAGTTGGAATCTCGACTCTGGCATGGAAACCTCTCCAAAGGTAGACTGTAGAGTTCGAAACAACAAATCAATTCTCTGCGAAGCTCTACTAATCGAAAAAATACCTCCCATTAACATTTAAAGATAAGGAACTAAATTTCAAATAGAAGGAAGCAATTGGATAGTTTAGAACGCTACAGTCTACTGTGTTGTTACACGAGACCTATCCCCCCCCCATGGGAGAGGAGGGCAACAAGAAGTGACCAATACTTTGTTTCAAAATGTTTTTTAAATTGCCCAAATTCGAAAACACTTTTTTTTTAATTGAGGCAAATTTCTTAATCTTAAACATTTTTTGATTAGTTTTTAGAAAGTAAAAACTAAGGCATTTCCGTTTGATATAGAAACTTTTAAACAAATCAGTTTTGAATATACTACAGCTAACAAAAGGCTTTCAAATACTCAGAAGTATATATACCTTAAAAGCTTGTAAAACACCTGGTAATAAGAAGTGGCAGTAAAATTATTCAAGAATTCAGTCAAGAGAACAGGTTTAAAATGTTTCATACTTACCTTTCAAAATACAGAAAAGTGATCCGACCGAAAAGAGATTCGTTAGATATGTGCATTTGGAGCAGACACATATACTAAAAAGTCTCCATTGGGTTCAATTAGGAGAGAAAAAACATTAGCACAATTATAAACAAATTTTATATAACGATTATTTCACCCATTAATACAGTAGAAAAAGTTCAACACATTTTAAATATTTAGAAATAGCTTCTAAAAGAATTTATGATTAAAAAAGATTTATGATTAAAACTTCATACCAGATTTATATAAAAGGGAAAATAGAATTCTAACTTTTTAGTTTTAACTCATGAAACTGACGAATTTCTAAATACTTTTTGGATTTTCCCAAAGAGTAAAATACATTTGAAAGTTATTGAAATCGGTATTAAAAAAAAAGACCATTATGGAAGCTTTCAGTTGGCCAATCATTTCTAAAAATCATACAATAAGCAAATAGGTCACTACCAACGGATATCATTACTATTAAATAATACTATTATTTCAAAATAACGTTACAATTAGTATATTAAATAATTGAAAATCATTAATACTCCTGCCGATAACTTTTTACAAATACACAAGAAATTAACCAAGTAAAAAGATAAATCTCCAAATAAATCGTAATGTATATGAAGAAAATTTAAAAAGAAATGTGGAATTAGTTATAAATAACTAAATTCTATGAGAATAAATAGGATGCTTCATTTCCGCTGTCATCTGGTTAGTAAAAACTGAACAAAACGTTAACTAAATCTGTTAGAGCGTAGTTTTAACGTTCTCTCTTAATTTAAAACGTTGCTTGAAAGTTTTGAAATGATAATACGCTGACAAAATCTGAAATGTTTTTGAATGGCTATTGGTTTATATATATAAAAAAAATGGCTAAAATGTAACGAGACTCATTTACATGATGTTTGTTAACACAAATATAAAGCACAATCTGTCTTGAATCGTAATAGAAAATTGTAAATAAAAGTTTCTTGTTAAAAGCCTTTATACTCATATAAATACTTAAAAAATTAAGACTGTAAACATATTAATATATACTTATCTATAGAATTCAAATATTTTACCTCGTAGTCAATTTAGAATACATTCGCAAATGTTTGTGTGCTTAATGCAATTTAATGTGCGCTTAAAGCAATTTAAGATATAATTGCTCTAGTAAACTCGTTTGAAAAATAGCAAAATGGACCTAAACACCGTTCAAAACAAAACCTCTATTATACTAAGTATTGGTATTGTTCTGTAATTTAGAATCCAATTTAAAACAGTTTAGGATAATAAAGTCCAATAAAGTCATTTAATTCTTTTAAAACCTGTAAAAAACTTTTATAATCTTTGCATGAATTTATAGATACCACTATAATTGTATTTTATAAAAAAAAAAAAAAAATTAAAAGTAAGTACAACGCGTCTTGACAGTTTTTTTAATACATTTGTATATAAAGTATAATAAGTCAATTTTTTTACTTATTCCATTCACAGTTCTATCCTACTATGACAGAAATTTCGTAAACATAATTTAACACTTTTATGTTCAACACAAAATAAGTCGAAGTTCGTAATGTTTAGAATTTGAAGGAGAACAAAACACGGGAAATAGACATTTGCTGTTTTCATTTGCTAAGAAATGCTATAAATTATATGCACTAATATAACTTTCAAAAAGTTGAAAATACAGAATATTTTTCATATATGTTTCTAAATGTGAGAATGCTATAACCCAGTTGAAACAATTTGATATCTTCAAGCCCTCTTCAATTGACTTCGTCATGTTAAACTGTAAAACAGTATAAGAATTCACAAACTTTATAAAAGAATTATGTACCTTAAATGTCCTTCTGATAGTTGACTATTGAAACCGTCGTTCTTCCATGTAGTAGAACCCCGTAGTTATGACTCTGCTGGAGCTCTCGACGTTTCTAATAAGTGATGAACATCTGAATGGCACTCGACGAACTGATGTGTGAAGAAAAACCTGATGCCACCAACAAACTGCGTTACCATTAGATAATAAAACATAAAATTAAAGGGCTTACTCTGGGCATTGCGAATCAGTCCAAACGTTCGTTGGGACGTCACTTCGACGTCAGCTTGATCGTTTGCTCACATAATGTCTTTAAACTGACGTCACAACGAATGTTCGGAAACATATTGTTAAGTATGTTCTCCTTTTTGACAACATTTAGAGATAACTAATGTCAATAAAAGTGCAAATCTCTTTATAAAAAACATTTTTATCTTTTAAAAAATAGGACAAAAGCCTCTTTGATTATAATGAAATCGTTAATCTTAAAATCAATGTTAAGGTCTCACGTATTCAGTTGCATAGCGTTTAATCTACGGTTATTTCTAATCAATTGTTATGTAATACCTCCTTGATTTGTCACACTTTTAGATTTTAAGAAGAGATGGCATCATTAGGATAAAAATAAATTTATAATTTATTATGTGAATTCATTCTCGCGTTTATA
Source organism: Pardosa pseudoannulata (assembly GCA_032207245.1). Classification (NCBI taxonomy): domain Eukaryota; kingdom Metazoa; phylum Arthropoda; class Arachnida; order Araneae; family Lycosidae; genus Pardosa; species Pardosa pseudoannulata. Next base: position 27,258,183 of record CM063505.1, on the reverse strand, counting down.
GTTTTCTAAAAAGGTACATGCTTCCTTTTTGTTTTTACAATTCTTACATTTGCTAATGATAAGCAAAAAATGGGACAATTACATGGAAGACTTTCGCAAAAAAAGTAACACATTAACTCATTTTTCGCATACTTATTAAAAATTGTGTTACGAACAACTTGCAGAATTTTCCGCTGTACAGAACATATTTAAATAAATCTTTCAATACAAACCTCCCAGATGTAAACGATTTCCCCCATAGATTAACACGATAGTTTGGTTTTGGAGATCACGATCTAAATTTTTACTACACGACATCAAAATCTACTGCTTAAAGTCGATTCTGAACATCCATGTCAGCAGCGGGATACGAATACTCGAACTCAAATACCGAATAGCAGCACCCTACCATTCGTACATAGTTCGGCATAGATTTATACGAAGATAGAGAATCCAATATAGCTGGTACTGAAACACTTTAACGTAAACACATATTTAATGAGGTACGAGAGGGTTTTATGTTTCTATATCATAAGTTCATAATATACTGAAGAGTCGAAATATTGTTCACTAACTTTGACGAGTGAAGTTTCAGGCATTTAGGAAACTAATCCTGTTATGACTGACAGAAAATTTATTGAAATTGTTTATGGCCGATTCTTTTTTATGACAAGATTTTAATGAAAAATGTGTGTTGGTAGTGAATCAGGAGGTGTTGCAAAATGTAGTGATCCAAATGAAACAAGAATCAAACTTTTTTATACATATAAAGTATTGTTTTTTACATATATCTAAAAAAATTTGTACTTGCGTGCTCAACAGAGACTAAAAAATAATATATTTGCATAAGGATAAAATTTAAAGGTAATGTTAATTTTTTTTCTACTATCCTTTCAATGTTACTTAATTTAATAGGGGTTTAGCTGGACTGGTACCGTCATCGTCTGCTTCTATTGGATTCCCTGTCCTTCTCTCTAGTTAAATCAGTCCCTTAAAAATTTTTATTATATAAATTGTTCATTAGGCCGACAATGAATTAAAGCTGTAAGGTATGCTTAGAGATTTGTACTAGTTCTCTATACCCAAGACTTTGAATCATGCATTCCCTGTTTTAGATTATATGACGTCTATTTAATGACTTAGTTAAAATACCTATCCCAGTCTTGCAAACGATTCCAAGAATAATAGAGCTTTAGGTTACGATACTTATGCCGACCACATATGCAAGAGAAGATGATTGAGTTAAGCCAAGGTTAGCTATTTTGCATAAATAGCTTTTTAATCAGTTTTGTTCCTAATGAATGAATCCTATGTGCATATATTTACGCACTGTCCAGTTTTTGTATACCTTTATTATATAAATCTGTATTGCTGGTAGAATAGACTATTCACCCATCCCCCATTTAACCATTCTTCATTCAGCTACAAAGCGTCACTCCCATCGATCATTCTCAAAATCCATTTAACAAGGAATTTACAATTTTGCAGAGTTACTATTCCACTTTTTAAAGTTGCTTAAAAAACAGACCACTGGGTCCAAAATGGATTTAGATTTAAAGGGGACCATTTAGAGCCCTGAAGCGCTTGAGTTGACAATACTGTTAATAGTGTAGAACGATTTGGGGCAAAATTGGTTGCAAAGGCGCCGCACCTTATTCTGCCATTCTCCGAATACATTTACATTGCGCTCTGTATTTTTTCAGAGAGATTTGGCATACTCCGTTTTTACACATTATATATACTTTACTGATAAATAATCCTAAAGTTATTGTTTTTTTTTTATTTTTTCCAAATCTCTTTTTTTTTTACCCTGATCTTTTTTTAATAGAAATGTGAGCATTAATCATAACGTCCTATGGAAGACATGAAAGGGACACAAGGTTGTTCCAGCAGAAGAAATAATCATATTTATGCAAAAATTTTATTTAAAACTAACAAGTTTCATTGATTCTTCACGAACTTCCATTGATTTGTGAAAGACTAGCTCTTATCACAACAATTAATAAATAAAATAAAAGCAGATTTTACGTCTAACTCTTTAATAATTCTAAGCTATTACCTCTTAACCATATTCTTTAAAGGAATTAAAAAAATATAAATTTTAAATTTTCCCTTATTACTACACGAGGGCTAATCGTCCTCTTTCAGACCCCATTTCCATTATGGTGCGACATCCCTATGACTGATGCACCCTTGGCAAATGTCACCGTTGGCCCGACCTGCAGTTGGAGAGTTAAGGATTTCAACACAGATCCAACAAGCACGGAATAAAAGAGACTTAGAAGGGCAAAACAGCAAAGAGGAATCACTTCTCCTGAATGTCCTAACTCAATTCAAAACAGAACTGCTTTAGAACTTATAGACTTCATGATTGCTAAAATTAATGATAGATTCGTAGCTCTAAATTCACGTGCTGTTGACTTTTGAAAACTTGTTTTTTTGCTTGTTGATTTTTTCAAATTTCAGCCAATTTAGATAGTGAAAAACTTCAAAGATATAAGTTCCAGCGAAGTTTTAGAGGGAATCAATTTAGAAAATAGGTTTCAAAATTTAGCAACTGCACCGAGAAATTGCCTAATGGAAACGACAGCTTTGGGTGAACGTTCTTTCAATAAGGTGAAACTGGTAAAATTATATGCAATCCCCGTTGGTGCAAGAATGGCTAGGAATATCTTCATACTGTTGCGAAGTCACGATATCCTAGGAGTGTTACAAAAGAGGTTGTGTCAAGATCCAGACTTAGACGCCAACCAGTCTGAGCCTAATTGACATTAACAGACAAAGAAATTTCGTTATGGCACACCTTGGTTTGGTTTGGTTTGGTTTGGAGCTCTACGGTCTACTGTTTTGCACACGAGGGCTAATGAGACCGGGACCTACTGCTTAAAGCCGATTCCGAACGGCTACGAACATCCATGTCATAGTGGGATTCGAACCCACGAACTCCGGTACCGACGATCAGCTCCCTAACCAATCTGCAAGCCTTGAGCTGCCCAAGGAAATTAGAAGGCCAGACGACGTGGAAAAACCAGACTGAGAGGTTCCAACGAAAAGACAAATCCGAGTTTAGCAGGACGGGTCACGTGAAGGAGAAAGCGAATCAGAACAGGCAAGGAGTGACGTCAGGCAGCGCGAGATCCGCAGTGATAAAAAAGACGGGAGTAGTAGGTCGGCGAGAAGGAATGGGAAGTGCTTTTTTAGAGGGGTGGGGGAGAACCTATCTCCAGTTTTTTCTGATAGACTTGAGGGAGCTGTATGCCCTGTACAACCGCATATCTGGCGGGCACCTGACCGCCGATATATTTTTAGGTTCGCCAAGAACCAGGGACCTTTAAGTTACCGTTCCCATTGGTTTTTCTTTGGAAACTGCAAATATTTTTATTAATCCCAGAATAAGGCTGCTACCATATTACAGTCGACATATGTCACTGGTGACTTCCGCGTAATAAGGACGTCAGAAATCTCCAGAGATGGGAATTTGGTAACAAAATTTTCCCTGTCTGACATCATTATGACGTAGAAGTCACCAGTGACATATGTCGACCTGAATATGGTAGCAACCTAATTCGCATGTTATTGTTAGAGCTGTCCATTGTGTCACCTACTACTGCAACACCCAGAAGATACCAGAACTCAGGGACATGGATACATTACACTGTGCACTGAAAAAGGAAACTGAACCAAGATGAGATCATTGACTTATTCTTGGACGCTAAAACTTGAGGCCCTTTCATACTATGGTCCACTGCAAACCATTACCACTGTGAGGAGGGGTTATGACTTATCGCGGTCGACGGGGGCAAACGATAAATTGGCCTTAGCACAGGATGGCTTAGGAGGATTTCCTCCCAACACCAATGACAGATAGCATATGCAGTGCTATACATAGAGGATGCATCCACGCGCTCGGCTCATTTAATAGCCAAGTGTGTGGATGCAATCCTTCAACCATCGTACCAAGTTGACCTTCAGGCCAGCAGTGCAGAGGTCAATAATGAACCATAGTGTGGAAGAGGTATTGGAAAGTAATGTTATAAGTCTATTGAGTATAAAGCTGTTTTTAATTTCTGAATAAATGGTATAAAGAGAATTTTTTTTACATATTGTTCATACATTTGGTGGTAGAAGGCGCAAGCCAGTTTTTTGCCACGGGCGCCAACAGACCTAGTTACGGCCCTGGTCAAGGTAATTGGTTTTTTTGGTAATTTTGGATTTCTTATCACGAAGTTTTTCCTTTCTCGTAAATGGCATCCTATGTTGTTTTAAACGATATCTCATCACTAACTTGACGTGCTGTAAAATTCCTATTTCATTAAACTTTATTTTATTTTTTGTAGTCCTTAATAACTTATATTTAAGATATGCACCGATATGTAATCGGCAGAAATGACTCAGGAAAAAATGATTAAATATAGACCCCATCTATATAATAGTCCTTGTTTATGGAGATATATCAAGCCCCAAACTGTTTAAAATTATCCTTCAATCTCGTGTATAATAATAGTGAAACCCCCTAACTAGATATAAATCTAAAACCCAACGGAAACGAAAAACACGAGGTTAAGCACTGTTTACGGTTAAATGCGTGAAAAGCCCTCTGTGAACTTTCTAATTTCAATCAGTGTCTGGAGTGATTTAGCATTATTCTGTCGAATTCCAAACTCCGTGCCTCACAAATATTATTATAATTGACTTAGCATCTCTACATCCTACAGTTAATTATTAAACGTTCGTATCAAATGACTGTATTGATAGATAATTCTGAATCGCTGACGTAAATCATTTATTTCAATTCGCATCAAGTATCACCCGCAATCATATTTCATAGATATTTTACAAATACTACTGGAGTTAGAGTTAAATTAATTTCTTTAGTTAGACTGCTTTTGTTAGGCAATTTTGATCTTAAATCAAGTATTATTGCTTTCCTGCACAGCACGTGGCAGGATACGTCATTGTAAAATCTCTATTGTTAAAGTTGGTTTGGTTTGGAGCGTTACGGTCTACTTTTTTGCTACACGAGAACTAATGAAACTAGGACCTACTGCTTAAAGTCGATTCCGAATGGCATAGAAAATTAAATTGGCTACGATTTTTTATGTCACAGTGGAATGTTTAAAAATTAGAACGCATTTCTTAACCAATAATTTCAGATTGTGTGATTATACAAAATGTAATTTTATAAAGCGAAATCCGTTTCCATTTTTTCCCATTTCATTTTCTTGACTTACCTGTGACACAATCTTCAGGTATTTAAAATATATTTTGTACTTTTAGTACATAGTTGTTTATTATATATTAAATACTTCAATATTTAAAAAAAAAATGCTTATTCCTATCATGAACGTGCAAAGAAATATTAATCACTTAAATATAACACTTTTTTGAATCACCTTTACGATTCTTGAAACGTAAAGGCTTTGCAAAAATAAGTTATTTATTAAACTTCTTGATATTAAATTAAATAATTAGATAATGATAAAAAAATAGCGCAATGACATAAATAACGTAAAATAACGTTTATGAAACAACGTAAAATAAACAAGTCAAATGCATTTAAATTCTGACAAATTCTTTCCCTTGCTTACCATAATCCTTAACTTCGCTCAAATACAGATTGCTGTTTAACCCTTTGCTTCTCGTGTCAATCACATATACACACATCTAATTCTTCATATGCTTGATTATTGCATGTGATAAACAGTGAAGAATATTTTAAACGAAAAATAGTTTGTTATAGCGTCTTAAATTTAGCTATATTTTTATTTAATCCCTTAACGTGTACGCTCGAGTTAACTCGAGCGCACTAAACTGGCAAACTGTGCACACTCGAGATAATTCGAGCACCGTTGTACTTTATGTTGCTATAATTTTTCACACTAGAGTACAATCGAGAAATGAAAATAACAATGTGAAAGCCAAAAAAAGAAAACACAAACATTTTATTAATATTTATCCTTTACATGGGATTTTAAGCTACACCACTTATTTATTCAAGTATAAAGTATATATATTTTTTTCTAAATTCAACGTTCTAAATTGTGTTTTTTACATTATAAAATTGATTTTTTTGGCCGGACTGTTTTAAAAACACTGTGCATTAACGTATGAAAAACTTATGAAATTTAAAGCTTTCTATCTAAAGCACATCATAATTATTCTGTCATATGGGAACAGCCAAAGGATTAATGATTAAACAAATGATCATAGAAACTAAAATAACCTATTTTGCTTAGGCACCAGGTCTAATGCATTTAAATTCTGAAAAATGATTGAAAACTGCCATAATACTCTCAACTTTCCATAACTCGAATATAAATTGCTATTTAATTACTCAGTTCTGCATGTTACTAATTACCTTATTTCAAATACAAAGTAGTTCTGTGACGATATTATCAACAAACATGTTATTTTCTAAAATCCATACGAGTCCAAGAAATATTTTACCTCTTTCCACTATTAGAGATTTAACCAGAACCGTATATTTGTACCTGACTCACTGAATACCGGACAATGCGCTAAAGCAGAATTAATCTCGCATAAAACCCTCATTCGTAATTTGAACCAACCGACACAAATGAAATGCAATGCAGAATCTACTATTAAAATCTGTTTATTCACCCTTTAAATGCCCACAGATGTTAAAAGTCAGTAACATGTACTTATAATTAGGGTCATAAGAGCTTGAAAACTGAATTTGATTTCTAAGCAATCACAAAACAGACTGTATAAAACTATTTACCTTACTTGAAGTACAAGGTTTTTGTGTTACCACGATATCATTAACATGCTCTTTTGTAAAATCCATACGAGTCCAACAAATATTTTACCTCATTCAACTATTAGACGTTTAACTAGAACCGTACATTAGCAGCTTACTGAATACTGGACAATGCACTAAAGTAGTAGTAATCATTCCCATGAAATCGTCATTTCCAATCTGAAACAACCGAAGGCAAACGCAACGAACTGTCTCCAATTAAAATCTATTTACTAACCCTTTAAATGCGAACAGATCTCCACAGGTTTTAAATATCAGCAAAATATGCTTATAATTAGGGTCATAAGCGCTTGAAAATTGGATTTGATTTCTAAGCAGACGCAAACAGACCGTTTCAGCGATGTTTAAAATAGATACACATTTTCAAAGTCCATTCTGCGTGTATTATGACACAATAACCAACCTCCTGCGAAGTCATAAAATTTACTCAGCATGAAATACGAGCTATGATATGACGACGTTCGGTCGCATCAATATTTTACGGGCTATATATTTTGGTCGTGAGCCGCTGGGTGGTCGCAGAATAAAAGCACTACCATTAACGGGTTAGGAAACAAATATTAATGTCCCCTGTTTCGGACCGTAATTACAGTGTTCTGTATATGGGCAGCAGAAAGCTTAACGGTAAAGTAGGATACTGCAATTCCTTAGGGAATTTCGCTATAATGAGCATTATATAAATAACAGCTCCGAACTAATAAAATTTGCCTCTTAAATGCAAAAGTTCCCTAAACTGCGCTTAAGAAACTAAAGGAATAAAATTTTCCGATAATTTTTTTAACACTAAATCATTTATTAATAAATGAGTGTATATTATCCTACGAAATCTTTAACGGGCAACTAAAACCTTCGCAGAGATAAAGTCAAAATGAAAGCTTTCGCATTAATTTTACTCAGACCACAATTGTTTTTAAATTAACTTTAGTATTAATTACGGGGAACTTAATTAACTGTTGTAGGCTTAAATATTCTTAGGTAACAACAGAACACATAATAGAGCTTTATTTCACCAACATATTCTGATTCCTTAATAAGCTTAACCCCTTCCGGTACTATTTAATAATGAAAAACTGTGCGTGAAGTAACCATTTATTTTTTTATTTATAAACTTGTTTCATTTTACAATTCTTATATATTCCTAATTAAAATCCACTTTTTACATAGTGTTAAATAATATCAGAAAAGGTATAATTAAGAAAATATCAAAGCAAAACATTAATAAGGTATACAGATAATAGTCTTCAAGATAGTGGTACTTTTCAAAAAAAAAGTGCAAAGGAATACTGAATTGTTTACACCGCTAGGGACTCACTTCTAATTTGATTCTTGTAACACACACGGCATTTCTTAGTAGGTTTTCTTTTATTCTGACTCATCAATTTGGCAGTGACTTGTACCAAGAAATTCTAAATAAACCATATGTAATAGTGACCTGGTATTTCCACAAGTAACAAAAGTCTTGCTAAATTTAGTATACTAGAAATTATAAACTAAATTAATTATCATATTTAACATTAACTTTAGTCGCATGAAAAGTGTAGCTCGTCATTGTGCGATATGTAATGAAAAACCAATGACGAGCTAGACTCGTCATTTTACCGGAAGAGGTTAACACTGTGTTTTAACCAAATGGAAACGTCTTGGAAAATACAATTTCTATATTTTGTAAATAAAATTAACACACTGTATGCGGGACACATACTAGTACATTTTCTGACGATTGATACTTGAGCGCGGGTCACGTACTAGTACGTTTTCTGACGATTGATACTTCAGCGCGGGTCACGTACTAGTACGGGTTAGTGTAACAACATGGTTTGTTTGTGGGTACAAAAATAATGGTATATACAGGAAAACGAAGCCGAATGTTCTTGTCTACTACATAGATTCTGGAAAAATTTAGACAAATAAAAACTAGTTTTTACATCAGTCGATGCGGAACCACAGAACTGGAAAAAATTAAAACTATATACAACTATTCTATTTGATTTTTCATATTTATGATACTATTATTAATTTATCCTCTAAAAAATATATTTTTTGTTTATAAAAATCTTATGGTTGTTATTTATATATTTCTATTTATATATTTGTTTATATATTTCAGTATAAAATACGAATAGTTGATTAAAAAATTAAATAATTTTCGATCTAATGAGATTTAACTGAAAAACTAAATTTACCAGCAAAACGTCCGCTCACGGTACAATTTCGCTGCGAAATGTACCCACATACAATGTGCTAAGAAACTGCGAAATAAAGGGTCAAATGCATTTAAAGTCTGACAAATGTTTTCACATATTCACCAGTACCCTCAAATTTCCATTACTCAAATCTAAGACTGATTTTTAATTACTCGGTTCTGCATGTAAGTAGTTACCTCACATGAAATACAAAGTATATTTCATGTTGCGAAAATATCATCAATAAACATGTTACTTCGTAAAATCCATACGAGTCCAGAAAATATTTTACCTCATTCTACTATTCCAGGTTTAACCAGAATCGATATTTAAAGGATCACTGAACAATGAAATACAGCATTAGTAATCTTTTACATAAAATCGTCATTTCCAAACTGAATCAACCGAATGTAAACGCAACGAATTGTCTGCAATTAAAATCTATTTACTCACCCTTTAAATACGAACAAATCTCCACAGGTTTTAAATGTCAGCAAAATATGCTTATGATTAGGGTCGTAAGAGCTTGAAAATTGGATTTGATTTCTAAGCAGGCGCAAACAGACCGTTTCAGCGATGTTTAAAATAGATGTACATTTTCAAAGTCCATTCTGCGTCTCTTATGACACAATAACCAACCTCCTACGAAGTCATAAAATTTACTCACCATGAATTACGAGGTATGATATGACGATGTTTGGTCGCATCAATATTTTACGGGCTATATATTTTGGTCGTGAGCCGCTGGGTGGTCGCATAATAAAAGCTCTACCATTAACGGGCTAGGAAGCAAATATTAATGACCCTTGTTTCGGACCTTAACTACCGTGTTCTGTATATGGGCAGCAGAAAGCTTAACGGTGCAAGTAAAATATTGAAATTCCTTCGGGAATTTTGCTATAATGAGCATTATCCAAATAAAAGAACTTCAAGCTAATAAAATTTGTGTCTTAAATGCAAAGGTTCCCTAAACTGTGTTTGAGAATCTAATGGAATAAAAATCTTCAAATTTTTTTATACTAAAATATTTATTAACATATTGTCTGCGGGTACATTTCGCAGCGGAATTGTACTGGGAGCGTACGTTTTGCTCGTAGATTTAGTTATTCAGTTAAATCACAATAGATCGAAAATTATTTAATTTTTTAACCAACTTTTCGTATATTATATTGAAATATATAAACAAATATATAAATAGAAATAAATAAATAACAACCATAAGATGTTTGTAAACAAAAAATATATTTTTTAGTGGATAAATTTATAACAGTATCGTAAATATGAAAAATCAAATAGAAATAGTAGTATAGTTTTGATTTTTTCGAATTATGTTATATATAAACATTTTTACATTATAAAAAAAGGAAAAGAGCAATTATAAAACTAATAATGTAAAAACTAGTTTTTATTTGTCTAAATTTTCCCAGAATCTATGTAGTAGACAAGAACATTCGGCCTATATATACCATTATACCGTTCTGTATTCTGTATATACCGTTATTTTTATGTCCACAAACAAACCATGTAGTTACACTAACTCGTACTAGTGCGTGACCTGTTCTCAAATATCAACAGTCAGAAAACGTAGCAGTACATGACTCGCACTCAAATATCAATCGTCAGAAAACGTACTAGTACGTATCCCGCATACAATGTGTTAATAAACAATTGCTGTTCTTTGGATTGTGATGAATATTATTTTACTAAATATTTAACGAGTAACTTAAATCTTCGTAGAGATAAAAGAGAAAATGCAAGTTTTCACAATAATGTTACTGGGGTTACAATTGTTTATAAATTAACTTTAGTTTTAATTATGTGGAATTTAATTAACTGTTGAGAACTTAAATCTTACCATTCTGAAATGTTAACGAAATACACAAAAGAGCTTAACTACACTGACATATTTTGATTCCCTAATAAGCTTAGCACAATGTTTTAATCAAATAAAAGTCATAGAAAACTTCACAGGAAATATGATTTATATATTTTGTAAATGAAATTAACATAGTTATTAGAAGCTTGCATGTCTTATTAGCAGCATTGTCATAAGCAGCTTTTATATCTGTACAAGAAAACCCAAAGTGGATGAAGTCTTTACATAAGAATTATTTGTTGAATTAAATTACTTCTCGACAGAATAGGCTGATTAAAAAAAAAAGGAATTTGTGTTCAAAACTTATAGCTTAAGAATCAATTAAAATATTGGACAAAAGGTTTTTCTTAAATTTACTCACAGATATTTTAATATTCGTTTATCATCAGTTGAGTATTTTTAGAAATAAATAAAAGTTTTTGATGCAATTACATTAAATTTCTAACTACAGTTCAAAAAAAGCAATACTGAGTTTAATGCAATTAAACATTTCTTTTATATTTCAAATAGATTATTTGTATGTACTGTTAATTTCTGATAAGTATTGCGTAGGAGGATATAACCTTTTGCACGCCAATGTTCCCTTGTGAGAACATACAATTTTAAATTCTATTTCAAACAAAGTTTCACCAAAACTGCTTTGTAAACATTTTTAATTGCAAAGACATGATTTATTTTTTATAACAACTATATTCTAGAAATAAAGTCTGCAGTGTACAGTAACTTTAAAAAAATCATTTCACTTATCATTGTTTATAAATTTCTAGAATATACGAAATCATATTCGATATAGTTAAATAACCTTTACTAATATCCTAAGCTTTCACTTCAATCATAAAAATTTAGAAATGGCTATGTAAAGTAAAAATGCTTTTTAAGGGGAAAAAAAAGCTGCATTTTTCAAAAGAAAACATTGGCGTGTTTCATTGTACAAAATTAAACATGTTTTGAGTCTAGTCTTAAAATGCCAATTTCCCCATATTCGACATGCCATAAATCCTCGATATTGTTTTTCGGAAATTACATTCAAACGAAACCTTAATGAATATATATAACTTCTTGTACTACGATTATAATAACGCGTTTAAATAATTAAAATCAAATACAAATATCCAGAAGGCAATTATTTACATTATTAATCATATAAGACAATGTCATCTTTCACATAGTAAGCATCCAATGCATTTTGATGTTACGAATCGTCAATTAAACCATAGATTCGCAGACTTGCACTTGATTCTCACACAAGTTTAGAAGTTTGTATCGACAAGCAATAACAATTTGAACAAAAAGGTTTTGTTAAATCCAAATACCTAAAAGGCAATTATATTTACGTCACTAAACTTATATGACAAGGCTATCCTTCAGTAACCAGTTAGCAACTTTACGTTGGGACAAAGTTTATATGGCATGTTAGCCAACCGCTGGCCTTCAGATGGTTGGCTAATGGTTGTTTCCGACATAATGCCAACGTAATACTACGATGGGCCAGCTGAATGCCAAATTAATAATTCTGATTTCCGATAATTACCGATGGGCAACCAAACATTTTGCCAACTAAATACCATCATTTCATTTCCCCTTTTCAGCGTTTACCCAACCAAAGACCAACAGCCAACTTGTAGCCATCGAAAATCCAACGTTTCCGTGCTAGCTGGGTTGCAGACTAAACGATTTGGGTTCTAATACTTGTTAACGTATTTGATATTTTGTTAATAGAAAGAGAACACGAGGGGCTTTTGCCAAGGGAAGGATGTCCTATATGGAAGACTTTTTTATGGGGTTTAACCCACATTCACGTAAGGGTCCATGGGCAACCACATAAATCTTGGAACAGTTCGTCGACGAGCGTAAAAAGAGAAAGAGTCATGTCAATTCTCACTTCCAAAACTTTTCTGGTGCAGCATGCAAGTAACTCGGCTATGGTAATGCAAGTATAATTAAAATATCTTAGGCCAACTAATCGAGCAGTAATAGAAGAAAAGTGCCTATTTAAGTCTTCGATAGCACTCGTCACTAAACTATTCAAAAATTTGATTTTTTAACTAGCGTTATTACTGGTTGAAATCATGAAAAAGTTCTCCATGAGGCCGACATGCAATGTGCAAGATACTGTAGGAGCGCAGTGTCATATCCACACCACAGCATTGCGAGTACTGTCTATAACACAGCACTCGGTGTTCGCATCAACAATACGATGTTTTCAGCACAGTAGACTGTCTTTTAGAAGTCGTTTATTTTATAACTTCGCTTATTTTTTATTTTAACGATAGAACTGCGGGAGTTTAAGTATACCTAAAATCTCGTCTGGGTCAAAATGGGTCACACCCCAATTAATATGAATCCATATTATTCCAAAAGTACACTGCATTTATACGCAATGACAATTATAGATTTTTAGACATTAAATTATTATAATAATTGATAAAAATAATAGGATAATATAATATCAAAAAGTATATGTAGTTAAAAAATATATAAATAACTTTGATGGAATTATTTTGTTTCTTACTAATCATGGTTTCTTACACAGTTCAGACACAGTTTGAGAAACTTTATAAATATGTTGTACATTTTCTACATATCGGACTTTTACAGTTAGAACAAATATCTACAGTTTTGTTTCTCATATTTTGATTCCTTAATAAGCTAAGCACTATGTTTTAATCAAATAAAAGGCATAGAAAACTTCACAGGAAATATGATTTATATATTTTGTAAATGAAATTAACATAGTTATTAGCTGCTTGCATGTCTTATTAGCAGCATTGTTATAAGCAGCTTTTATATCTGTACAAGAAAACCCAAAGTGGATGAAGTCTTTACATAAGAATTATTTGTTGAATTAAATTACTCTTCGACAGAATAGGCTGATTAAAAAAAAGGAATTTGTGTTCAAAACTTACAAATTAAGAATCAATTAAAAAGTCGGACATAAAGTTTTTCTTAAATTTACTCGGAAATTTTAATATTCGTTTATCATCAGTTGAGTATTTTGAGAAATAAATAAAAGTTTTTGATGCAATTACATTATATTTTAACTGCAGTTCAAGAAACACAATACTGAGTTTAATGCAATTAAACATTTCTTTTATATTTCAAAGAGATTATTTGTATGTACTGTTAATTTCTGATAAGTATTGCGAAGGAAGATATAACCTTTTGCATGCCAATGTTCCCTTGTGTAAACATACAATTTTAAATTCTATTTCAAACAAAGTTTCACTAAAACTAATTTGTAAAAAATTTTAATTGCAAAGACATGATTTATTTTTTTATAACAACTATATTCTAGAAATAAAGTGTGCAGTATACAGAAATTTTAAAAAAAATCTTTTCACTTAGCATTGTTTATAAATTTCTTGAATATACGAAATCATATTCGATATAGTTAAATAACGTTTACTAATATCCTAAGCTTTCACTTCAATCATAAAAATTTAGAAATGGCCATGTAAAGTAAGAATGCTTTTAAAGGAAAAAAAAAAGCTGCATTTTTTCAAAAGAAAACATTTGCGTGTTTCATTGTGTAAAATTAAACATGTTTTGAGTCTAGCCTTAAAATGCCAATTTCCCCATATTCGACATGCCATAAATCCTCGATATTGTTTTTCGGAAATTACATTCAAACGAAACCTTAATGAATATATATAACTTCTTGTACTACGATTATAATAAAGCGTTTAAATAATTAAAATCAAATACAAATATCCAGAAGGCAATTATTTACATTATTAAGCATATAAGACAATGTCATCTTTCACATAGTAAGCATCCAATGCATTTTGATGTTGCGAATCGTCAATTAAACCATAGATTCGCAGACTTGCACTTGATTCTCACACAAGTTTAGAAGTTTGTACCGACAAGCAATAAGAATTTGAACAAAAAGGTTTTGTTAAATCCAAATACCTAAAAGGCAGTTATATTTACGTCACTAAGCTTATATGACAAGGCTATCCTTCAGTAACCAGTTAGCGACTTTAGGTTGGGACAAAGTTTATATGGCATGTTTTCCAACCGCTGGCCTTCAGATGGTTGGCTAATGCTTCTTCCTGACATAATGCCAACTTAATACTAAGATGGGCCAGCTGAATGCCAAATTAATAATTCTGATTTCCGATAATTACCGATGGGCAACCAAACATTTTGCCAACTAAATACCATCATTTCATTTCCCCTTTTCAGCGTTTACCCAACCAAAGACATCCAGGCAACTTGTAGCCAACGAAAATCCAACGTTTCCGTGCTAGCTGGGTTGAGGACTAAACGATTTGGGTTCTAATACTCGTTAACGTATTTGATATTTTGTTAATAGAAAGAGAACACGAGGGACTTATGCCAAGGGAAGGATGTCCTATATGGAAGACTTTTTTATGGGGTTTAACCCACATTCACGCAAGGGTCCATGGGCAACCACATGAATCTTGGAACAGTTCGTCGGCGAGCGTAAAAAGAGAAAGAGTTATGTCATTTCTCACTTCCAAAACTTTCCTGGTGCAGCATGCAAGTAACTCGGCTATGGTAATGCAAGTATAATTAAGATATCTTAGGCCAACTAATCGAGCAGTAATAGAAGAAAAGTGCCTATTTAAGTCTTCGATAGCACTCGTCACTAAACTATTCAAAAATTTGGTTTTTGAATTAGCGTTATTACGGGTTGAAATTATAAAAAAGTTCTCCATGAGGCCGACATGCAATGTGCAAGACACTGTTGGAGCGCAGTGTCATATCCACACCACAGCATTACGAGTACTGTCTATAACACAGCACTCGGTGTTCGCATCAACAATACGATGTTTTCAGCACAGTAGACTGTCTTTTAGAAGTCGTTTATTTTATAACTTCGCTTATTTTTTTATTTTAACGATAAAACTGCAGGAGTTTAAGTATACCTAAAATCTCGTCTGAGTCAAAATGGGTCACACCCCAATTAATATGAATCCATATTATTCCAAAAGTACACTGCATTTATACGCAATGACAATTATAGATTTTTAGACATTAAATTATTATAATAATTGATAAAAATAATAGGATAATACAATATCAAAAAGTATATGTAGTTAAAAAATATATAAATAGCTTTGATGGAATTATTTTGTTTCTTACTAATCATGGTTTCTTACACAGTTCAGACACAGTTTGAGAAACTTTATAAATATGTTGTACATTTTCTACATATCGGACTTTTACAGTTAGAACAAATATCTACAGTTTTGTTTCTGCACTTGGAAGTTTAGTAATGAACCATTTTTTTTTTGCATATGCACAGATTCTTAAATATTCTATTTTCATACATTTTTATGGGTATAAAATTAGGAAACATCAAGAAATTCAATTTAGTTTCGTTAGTCCCTTTTGGGGAAAATTGTACACAAAATTGTTTGGAAGTCAAAATGGCTCATCCCGCGGTTCTACTGTTACACCACAGGTGTCTGCAATGATTCTGCAAGGTGAAAACGTTGTTTTTAATGCACCTCTGGTGCAGTGAATGGTGGAGGTGGAATTCTGAACGGTATGACATTGTGCTGTCGGTAGAGATGTAAAAAACCCGGAATTTTGAAGAGTTGAAATAAACCCGGAATTTGGGGAACTTTGGGAAGAAATCATTTTAACAATGATTACATTTATTTTTTCAACAGTGGCTATTTAAGAACTAGCATATTATTTCTAAGGGTTTTTTTAAACTTTTGGCAATATATATATATATATATATATATATATATATATATATATATATATATATATATATATATATATATATATATATTCAAGAAATAATAGCAATGAGCATTTAAGGGGATTTTATAGTAGTACTTATATAATTAATTTCCCTGTTAGCCTTATCAAACACATAACTAGTTTTTTCGGTTTTTTTAATTGCTAATATAATAATTATAGATATTATTTTTCTGATCATTATTTGTTTTATGTAAATTGCATTATGCTAAACTTGTCCCCTTCCTTTTATAATATAAAAATAAATATCTTTAAATTTAAAATAAAAGTTTATTATTTTTTGTAATACATATATCATTTAAAGGTGTAATCATATAACGCTGTTGAATTTTGTGTCCAATTCCTACACATACACACACATTATATATATATATATATATATATATATATATATATATATAGAGAGAGAGAGAGAGAGAGAGAGAGAGAGATTATCCAAGAAAAATAATGATTTATGGGTTTTGTGACACTACAGATTATTGCCTAATATTTATGTAATAATAAAAATATTGGACATTTCTCAAAGGAAAAATATACTCATACTTTCATGCTAAACGTGATACCTTGCCAAATATAGTTAGTTAATCCCAATTATTCAATTTTTTTTCATAGCATATAATAGTTAAATTTTGTGAAAATATCAACTTTTGAGGTTTACAACCAAGAAAAAAAAATGATGGTTCTCATTGTGTCATAGGACTTGGCTATTTCAAAATACTTCAAAATTCCCATGTTTTGGGAATTTTCAAAATTCCCTTCCCAAAAAAATCTGGTTTTTTTCCCGGGTTTAAACCGGGTTTTTTCCACTGCTCACAACTCTAGCTGTCGGATGAATCCCACTACTGCTTACAACCCCACTATGATCTGACGAGTTTCAAGACACCATAGAGATAGGTTGCTTAACTGTTGTGCTATGAATCAAACTTGTCCTGCAGCAAACGATATGGTGTTAGGTTAAGGTGATCAAACTACTTGAAATGCGAAAAGTGCCCAAAATTTAAACTCTTGTCCTTTCTTTACTATTCTAACTAAACTGCAGTTTAATTCTGTTTACATTATTAATTTGGGCAAGAACTACTGGAAGAAATGATACGGATATTGTATTTCGGTTGGTTTGTCTACATAACTGGCAAAATATGTTTTAATCCTTTAATGCCCGAGTCATTTCTGTCTATTACATATCGATGCATATATTAAATCTAAGTTATTATGGAATAAAATCAATATGAAGTCCAAACAAATTGAAATTCATAGAACGTCACGTTAGTAATCAGCTACCGTTTCAAACGTCGTAGGATGCCATTTATGAAAAAGGAAAAACTTCATCAAAAAAGATTTATTTGGAATTACATGTAAAATAAATACTATAACATACAGTTTTATAATAGATAGAGCAATTTGTCACGATTTCAGTCTATGTGCCTGTCGGAAAAGTAAATTTATTTGCTCTGTTTCAAAAATCCTGAAGTATCGATCCAAATGAAAAATTTATAAACTTAAAGATTCTACAAGCCGTTTTTTAGCGGTACCTTAAAATGGATACCAGACATTTATGGGTTAAATGAAAACGGTATTTATTCTTCAAGATCTGTATAAGGCAATTTGTCGCAACGTCACGAACTACTATAATGCCCTTCCCATTCATTTTCATGTTTACAACAGCCAATAGACTAACAATAAACTGCCCTTCCGTTTGAAACTAAAGCTAGAATTGTCATAATTTGAGAATTTGTCCTACTGCGTGAAATCGCCTTATATTTAGTGCTGTACTGAGTATCTGAGTACCTACTATTTGGTTTTAAATAAGGTCCATCGATACGCATATGAAGAATTTGGCATTGCGTAGCCGAAATCCGAATCTATACCGAATACTCAATATGACTCTATATATTTAAGTAGCTTTTGTTCATACATTTTTAATAAAAAGTATAATAAATCTGTAATTTTTATTTCAATTATAACTAATTCAAATTGGAGTATGTAACAATAAGAAATAAAGGTTATCATTTTATATAAATTAAATAGAATTGAATATACTGGTGAGTTTTAATAATATGCCTAATTTCATAATAATGAAATAAAAATACATTCAAGTTTATTTAAATGTATATTAAGTCAGTAAAAGTTTTAAAATATGGATATACATATACGTTAATGTTTTACATCCCTGAATAAGTCCTCCTAATTATTTTCTGGTGTCTTCAAGTTTTTCTTGGATTTGGTGACTCAGCGTGATTTGTCCCCAAAACACTGTTTACAAATATTATCGCCTTAAATGGAATAGCATTGGATCACTCCCACAAGCGCTAACTAAAACTAATACAATTTTTTTTTTTTTTAATCCCAAGGTAGGTTAGCAGTAGAAAGAAACTGGAAAAAGACTTGGGCCTTACGTAGTTGTTCTTTGTACAAATTAACAAATTAAAGCTATTTTTAAATTTTTGTAAAACATTTGGAGGTTTTTATTAAAATTTATTTTAAATTTTATGAGTGAAAAAAATATTTACTTTACACAAAGCTTTTGTTTAACCTTTACGTGCTATTTTTAAAAAAAATTCTCATTAAATATTCACTCGTTGCAAATTTAAATAGTTTCTGCATTAAAATCTGTTTGGAATTTCATATAAAAAATTTGTAAAATATGTAACTTCAGAGTATTTTAATATAAAAACCCAAAACTCTGAACACACAAGGAGACAAACTGAAAAAAATAATTAGCACCTGATGTGTTAAAATTGTTCCTCTCAATAGTTACATACATTTATTTACAGCCCACCATCTTTTTTCAGTCGGACCTGCGCAAGTAGTCATATACAGATAGCGTGGTCTCTCTTATCTAAGTTTTCAATAATGACCGCATGTGGCTCTATTTGCGTGCTTTCAGTTCAGATAGAGCGAAACACAGTTCCTCACTATCTTCTATGTAAAATTCTAACAGAAGTCATAATTACTAATGACCAGCAACAAAAAAAAATTGTACAGATGCATCTAGTACGTCGCGGTTTTTTTTTTTTTTTTTTTTTTTTTAATTTGGCGGTTTTGTGGACTTGTTAAGTAGTAATAAATAGGGCAAGATAGTTTATAGTTCATCTATAAATTTTGATAGCTAGAAAATTTCAGGAACTTGCAAAAACAAAATCGGAAAATAGTGCGCGATTAAAAGCAATACAAAAATATTGGTCTGCATGAACGATGACATCACAACCAATCACGGAGCGTTTTGATGCCACGTGATTTTCGCTTAACTTTAAAATTGATTTTTTAAATGATGGACCCAGTTTTTTACATTTTTGAGAACATTTTTGGAATCTACGAGTCTAAAATTATCAGAAAAACACTAAGTTGTTCGAATCCCCCGCATGTGCAAATTCCTCATAAAGAGTTGAAGGGCTACAGGCTACTTTTTTTTTTTTTTTTTTTTTTATTGCTACACTAGGTCTCATGAGACCGGGACCTACTGCTTTAAGCCGATTCTGTAAGGCAAACGAACATCTATGTGAGCAGCGGGTTTCGAACCAGCGAACTCCAGTACAAAAGAGTTGCGTCTACCATATAAATAATGATAACTTTGTCTTTGGAAATTAAATAATTTAATTTGCAAATATTACTAAAAAGTGTTTCTTTCTATTTAAAATTTTGCCAAATAGTGTTTCATTGTTTTTTAAATAGAATTTATTGTGATAATTTTTTGCATTTTAATCTTCAAGAAATTATATGAAATGTTAGATTTATTTAAGTTTATGAGAAATACGAGATTTTTGCCATTTTATTTGTCAATCAAAAAAAAAAAAAATCACCAAATTATGCTGATAACTAAAACAAAACAAAACAAAAAAAAAAACATGGTGGCATAGACTGCCCTGTTAAGTGCATCTGGTCCGAAAAGTTAATGATAAAAATTGCTGAATTTGTAGTCCAGTATGGATAAAAACACCGTCTCAGAAGAAACTTTTTCCTCCTTCACATTAAAAATTTCACACATCAATAAGAATTTTATTAAAAATGTTTTTGTATTTTGAGTATCAGCAGTAACATGTATAAATATGTATGTAAAAATATCATTTCCTGATTTAAAAAATATATATATTTTTTTCTATTTAGTTATATGAGTAAAAGCACCTATAGAAAAATAATCTGATTTGATTTTGCAACCTAAGCCAACTCTCCCAGAAATTACAAAATACAAACTTTTTGAAAAGTTTATTAGAGCAACCATATTTAAATTTAGTAAAATTATTATTTAAAATATAATATGATAAATAGATTAACCCTTTGCCTGTCCAGTACATCGATATGATATACACATCTAATATGCTATGCAGTTGTATATCACATGTGATACAAAAGGAACTATATTTTGTATAGAAGCTTTTTATATATCTGATATGATTGTATTTTACATGTGATAAAAAAATTATCATTATTTTGTATAAAAGCTTTCATATATTTTACATGATTCTGTATCACAGGTGATATACAAGCATATGAAGCATTAGATGTGTACATTATATGTGATGTACACGACAGGAAAAAAGTTCAAATCCTTTTCTCGATAATTTATTCTTATTTAAAAGAGATAAAATCAGACTACAGTAAAAGTACACAAATCAATAAAATTCAACCAATTCAATTTATTCACTCAACTGTCCTGTACAAAAGTAAACAATGGTTTGGCAAAATATAGCAAAGCATAATATACATACTGCTGAAACAATCATGCACCATATATATATATGTTATAAATAAGAAAAATTTTGTTCTATTTACAAGAAAATTTATAACTTAGGCTACCAGTAACATTGTAACATGCTGCAATATGAGGTATCCAAACCTCAAACATCTGCATTAAATAATGGAAAAGCTAAAGAAAAAAATATATTGCCGACATTATGAACCTAATGTATGATACAATTTACTTGTCAAAGATACAGTCATTACATCAAAACACAGACAAATGTAGACCAACAACATTTAAACCACAATGAAAATTAAAAAAAGAAAAATACGTAGTTACAGACAGTTGAGGAGAACAAAAATTTTTGCCTCACAAAATCCTTTTTACAAAACAGATGAAAGCGAAATCGGGTTAAATCAATGCTTCGCTTAATATAAACACTGTACAATTATACAATAAGTTTTATTCAATAAATATGTTTCACATATTACAATGAATTTTATTTTTAACATGGTTACAACACCACAAAATGATAAAATGTGGAGCATTTATATATCAAGAAATAATTTATTGCAATATTTTGAAGATAAACAGCTTAATTAATAATATATTTATATAATCAAGCAATCTGATTTGCTTTTCTTTTGAATCAAGAGAAACATTTATATAAATTTTCAAATTGATACAAATATTCATATCAATAAAAAATGACTTATTTTAACAGTTCAGATGTTAAATTCAAATCTAAGCTTATGAATTATATATGTGCATTTCACAAAAAAGATCAAATTTAAAATCAATATTAAACAAAGTGAGTTAGGTCTAAAAATAATTTAACTGCAAAGTTTTAGAACAGAAGTTCCCAACCC
Source organism: Pardosa pseudoannulata (assembly GCA_032207245.1). Classification (NCBI taxonomy): domain Eukaryota; kingdom Metazoa; phylum Arthropoda; class Arachnida; order Araneae; family Lycosidae; genus Pardosa; species Pardosa pseudoannulata. The sequence goes on along the minus strand of CM063505.1, from coordinate 27,236,078 downwards.
AGGGCCTGATTATAAAATAGCCACAGGAGGCTCATACCAAGGGCCCCATATTTTTGGGACCCCAAGAACCCTAAGAATGTTTTTAAAAATTCTAGTAGTTTTTGTGAAACTATTAAATATGTTCAAAAAGTTAGAAATCAACATTAAAAACAACTGTGAACAAGTATTTGATAATGCAAACAATATGACTTGCAGGTATTTTGGCTTATAAGCCAAAATATAAGCTGCAAACTCTTTAACTGAGTTCACACCATGCTCAGCACACTCTTTGAACTTCTCAAATTAAGTCGAATACGGCCATCAAGTTGTTGCTTTCTTTAGACTTCTTCAAAATATATATACCATGCTTCTTTATAGTCTTTGTGAGAAGTGGAGGGGGGTCCAAAAAGAATACTGTGCTTAACCCTTTTATGGACAGTGGTTTCACAGCGAAACCACCTGATAATACCTTTTCTCTGTTTTAAACACATGAATTTTTTCTTTGTTTTTGACACTTTAAACTATAAATAGCTGGTATCACTACAATTAATTTATTTCTCTTTGAAATATATATTTTTGAATTTGCTTTACATGGAAGAATCAAGAGTTCGATTTTCATCATGATCTCATATGAAAATACTTACCCAAAACATTACTTATACATTGTTTACCTATTTATTAATTACCTTATTTTAAGGGTAACTATTCATTGCTCACCAAATTTATTTAAAGTTTTAATAAAGAAATATTTTTCTGCTGCACAAGGGGAGCGTTTCACAGTTAAATCAACCTCTCTAAATCTCGCCCCCGCACAAAAAAAAAAAGAATGTAAAAATATTTTTTTCATATATTTCAAATCTATAAGGCTCATAGATAAAATTTATAACCTAATTCCATTAAATACCAAAGAATTTGTAATCATGATCTTCAAAGGGTTAAGACCCAAAGGACTTTAATTTCTTGGCACACAATACCTAGGAGACGTCAGTTATTTCCTATGCCATTGTAGACTTTGACGTCTCCAAGGCATCCAGAACTGTCTCTAGCAGACTTCATTTAATATAATATTAGATTATTTAATTATTTCACTTGTGTGTCAATTCTGGTTTTATTACAATATTCAAGATGTCATGTGTACTTAAAAAGAATATTGCAAATAACTTCAGTTTATTAAATTTCTTTAATATGTTCCAGATGGATTCTCTTCAGTATTGTCAACTAATTAATTTTCTTTTATAGTTATTAATATCAACAATTTCTAAATGCTTGAAGGATTCTCTTCTGGCGACAAAGAGCAATCACAGGAAAAGGTTTTCATTGCTTATCACTTTATTGGTTATCTGTGACAAATATAAGAAACGAAATAACATTGCAATATAAAAAATGCCACTTCCTGTAACTACCCCAAAATGTTTTAAAATGTTTGAAATGATTCATACTTTACAGATACCAATTTATTCTATACTATTAGCATCCTATATCAACCTGATTAAATGTTAACTAGCAATGCAGTTTTCGAAATAAAATGTTCTGTTTCTAAGCTTGCACATAACTGTTGATTTGATCCTAATTAAATAGTATTTTTTGATGCATTCATTTTATTTGTATATCAAGGAGTTAATTGGGTCCCACATACCCCTGAAGTTGCAAGAAAGCTTTCCAGGCATATGGAAAAAAATTTTTTCCTTAATAGATTCTGTATTGAAGAAAAAAATGCTATTATATCAAAAATGAAACAATTTTCAGCGAACATATTTGATATTGAAAAGGCAGCTGATCATTAAAAAGTTAAGAACCAGAGCTTTAAATAATAAAATAAAAATCTCTTTCCTAAAAAATTAGGTTAGTGGACACCTTGTTACAGTTTTATTTTCTCCAGAAATCGCTTAGTCAAAAAAAAAAATTTTAAACAAATGACATGATTTATAGTAATACTAACATAAGACCTTTGCAGCTAAATTATTTAAAACCACTTACTCATAAATAAATCAGTTTAATAAAGTTCTTTTTTAAGTTATTAGTTTCAAATAAAAGATACAAGAAACTATGAATACATAATTTTACATTTATGGATAAAACACTGTAAAGTAACAAGGATGTAGAAAGCAGGAACAATTAGTACATAGTTGAAATTATCAAATATACTGTTAAAAGTAAGAAAATGTATCACAAATTCAAAAATAAACAATTTACAATATCTTTTATGCATAAGAAAAATATGTCTCATGAATAGCACCAAGATTGAATACACTACATAACTATACAGAAATTTATAAAAATTTTACATACAACTGTAATAAAAATTTATAATTTACATTAAATATTATTAAATGTCCAACAAGATATTTATTAAAATTTACAAGTTGCAGATGCCTGAGAAATACCATATTTAGTCGCATATAATGCACACACCTGTTCTTTAATAGAAAAAATGGCATAAACATTTATCCAATATGTAGTACACGTCCTATATTTGACTTAAAAGTGAATTTCCTTGTAATAAACTGACTGAATGAGGAAAAATTAATGACGATCCATCCCTATTTTAAAGTCATATTTCAGTCAATTTCGCGTTTTTTTTTTAACTCTTAATCCTAAAAACCAAATAACTCTTAATCTCTAAATCCATATTCCAAAACCTGAATGATCTCATGTTCTCAGCAACATAGCTGAAAATTTCCTAATCAATGCAAATTTTTGTATAGAGTAACACTTTGCAGTCTAAGCCTCATTGTCACTTGTGTTGCTGTTTTCATCAAAGTGAACTAAACCTAAGTCTCTATCAAAGTAACCTTTAAATTGAATAAACTCTCATGTATATGTTTGTTACCTAAGCAGATATTACCTACAAATATTTTATTTTAAAAAAAAAATGAAAAAAATTCTATCAATATTTGTAAGGTTTGAAAGAAGAAACTTAATAATGTTTGATAAAAGAAATTTTAATTTGTTGTGCAACTTGTGCAGGCTTGCAACTGCTGAGGGACTTTCAAAAAGGTGAGAAAAGTGACAAATAATACAGAATAAGTGACCAAAAAGTGACTAAACATTGAAAAAAAAAGCGATTTTTTTTCTCCTCTTAATTACAGATGCTATTATTAAGATTTTTCTATTTATTTTAACTCTAAATCAAATGATTCATGAAAGACATGATTTTAGCATCAAATACAAAACAAGTTAAAAATTTTGTTTAACACACTCAACATTGCTTTTTATTCAAGAAAATCTATAAATTAGATTTGAATACATACAATACATTAATTTTATAATCACAATTTTCTGCATATATTAATGATGTTTTGAAATATGTACATAGCTAGATTAGAGTATCTAAACAAAATTTGTAAAGAAAAAGAAAAAGAGAAATGTGTGCTTTGACATAAATTACTTTAATGTATTAAATGTACATTTCAGGAACTTCTTTACGACTTTTTAAAATCACTAAATTCTGGAAACCGTATGACTAATTACATTTTAATAAGAAATATAAGATTAGAGCATCACATTTTTTGTCTTCTATTAAAATATTTTGTTATTAATTCAGATTTTCTTTTTTCAACAAGAGACTTTTGCTGTGATACACCTTGAAAAAAGTGACTGTTTACTTAAAAAGTGACTAAAAGTGGTCAATTGTAAAAAAAGTGACTAAAGGTGAGAAAAGTGACAGAATTGCAAGCCTACTTGTGCTTTGAAATGTGATATATCAAAACAAACTATACTAAATAATGGCATTTACAAACAAAAGTTTAGTTTAGCTTTTTGTAAACTACTTTAGAATTTGAACCACATACCATAATTTGCCTATCTCTGGTATAGTACTGTGTTTCAAGCAGTAAACAATATTCTGTGCTCAAGGATGTTTAAGGCATGGGCCATCTACACCCCAGCCTAGGGTCATGTCTCTTTCTTGTTTCACTTTCAATAAAATCATGATCTCAATTTTAATCACCAAAAATTGTTCTTCGACATTCTTTGAAAACTAGTAATTTCGAATTATATGCCAAATAGCCACAGTGGCATTATCGTGTCATATCTGTCATCTGCATCTAGGCCTTGGTCTACAATACATTGAAAATATAAAAATATTGAATAATTCCCAAATATTTAAATTAATAATGAGAAATATTTTTGTCAATTATGATTACTAATTGGAATGGCAAGCATTCATTTTCAAAATTTTAAATGGTCAAAAATGAATTGAGAAGTCCTTCTTTTGCACAGGGGCAAATGGCCTTGAAAAGGCATCAGATGCCCCTGTCTGTGCTTAACATGCTTCCAACATTTTTTCTTCTTCTTAAAGTGTGAATTATACACACCTAAATACAGTAAATCAATTTTTTTTTCTCTCAGTTAACCAGTTAAACTTTTTTAATACACTTAAATTTTAATAATTTTCATAGTTTCAAAGATTTTTCTTTGTATTTTTACTAATTAGATGCCCTAAGGATAACAGAGATCGCTGCTCATAAAGGACTTACTTATTTTATAAATGCTAGGATTATTAAAAAATAGTTGGAGAAATATATTAAATTAAAAATACTTTAAAAATCTATACTTTTCTTTACTGAAACTCTCTAGATATTTATCACTTTATATAAATATAAATATATATTTATGTATGTATAAATATAAATGCAAATGTCCTTTTTTTCATACAGTAAATACTACATCACACATAATTGATATTTTCATTTTAAGTTACAATAAAACTAATCCAAGTGTATATGAAAAGCCAGTTAAGCAACACCATATATTAAAAACATCTATTAGAACTTTTACATCTGAATAGCAGTATACAATATACAACTTCATAAATATACATCATAAAATTGACAAAGACACAATCAAATCTGGCAGAAAATATAAATGTCACTGATTTATCACATTAAAGAGGGTTGGTTTCAGTTATGAGACATTTTATTTTGAGAAAATGTAAATATTCCATACTAAATAAATCAAGATACCAAAAGCCTATTCATTAAAAAACTTACTAAACAAGTTTAACCCCTTCACAATGGCAGTCTTCTCAATGGTCCTTTGGAGATTGGCATGTCATATGTGCATCAGTATAAAATATCCCAAACAGCCTATTGATGCACTTGTGCACTGATCTACCAGACAGATGTGTCATATATGCATCAGTCCCAAAAGCTGGATGATGCATTTGTGTAGGATTTACCATATTGGTGTATCATATAAGCTAGCAGCTGGATGATGCACCTGTACAGTAATCTACCACTTCTACCAGACAGATGTATCATACATGCATCAATCCCAAATATCAATAACGGAAGGGTGATGCACTTATGCATTGATCTACCAGACAGATGTACCATACACACATCAATCCCAAATATCACTAGCAGATAAGTGATGCACTTGTGCAATAATATACCACACAGGTGTATCTTATATGCATCAGTCCCAAGTGTCATTAGCAAAGCTGTAAGCAGAAGATAACTTAGGGGTGAATCAGATTCATTTAAAATGAAAATTTAAAATTTTGTTAGAATGTAAAAATAGAATTAACCTGCAAGTATTTTCATATCCTTTAGAGTATCTTTGAGCATAATAATTGTTGTATAGCATCATAATTTATGCAGAATTGTCAATATTGTTAGCTATATAAAGCAGCATGCTGTCTCATAAGTGAGCTAGGGACTGGTTTTTTTTTTTTTGCTTTGGTTGAGTGCTACAGTCTACTTTTTTGCAACGCGAGGGCTAATGAAACTGGGACCTACAGCTTAAAGCCGATTCCAAATGGCTATGAACATCCATACCACAGTGGGATTCGAACCCAAGAACTCTGGTTCCAAAGGTCAGCACTCTAACCAATCAGCCATCGTTCGGTTGAGTTATGGACTGATACATATAGAACGAACTCACCACAAAGGGGTTAAATAATCTGTTATGTAAATTTGCAGTAAAATTACAAAAAAATTTATCTGGAAATTAGGTACTTTGGCACAATTATTTCTTAGAGCAATACAGGTAAACTATGTTGCTTTTTAACAAGTAAAGCACAAGATTTTGATCAATATTACATCAATAAACATGAGAAGAATCACTATATCACAGCAGGTCACATTTAAATTTTGTAAAATGTGTTTATCAGATGTGAAGCTAATAATAAAAGAGTATAATTTCAGGATTATACTATGTGTGCAAAATTAAAAATTATTTAAAGTATTTCAAAGTTAAAAAAAATACACTAATTAATTAATCCCACTTTAAAAATGTAAAACAACAAAAATACATAAATAGCAATTAGTTTTTAAGTCCATTTTACATTTTAAAAATATTTAAAGTCCATGAAGCCAGGGCTGTGGCCAGATGGAGAAAGGGGGATTCAAAATTCTGGAGTTAACGATAATGCATTTTAACTCTGAAATAATATAAATTTTCTAATATAAATTTTTTAAAACATATGCCCTTAATTTAAATTTAATTTTAAATAAAAATATCCCTTTACAAATTTCTGTATTTTAATTTCAACACAGAAATTTAAATTCAGAAAATTTAAAGAAATTTTCTTTTGCTTCAAATTGTTTTATACATTTACTGAAACATTCTATAAAATTGTGCATAGACTTTTAGATATATAAAATATGTATGTAGTATCAAATTCTATAAAATTTTTAATGCAATTTTAATAGCAAATATTAATGTTAAATTCTACATAATTTTTTACTAAATTTTACCTTATTTTAGTTTAAAAAAATAGAGATGGTTTAAGAGAAGAGGGTTGAGTCATCCCTTACCCCCTACAAATAAAATAAGTCCAGGCTACAGCCCTGATTGAAGAACAAACTAGGAGAGCACTTTGTAGTTTGTCTATTCAACTAATTTAAGTGAGATATAGATATGTTTTCCTTTAGAGATATGTTGCTGTTAAATTATGCCTGTCATTTTGATGTGAAACATCTTGAATATTGTGCAGTAGCTTATAGTGTAATATTGCTTTTATCTGAAGATGCCTTTATGATTAAGAATATAATCTATAAAATACTACAGCCATAATGAGAGATGTACTAAGAAGATAATTTTGATATATTAGATTTTATTCTCCTGGATTATGTACTAAGTGTTACATTTTCAATATAATTTATTTTATTTTCAGCAATTTTAACAACGTATTTTCTCTGTATAAAATAATATTGTATGAATTTTTTATGTTTGTATGAATACAGAAAACTATAATATGTTAGTGGCACCAAAGATAAATTTAAAATCTCCAGAATAGTTAACATGGAAAATAATAATTATCTATATTTCTTTAACCTTTTAAGACATATAAAAAAGTTACTATTACTAAATTAATTCAGAGTGATAAAAAGAAAGTTACATCTTCTTGAATGATAAACAGAATTAACCCATTTCTTTAAACACCTTGCAAATGAAAAATTAAGGTCTACAATAATGTACACTTATGTTGTTGGTAGAACCATATGTAAATCCACATATATTGGAAGATTTTCTTGTAAAATGTATCCAACTCAAATATTAACCCATGTAACAGCTCTCACTTTGTTTCGTGCCCATAACTGTAAAAACTAATTACGAATACACAATATCCATCTATTATTATATATAAACTATGAAAATACAAAAATGATACTGCTTAGTTTTGGATACAGCTTGGCTCCCAAAGCAGAAAAATAATATGATTAAAACATGATCATCTGTCATACCAAATCAAATTTTATAGAAATATATACACAGTATTTTAAAATTTACAATTAACTTTTTCATTAAGAATCTTTGATTATAATCCATCTCAATCCAATGCATTCTAAATACACCAGGGGTGGCCAACTTAGTTTATGCAGGATCTACTCTTTTTTTCTTAGTCTGGGTGTACTTGCATATTAGTAGATTACTCCACCCTTTTATTTTTCCTTGACAAAAACATATTACCCCTTAAAGTTACAAAAAGGAGACTTCTTATAACTGACCAAGAAAGTTTCTTTTCTTATTCAGACAAGTCATTTCTGCAGTTATTTTTTCAGAATTTTATCCTCTTTCATATAATTGGTATTTTTGATAATATCATGAGTTGTTACATTTGCTAATTTTTTCACCCAGTTTTTGATTTCTGAGGAAGTCTTTGCATGGAAACCAGAATGAAGTAAACAGTGTTAGAGTATATGGTACTGTAATAACTTCATGGAAAAATAACATTAGAAAACTAAATGAAAATGTTTATTTTGAAGAATTCATGCACTAATTTGAGCCTATTTGGCCATGAACCCTCTAGACTTTTCCTGGAAGAGGGTAATAGTACTAGGCAGCTACACACAGCCAATCCCTGCTAAAGTACCTGTTGTACCGCAAGCAACTGATTGCGGCTGAGTTGTGTAAAGGGGAAATGCATTTAGAATAAGGGTGGATGTTCTAGCTGACTTCACACCCATGACTTCAAAATTAAAAAAGATGACATGAAACTTGTTGGTTCTATTTGAAAGTCACAATCAAATTTATTTTGGACAACTGTTATCAGCAGCAAATTGACTAATATGCAAGCACTAGTATTATAGAACTAAATGGGCCTAATGTTGGATTTAAAATGTGTCAGTGTACTTAAGCTCCTATTCATAGGTATAGCTTACATTAAAAAAAAAAAAAAAAAACTGTATTGTGTGTGAAAATATATATATTACTGGGAAGGAGCACTCCCATCTCAGTAAAGAAAAAAAAAATTGACAGTTGGAAATGGCATTTTAAATTATCTGCAGGTTTTTGATGCTATGTTTTACTTTCCATTATTGACTATCTATCCATTCATTTTGTTATTTACCTATGCCCATACTAGTGTTCCCAAGTGATAGAGGTTGATCCAGAGAAAGGAATATTCCTCAGAGTGATGGAAAAGAATAAGGTAAACTAGCATTCAAACACAAAATCTTCATATTTTCTATGGTATGTCATGCATGCAATCCACCCCTTCATTAGCCTTGACATCCTCAGTTGTCAACTCTTATCAATCACCATTCACCTTGTGATTAACTTGTTAGCTACCCCTACCATATACCATTCTTATATACATAAATTAATTTTCATCAAAAGTAACATTTCCAGGCAGTATTTTGCATTAATACTAAGGTATCAATACAAAACAGGTGAACATCTACTAGTTCATGTGGCTACAAATTTGTAGAGATGCTGGTACCTCAAAGCACTCATTAACTTCCTAGTTATCCAATAATGCAAGAATATATTTTTAAATAGAATACTTTGAAAAAGGTTAATTACATCTAAGCCAGTTAGACAATATAAATAGTTTATAAATGTTATAAATGTAACTAGAATAGTCAAATGTTTTAGAAACACATCTCATAAAATAGAGACTTTAAAATAAAAAAAAAATCATCACTTGCAGGCAGTTATATTTTACTTTGTGAAATTAAATATATATGCAGAGGATACAAATGAATTTCTTGGAATAGTGCATCTAAAATATGATTCACAAGCAGTTGAATAGATATATGTCTTAAAAGGGACTGTTTAAATATTTACATCAAAGCATTAAATGGTGCTAAGTTCATCCCTTAATATTATATAATAGTGTATTTTGAACTAATTGTTATTAATAGGAAAAAATGCCATAAACATTTTTTTAATTTTGTTTTTGAAACATATTTAAAAATAAAAAAAAAGTTGTTTTAAAAATTGTAAATAATTTAAAACAAAATAAAAGAACTAGCAAGAAATTCAGGGTGTATCAAAAAGAATGACACAATTCTAAATTATTATATTTATGGAACACTGTAGATCTCATGAATAAAAGTTATATTGCTGGATGAGGTGTAGCCTAAATTTTATAGAATTACCACTAGATGGTTCTAATGTGAAAGACTGTTTAAAAGGTGCAGGGGTTCTTAGCCAAAGAAGTGACTCAATGGATTCAAGCTCCTGTCTCTCCCACATAGCATTTTGATACTAAAATAAAACTACATTTCCAAATATAAATTTTTACATTACATGCTTAATTAAAATTTAATTTTTAAATAAAAGTTCAATTTTAATTTTTTTTTTTATTTTTTATTATTTTTGTTCCAAATTGTTTTATACACTTACTTTTATACATATTATCCAAAATTTTGCTTGGAAATTTAGAAAAAAAACTTTTATTATTTCCAACAGCAAATTACAGAACAACATATAAAAAATTAAGGTAAGACTAGCTTTTACTGGAGCTGCTGGAATTGGACACACAGAATATTTACAGTACCATTAATCAATAATGATAAAACTTAAGTACTGCATTTCTTTGCACTTTGCTCTATAACTTTTGTATGCATCAATAAAAAGATGTTACAATTCAAAATCAAGTAATCATCAATAAATGCACCCTGAATATAAATTTTTGAGTTATAATTTGTAAAAACTGCATTCAAAAACATGCATAAGGTTTGAAAGTTCAAATAATGTATTTTTAAAAGCACCATATAATGTAAACAGTTGAAACAAATAAAAAGTTTCATAAACATTACTAATTCTTTGAAATTTTGATATGAATTATGAAATTTCAGGTACTATCAATTCACAGGCAATACCTATATAAATTCTCCATATAAAATCTCATCATTAAAAGTTAACACAGTTCATATGCATCTATATATATAACACATTTTGAACAGAAAATACATTGGTGAAACGATAATGAATTTACTTTCAAATTCAAACATTCAAATCCCATAACACATTGTTTTTCTACTAAAATTCAGGAGAATTTAGACATTACATATACAAACTGATTGGCTTTGATTTCTATAGTATCAGTCAGTTTGACTTCTAAAAAGGACTGAAGGAAAAGATTATTCATTTAATCATATAACTTCTCAGATAGCACAAAATATCGGTCAATGTTGTACAAATGTTGGCCAATGTTTTTAGTGTTCCTGAATGTCGGACACCAAATTTCAGGCATCTGCTGATATTGACTGGCATAATGTAAAATTAAAATTTGAAATTGTTTAAAAGAAAGCACTTAAAAGAGTTATTTGTAATGTTGCTTTAAAGAGAAATATTATTCAAAAAATAGAAATAAATTTGACTTTTCTTAAATGTGTTTTCTTAATATTGTTAACAAGGTCATCAAAATTATACCATTTTGATACTGAGTGATATTTATTAATATTTCTAAAAATAAATACCATTTTCTTACATCAAATAATATTACACAATAATATATATGCAGGGTATCCGCCAAAACGAAATTTTTCAAATCCATGACTTTCCCTGATTTTAGCAGATCATTTTCCATGACTTTAAAAATATTTTGTTAAAATATATATGAATAAAACTTCTGATGTACATACAAATAAAATGTATGCTTTAAGAGAAATTACAAGAACTTATGATAAAAAATACTTTATAAATGTTTATAAACTCATATATATATATATATATATATATATATATATATATATATATATATTGCAGCCGCTTCCGTTCAGAAAGGAAATTACTTGCAGAGGCATTTTTTGATTTTTTTTTAATGGTAGCTTTGCGGATCCATGACTTTCCATGACTTTTACTCATTTTACTTAGAAAATCATGACTTTCCATGACAAAATTAATCCATTGTCTAAATCTATGATTTTCCATGACTTTCCAGGTGCGCGGAAACCCTGTATATGCTAATTGAGAATGGAAGCGAATCGATTTTGCCCTTTCTCCCCTCCAAATGAGGTAACATAACAAGTACTATATCTAACTAATTATTATGATTCTACAAAAAGCTGCAAGATTAACAAAGTAGGACTGGATTGCTGTAGAATTCTGTTCTGATGGAAAATGGCAGGTAATACAATTTTTAAATGTTAAGCTTCTAAACAAACAGAAAAGGCCTAACTTCAAGAAGAAGTGAATCAATTAGTTTGCTTCATAAAATTCCTATGTGATAAACTGACTAGGAAAAATATTAAATAACATTACTAAATATAAAATAAACATGTTATGCAGGAATATTGGGGAATATTGAACAACATTTTTAAATATCAAACAATGATATTCAGAGATATCATTAAGGAGAGCGGGTCTATTTCATTCAAGCTGATATTATGATTTTGATATTTTCTGATATTTTTGTGCTACCTAGGTTATATGAATGTAAATGAATGAAGAACTAATTTTTTTCAAGCACTCTCTTAAAATACTTTAACATATTTTTAAAAATATCAAGCTTTTCATCAAGAAATATTATATATTGTCCACAGAGAACAGTTAATTGTTTATAATGCTGCAAATATGATAGCATTAAAAACTTTAAACATTGTTACATTTTAAGTAACATATAGTGCAAGACTTTAATCATACTTGTGAGTTAAAAGGTTTTAACATAAAAATGGTTGAAAATGCAAATCAAAATAACATTTTCTTCATCATTGAGGTGCTAAGTTATAAATTATATTAATTGTGTGTTATGCACATAGAAGTTACACTGTGAAGTATCACTAACAGAATATTGCCCTCGAAATATATATGTATTTATATATATATATATATATGTGTATATATATAAAGATATGAGAAATGATGACAAAAATAAAAATTTTGTCTAGGTGAAAAATAATTATGTAATGGATGTGAGCAAACAATGAATATCATACTCTCCACATGAGCAAATGGTTTGTGCTATCGTCTCGACCAGCAGTTTCATTTTCACTAAGTGACCCAAAATCTTCATAGCCGTCCCCACCACTAATGACTACTGCAGAATAAGGTGAAGCACTTGAAGTTGATGCTACAGCACCCATGGATTTCAGTTGTCCTGAGTGAGTACTAGATCCATCAGAGCTAAATGAATCCTTCCCAGAAGAGGCACATATACTTGTAAGAAATCTTACATGTCCTGAATGTCCATGTAAAAGACCTGAAAATCAAAAGTTGCATTTACTTTCAATAAAACATCAATATTCAAACAAATATTCAAACACTTACTTTATAGAAAAAAAGTTAACCAAATCTGATTTCTCTCAGCCTTTTGTATTTCAAAAACTAACTTAGCTGTTTACCCTCCAATGATTTTAAATGGGAGCATGCTATTTGAGTAATACTTTCCCTAAGAAATATATGTGTGTGTAGAAAGCAAAGTGTCTCTAAGTATGTAAATATTTTTTAAGAAACCCTAAGGCCCAGATGAAATTTTTTTTCCTCTGTTCTAAACTCTACAGAAATGTTTCCAGGTAAACAAAGCAATGGGTCTGAAATGTATTTGCAACAGATGTGGGAAATCAAAGAATTAGGGAATAATGAATGTAGAAAAATCAACATTGATTCTATAAAGATAAATTCAGGAGCAAATGAATCTAATGATCAATGCAGTAAAAAAAATATTGCAAGAACAATAGATTGAGATTCCACTTCATATACAGTTTATCCACAGAAACCATCAAATCTAATTAATGTCATCTTATTATTGAACAATATTAGGAAATTTATAATAGAAGTGTAAGTATTGATTGCTGAATCAAAGTGACACCAAACAAGCATTATAGTTAACTCAGTTTGAATAAAACTAATACTATAAAACTTTCTATGCGAATCTTCTTTTTATGCTCATTGATAGTTAAAAGAAACAAAAAGACAGTCCACTAGAAACTTTGGGTTTTATAAGACAATTTACATGCTTTGGTATTAAAATGACATTGCCAAGTCTCCTAGTATTAATAGATATATAATTTTACATGATAATGCTAATAGAAATAATAACTAAATGTCTAATTATAACTTATTTTGATATGTACTTCATTAAACAGTTTTCTCCAGAAACTCACCTTCAATGTTTGACTGAGCATCTCCAGTACTACTAAATGTGCTAATGGATGACATTGTTAAGTTTAAAATCACACCAGCACTGGTACCAATCCACAACAAATCCTTCTCAATACACAGTGACGAAACTCGTAAACAGGATAATTTATGTTTCTTAATAATGTCACCATATCCTGAAATTTTCAAAAATAAATCATATAAACATAAAATATTAAAGTAACACTTTTCTTTTAAAAATCCTTTACAGCAAATAATCATATCCAATAAATATATACAAATATTATCTAACTTTATCTGTATAGCAAGGTAGCACAAATATATTGGTCAAGGTTGTAGATCAAATTTTAGACATCTGCTGCTATTGACTGATATATGTCAAATTAAAATTTGAAATTGTTTAAAAGATAGCATTTAAATGAGTTGTTTGTATTGCTTATAAGAGAAATACTATTCTAAAAAAATAAAATTTAATATGCCAGTTTTTACAAAACCTACTTTTTTTATGTTTTTCTTACTATTGTTAATAATGTCATACAATGTCATAAAAATGACATTTTAATAATATTCAGTGATTCTTATCGATATTCATAAAAATAAATATTTTGAGACATCAAATGACATTTCATGACATTCAGCCCAATGCAAAATAGTATATTAGTTAAATGTGAGTGGAAATGAATTGATTCGGCCCTTTCTCCAATTTGTGTGAGACAACAAATTAATTCTATGACTAATTAAAATTATTGTTATTCTTTGGAAAGCTGTGGGACACTAAAAAGCAAAGCGTAAGCAAAGGAGATCTGGACTGCCATAGATTTTGTTCCAAGGGAAAATTCCAGGTAATACATATTTTAAATACAAAGCTTCTAAACAAAAAGAAAAAATCTTACTTCAAGAAAAAGTGAATGATTTACTTTATATAGCAAAATTACCACGAGATAAAAATTGCTAAATATCAAAATATGATACTCAGGGATATCATTTAAAGTAAAAAGTTCATTTGATATAGGCTGATATAATTTTTTATATTGGCCGATATTGCCTGGGTACATTTTACAAAAGTTTTCTGAAAAAGTTATAAAACACCTTACATACATATATGTATCAACTAAAGAATAATAACAATAAGAAGGAATATTTATAAAATGATAAAATTATATTAATAGAAATAAAGACAGTTAAATATTATCTAATTTTAAAATAGTCATCAAGATCCTACTAATAGGTATTATATTTTTTCTAAAAACATATGTTTCATAGCAATTTATTTAAACAAAAAACTGCATAAGATATAATGTTTATTTATTTTATTAATAGCTTATTTAAAGCTGATAAGTACATTGAAAAATTCCATACAATTGCAAGCAAAAATACTATGATTGTAACAGATTTTATATCCAAATTAATCTTTTTTTAAACCCCCTATGCTTTTCCTTGAACTTTCGAGAATATTTTAAATAATTTCCTTTCAGTCAATTCTA
Source organism: Pardosa pseudoannulata (assembly GCA_032207245.1). Lineage (NCBI taxonomy): Eukaryota > Metazoa > Arthropoda > Arachnida > Araneae > Lycosidae > Pardosa > Pardosa pseudoannulata. The sequence continues at coordinate 27,220,839 of CM063505.1, read as the reverse complement.
CTCCAAGATGAGCCACTGAACCTTTATCAGATAATCAAAATCAATATGCACACATGATTTCCAGAAGTATAAAGTCTTTGTTCAAGAGCAAGAAAACATTTTCACATACTTATGCTACCACAATCTTAACAAATTTATGAATGGTTTGATTTGGAGTGCTACGGTCTACTTTTTGCAACACGAGGGCTAATGAGACCGGGATCTACAGCTTAAAGCCGATTCCGAACGGCTACAAACATCCATGCCACTATGGGATTCGAACCCACGAACTCTGGTACCGAAGGTCAGCACCCTAACCAGTCGGCCATCGTTCGGCAACAAATTTATGAAATAACAGATCAGAGTTTATGATGCGCCCCTACAATTTTTATAAGGCATCTAAAGAATCTAGTAGAGTCTAATTAATAATAGCAAATAAGGAAACATATAAATCACTTTAGATACTGTAATATTCATAAACTGAATTTTTTTTTTTTAATTTGAAGTATCATAAAATGAATGCTTATTTAATTTGAAATAATTTTTAAACCAACAGTTGTGAAAAAACAAAGCCAGTAAAAGACTTAACAATGCACCCAGTAACATATATATACAAAAATTGTGTACATGCATATAGAAAACATATAAAACATGTGTAGACTGAAAACTATCAAAGATAGCTACAAGAATACATGAAAAAAATATGAAAGATGACATTACATAAAGAAATTTCATTACATTTAACTATTATTAATTCACACTCACACATCGTGCCTCACATTCATAATTAATGTGATATTTAATTGAAATAAATGCTCAAGAATACATATATACAATATTTTAATTTAATAATAATTTCTTGCATCTGGCATATAAAAGGACTATAAAAAATCCAACACATAAAACGTATTTCCCTTTTAAAATTAAAAAGTTAATAGTTAGATATAATAAATTAGCATTTTATATCAAAATTATTAAAACTTAAGATCTTAGCAACCCCTAAACAAATTATACATAAAACAATGCACAAAGAATAAAGCAATCTAATATTAATTATTAAATATGCTTCACTTTTAAAATTAAAAAAATAATATTAACAGAAATATTTTGGTTCATAACAGAAAATAAATCTGGAATTTATAAGCAACATCATCAAATTTTCATACCTTAGCAAGCACAAAACAAATTATATATCATAGAATGTACAAATAATAAATAAATCAAATTATTAAATATATTTCACTTTTAAAATTAAAAAGTTGATATTAACAGAAAAATCTTGATACATAATAGAAAATAAATCAGCATTTTATACCAAATTATCAAAATACCAAAAAACATTAAACAATTTATACATAACAGAATCCACAAATAATAAACCAATTTAAATATCATTAGCAATATACTAACCACTCAGCAATTTAGTAACAGGTAAGGATATATTCACATCTAATAAATGATCATATGATGTAAAATCATATAAATGAATAACAGGGCTGCTCTGCACAGAAATCCATACTCCAAGACTGGATGGAACAATTGATGTAATATGCCTCATCAGATCAGATGCAACTTGGAATGTATGCTAAAAGACATTTTTTTAAATATAACTAAAATTAGAGGTAGAAGAATATATATATATATATATATATATATATATATATATATATATATAAATTTTTTAAGAATTTTAAAATAAGTAAAACAAATGTAAGAAACTCCTTTCTTAAATAAAAGGTAAAGTACAAAAAATTAGAGATCAAATAATATAAGGTCATTTCATACTAAAACAATGGGGAAATTGATGAGGATACCATATGACTTTTTTGCATGTACATATTTTTTATGCATTTAATTTATCGATTTACACTCTAGCTCCTTTGTCACAAATATCACGACAACAGATTGCACAGGGTCAAAGTTATATTTATTTGAATGTAGGATAAGATCTTTGAATTCATTAATAGGGTGAGCAGGTATGCAGTTGCTAAATAGTTATTAATAACATCAAAAATTTGTACAATATTAATTCAACAAAGAGTAGAGCTCAAGTACTATCATCTGGTGATTATTGGCTATGTTAGAAAAAATGTATCAATCAATGTTGTATAAATGTTGTTCACTTTGAATGTTATTGAAAATGGACAAAAAGTTTAGACATCTTCCAACATTGGCAATCATAATGTAAAATTACAATTTTAAATTTAAAAAAAAAACAGTTAAAAGAGTTGTTTGTACTGCTTACAAAAGAAATATTCTAAAAACAAATAAATTTAATAAAATTTTTCAGTTTTTTTTTTAAACTTTAACTTTTGAATATTTTTTTTCTCAACGTTCTATCAACATCATAATTTTCTTTTATTTTAATAATATAACAAAAGACTCTGGAGTTGGCCTACCAACTCCAGAGGTATCATTTGAACTTGGAGGACATTGCAACCATGAACCTATTTTATGTGCACTAGCCGTCATTAATGAACAGGGTGGGTCTTTGATCAATTCAAGCCTTGAACTCATAAACCTCTGGTTATGAAATTGAAACCTTTGCCTACTGTACTACTCATACTTACTAAAAAAAATTTAATTTAAAAATGTTAAATTTAATTATAGAGGGTGTTTATATATTTTGAAATAATTTTGACTGTGATTTGTGAATGTAAATTTAAATGTTAAAATAAAAGCGAGACTGGCATCAAACTGCAAAAAAACTAAAATATCATATGCAACATTAAAAATATTCTGTGCTTTTAAATGTTGCTGGAGAAGAAACAATAAATCAAAAGTTAGATTTTTGTGCTTTCCTCAGAATGTTTGTATTTGATAATTAAAAAAAGATGTGAAAAGCATGGTTTTTATTTCTATAATTCCATGAGAAAATAATATTAAGTACTTCATTTGTTTCACTCAAATTTAAAACTTTTTTAAATTATACAACAAAGGCAGAAAAATAAAATTAATTCCTTAAAATTACCTCAACTTCTAGAGATGATGCATTAATTATGACAATGGAATTTAAAGTGGAACACCATAGATTCCCTTTAATTAGAGTCATTTTAGAAATAGGAGAAACATCAGTTGCAACCTGGATCCTCTGAGGGTTGTTAGCATTCCAAAAACCATCTAAAACAAACAGATCAGTTATAAAATATTAAAAATAACTAAATAAACACAAAAATTTTAAACATTTCTATAATAACCAGCTATGGCAGAATATTTCAAGAAAGGACATATTTATAGGGGGGAGTTCAGGGGTTCTGGACCCTCCCCAAAATGTTTTCAATGTATACACAAGATTTTTTAATCCTATTAAAATTTGTGTACATTACTAATTTCAACTATAAGTGTTGAAAGATAATTTTCATCCATAAAAAGAGTAAAAACGTTTTTTCAAATTAGAATGGGTCACAGGAGGTTAAAAAATTTAGTATTACTTTCAGACAGGCATGACTATAAATACATAAGGTTTGAATAAGCTAACTTTAAAAGCTAGAATTAAATTACTACAATAAAAATAGTAGTTTATAAGTTTTTGATTATGCCATACTATTTTTGAATTTTGATGTTTTACAAGGTATGTAATTTTGTAAGAAAAATAAAAGGACCTGAGTAATTCCTTTCTTAATACATTTTTTTTTAATTTTACTAGTTATTCAAAAAGTTTAATTTAAATATGTCTGGTAAATACTGGAGCATAAAATACACATGCTCCCTTATTTGCCAGGCAAATTTAAACCCCTTAAAAACTTAGAGCATAAAATAAAAGATACAATGCATTTGCAAATATATTTTTCAAGATGCAACAAAATTATGTTCAGCATTGCTGATCAGAATGCCCATCCTAATGAAGATAGGGAGCTCTAAAGAAGAAAGAGGAGAATACCCAGATATAAGAAGACAATACAAAGAAGTGGGGGAAGTCCAGTAAGGTAACTAGGAGTTTAACACATTTTGTAATTTTTACCCCATTCAGGACCATGATCATATATATGCAATCACACAATTTTCTGTTTAGAGCCTATGGACACACCAATGTGATCAGGATACAGAAGTTTTATTTAAATTTTTAAATTGCACTAGATGGCAATGGAAGTCCATTAGATATTCAAATAATGTTCCATAAAATATTTTCAATGTACACTTTCTGTTATGAGGTGTTTTTTTTTTTTTTCCATTCTATAACAATAAATTTCGAACAGGAAAACAACAGTATCAGGGTTCCACTCTTTTTCCAGAAAAAAAATTAAGGACTTTTAAAGTACTTTCTAAGGACCAAAGTAACTTTTTCTAAGGACTTGCTTGAAATACACAACATAACGGCATAAACCCTATCTCCTGATAAACATATTTTAATGATTATGAACCCGACAAGGCATGTTCAATAAATGCCTTACAATATTTCAGAATTAAGTTTTTAAAAATGCCTAAAAATTAATATAAGATAAATATTTGACAAAACCTAATTTTGAAAAATGTACGTCTAAAGTTTTTTGAGTGATCAAACTAAAAATAAATTGTGAAGAAAATACAATATTACAAACTGTATTTTCTGAGGGTTTAAAAAGGAATATATATATATATATATATATATATATATATATATATATATATATATATATACTAGCTGATTATACCTGATGTTGCCTGGGAAAGAAGAAAGTTTTATTTTTCTATTACATTCAATGCAAGGAAAATTAAACTTCCATAAGTAACTGAAATATCTACAAACCCCATCCCCCATGCTTCATTTAACTAATTTCTGCATCACTGTTAGTTATTAGGAAAGGGCAGCTGACTTTATACTTTAAACCTTTTAAGTATACGAAAGGTTATACATTTGTCATATAAGAAAACTGATAGGAAATCAGATGATGACTGCGGATCTACTCGATGGAGAAATTGATTGTATTGCAATTTAAAAATCAAGGAGTTTTTAAGGACCCTTAAAAATGAAATCTAAAATTAAGGAGTTCTTAAGGATTTTTAAGAACTGTGGGAACCCTGAGTGTGTGTTTGAGTCCTCCCAAAGGCTGTGATTTATTGAGCACTGGGAGTTCATAATTTGATGAAGTAAGATAGAATCTAATTTTTATTATGGTTAAAGGTGAGAGTAGAATTGACATTTACAGTTTCAAGATTGTTCGATTTTATTTTGCATATTCTGGGTGAGTTTTATTTTACCCATAATGGTAAAAAGAGTTAAATATTAAAGTGAGAACAAGATTTTTAATTGATAAACAAATCAGACAGTGAAATGGAGGAAAATATTTTTTTAATACAAGCGAATCAATCAATTTGTGTTAAATGTAATTTTATTTAAAAATACATGAAATATCACAACTTTAGTTTAATATGCTGAAATTTACAGTTTATAATCCATGATAGTATCATATACTGTAACAAAAAATCTGTGATATTTAAAAAGACAACTACAAATTTTAAAGAAAATGGCTTTGTTTTAAGAAAAATGGTTTTAGTTTAATAAAATTTATATTTACAGTTGCAAAAAAGGAACATTATAAAATTTAAACAAATTATCAGTAAAATTATATGATATTCCTTTGATATCGATATTCTATACGATTTCCAACTGCACATGCCTCAGGATGCATTTATTTCCCTTTCTGGTGGACTTGAATGGGTTATAAAAAGCTGGACTAAATACATAATTATTAAAAAAAAATTAAATACTTACTAGGATCTCTGCAGTAAATAACAATTTCTCCATTTGCTAAAGACACAAACACTTGACCCTCAACATGCCTGTAAGATTTAACAAACATTTTATTACTTTTAATATTTAAATTTTTGCATTTTAATATTTAAACTATATGTTTAAAAAGGTTATTAAATACTTACAAAATATCATAAATGCAGGAAGAATGTTGAATTTTTAACTTGGCTTTTTTTAACTTTGTGTCAGCACAGTTATACATATAAATCCTGCAGAAAAAAATGTACATTTTTAGTGTGTGTGCGCATATATATGGAATGCCTTAAAAATTAAACTAAATGCATTTAAATTATTTTTACAAATTTTAATTTCATATTATTATGAAGGAAAGAAGCTAAATACAAGAGCACAATATCTTTCACTCTAATCTTATTAAAATCTTAACTTGTAATTTTTATTCTTTTTTTTCCATTTCCAATCTCATAAAATCAGTGTTGTGCAATTTCGACCCTGAGTGCTGATTTTATAATTTTCAGTGACCAACTAGCCTGCTAAAAAACCACATGAATACTGAATTAATTCATCCTGGGAAAATGTGTTCTGTCTCACTTAAGTCAATGTCCTATCAGTTTGATAGAAACTATCTCAGCAGGCAAATTTGCAGAAGTAACTGCTGTTTTTTAAGTATTAATACCATTAAAATAAAAAGTTAAAAGAACTCAGTTGTAGACTGCATTATATTTGCTGGTCTAACACCCAAAGAAAAATAAATTTAGGCTAGTTTTTTCAAATTTTTTAGATAAATAATTTTAGATGGGCAGCATTGATGGTTTGGAAGACCATTAATGTTTTATATCCTCTGCCTCCATTGTTGTTCCCTTGGCAAAACATATATGTCAATATGTATTATAGTATTTTCAATCAAACATATTGAAAAATACAACTTTCTTTAAAAAAATCATAAAAAATTAAAATAAAAATAAAAAAATATTAACATTACTTAATAATTACTTGCAAAAAGGTTATAAAATTCTTAATTTTAGACAAATCAGACTGACTTTGTTAATTTTTTGTGAGGGTAGCCACAGTATTTTATACTACAGAACATACTGGAATTACGAATTGATTTCTAATCTGAAAGCATTAAATGCAAAGCTGACATAAATAACTCACAAATGGTTTGTTTTGGTTTGGAGTGCTTCACTCTACTATTTTAATAGAGCTAAGAGACTGGGGCTTAGTACTTAATGGCAATTTCAAATGGCATCAGTATTCAAACCTGCAAACTGCAAACTCTAGTATAAAAGACCAATACCCTACCCATTTGCCCATGATTCAGCTTTAAGCAAGCTATATTCTCAATGTAATCAAATTCAGTGAATTGCAAAAAAAGACTAAGTCTTGTTATTTATAATGACTAACTGTAAGAAAGCCAGCCAAGGATCCATTATGTTAATTAATGGTGGTGGAAGCATGTAAAATAGATTTATGGTAGAAATATCCTACATGTTCCAATGCTACTCCTGAAAGTGGCATGTCAAGCCTACAAGTCTTCTGCTTGGTCTCAGCTTCTAAATTATGAGAATCCTGCAGTGTCAATGTTACTTGCATCGGTAACATTCCTTAAGCTACATATGCTCCCTGGGTGATGATAAATGACCAATAGCTCTGAAACTATGTTTGGCATAAAGATATCTGTACTGAGAATTGCATTGAAATGAAAAGCCAAATTTGGTTTAAAATCTGAATGAATGAATCTGAATGAACAAATTCTGCAATGCAGTTGTGATCACACAATAAGTTAGTGAGAGCAGCATTCTGGTTTCTCATATGTTATGAAAGGCTACATCAATTACATAGCATTAAATACCAAATTCCAGTATAATTTAGATAATATAATTACATGTCTAAAGTATTTTGTATAGTGTATATAAAAATATAATTAAACAAAGAAGATACAAAATTATTTCAAATTTTTAATTATAAAAATTAAATGTAATCCAACTGAATAAATATTTTCCTTTCTAATGCAGCTGGCAATACAGACATATTTTTATGTCAAACCTGACTGTGAAGTTGTTACTTATTTAGCACCCCCTGGGGAACACATATAGCTTAAAGAATGTTTAAGACATGAGTAACATCACCCCCACTGGATCCTCATAATTTAGAAGCAGGAACCAACCAGAAGATCTCCAGGCTTTGCATGCCACCTCCAGAAGAGAATTGAACTTAGAGCCCATTGTGACTACAAAACTATTATATGTGCCCCAGGCAGCACATCATTAATGAACACAGTGGATCTTTAGTCAGCTCAAGAACTGAATTCAGAACCTCCAAAGACCTTATGAGATCGATACCTTTTATGAATAAACTAGTATGACTCTATTGAATAAATATAAAGTATGACATTTAAAAAGAAGACATGTGGACAAATCTTTAAAAAGTTTATAAAAAAGCTTTAATAAATAAAAAATTTATTAAAGTTCTTAGGAGTTAATCTGCATGTCTAAGGCTAGTTAAAAGTAAATATTTTAAGACTTCAAAAACTTTATTGTGGATTAAAGATCCACATCAATAGGTTATACCAAAAGTTGAAATTAAATAGCAAGCAGCTTTCTTTAATTTAAGATATTTTAATCTGGGAATGAGTTTATTAAATCCACCTACAAAAATAGATCTATCCTGCATTTTCAGTACTTAATTTTTTGTTTCTAACAGTTTCAATTCCTGTAGAACCATTTCAACAAATACAACAAAATTTTTCAGTGGAATTTGCACTTAACTCAAAACTTGCATGGTCCTCTGAGAGCTGCATCAAGCCACCAATGGTATAACATTTAAATAACACATAAGAACACTTTTTTTACAAATAACTGAATAAATTATGAAGAATAAATATTCAATTTACTTTTTTAAAAATTTAATCACTTTCATATGTGCTATACAAAGAAAAATATTTCTCATACATACCAGCCATCTTCTGTACCAAGCCACATTGTAGATTGATGTATGTTTGTATCATCCAGAGAGAAGTCATCATCTAAAGGTAATTTGAGCTTTGTAAAAATTAAAGTTTAGTGATAAATGATGTTACCAATTTAAAATTTATTTTTAAAAATTTAAAAGACTATTTGAGAGCTAGTATAACTATGTTAAATTTTAAAACATAAAAAAACATTCACTTTTAGTCTTAAGAATTATTCAGTTATACTCAAATAAAAAAATATTGATATATAAAATGATTTATTTTGCTTAAAAACAGTAACTGAATTTTGTTTCAGTAATATTTACTACACTTGAAGAATGAACTTTACAAATCATTTAGTTTTATAAAAATATAAAAAATACAAAATTATAAGTTTTAATGAATAAGTTTTCTTACCAGTAGCATCTATGAATTCATCATCAGAATCACTAGAAAGAAGTATATTATGTGTGAAAATATGCCTTGTTATAGAATAATACAAAAAGAAAAAAAAATTGTAGCTTAAGAAATTTTTCAAAAAGGTCATATAAAATTAACAAACATTAATTGAAAACCTCTCTAGCATCTTACAGAGAACAATAAGTAAAGTCTTTTACTTTTTATCTAAAAATTGATTAGTAGATCTATATAATTAACAATAATTAAGTAGTAATTTTTCTTGAAAATTACACTGGCAGTTTATTTTCTTTTATAAATCTTTTTTCTAAGTGAATATATATAATAAATGATACAGGACAATTATACTTTTGATATCATAATCCTTAATAAGTTTGCAAAAAATGTATATAATTATAAAATAATATCCTGTTACTTTCCTGTATAAGTTTTAAATGAAATACGAGATGAAATATAAAATTAATCGAAACAAATTCTTACCTGTCTAAAGGAAAATTTTTTTCTCTATAGGAATCTCTTTCTTCTTCCTTCTCTAACCTTTCATATTTAAATCCAGGTAAATATGGAAATAGTGTACTTCTACGTCTCATCAATAGAGATCTATAAATTACATTAACAGAAGTTTGGCTATAATATAACAGTAGACAGCTATGAATTATTATAACAACAAATGTTCCAGAATGCCAGATTACAATTTTGAATTTGGTTTTTTCTTAAGGTGGGAAAAAAATTTAAATCCATATCTAACTTCTTTTAAGTTTCTATTCTGTTAAGTGACTCTATTTCAGTACCATGTAATATAGTTTTCTTGTTAATTATGTGCTAGAATAATTAAAATGTTTTAAGTAACTTAATTTATGAGATGGAGTCTAAAATGTGCTTTAAAATAATGTATATGGCTTTTTGACCTAATTTGCATGATGAAACATTTATTAAATTTTAAAAAGTTTAATTTCTTTCTGTTTTAACTTCATCTTTACCATTTTTTTAAAATTAAAATCAATTCTGTTGTTTTAGTCATTGAGTGACCATTTGAAAAATTAAAAATATTCTACGTTTTATATTTTACTTGCATTTAGGATCAATCTCACAAAGTTGATTAGAGCTAATCAGCAATTTTTTAATACATAAATATAGCAAAAGTCTTATCTTTGGTAAGACTGGACTTTGATATTTTTTACTTGTATATGTACTTTGATTCTTTTTTAAATAATCGTACAATAAATGTAGTTATGTTTCTTTTAGACAAGAGGAGAGATAAATCTCTATATCTAGTTTTAAGATTATGAAGAAAATTGTAATAAAATGCATTTGGAAACTATGTTAATTAAATTTTTGAAATTCTTAAAACTTTTGGGATAATGTATTCTAAAAATTGATTAAAATTTTGAAATGACACAAATTTTCACTTGGGAACCTTAAATGATAAGACTGAAAGCTGGGCACAAAGCAGCTAGTATATTAATAATAAGAATCATCATTTTTAAAGACACTATACATATGAAGAAATTAACGCCAATCAAAAGAAAACAAATATTTTAGTATTTTTTTATGGTGAAACAAATGAGAAAAAAACTTAGTTATATTAAATTAAGACGGAAAATATCTTCAGTACAAAGGAGAAGAAATAAATGCAAAAATTCTACAACAATAGTAGTTAATATGAAATGTACACATTTATTACAATAAAACTAATAAGCCCTTAAATAACAGTAATAATTCTAAGAAACTTTGAGCAAAAATATCAATTTAGAATAAAATTTTGTCTGCCTTTGATTATAAGACACCTACTTTTTAAAAATATTTTTAAATACAAATTTCAATCTAATAACTGCTTGTTTTTTATTTATTGTATTAACTTTTTTAAGTTTTGCTTTTTTTTTCTTGCTTTGCTTTGGTTTTGAGCACTATTATAACAAGAAGGATAATTAGACAAGAACTAACAATTTAAAACAATTTTGCATGGCTAAAAACATCCCATGATGTTCAACCCAAATGATTCCAGCAGCAGCCGCGGAATTTGAACCCACAGACTCTGAAACTGACCCTACCTATTTGGCCATTGCCCGGTTGTTCAGGCTGAGAATCCTAATAAATAATTAAGCAAAATAAAACAGAGGTATTTCTATTCTTTATGAATACCAAATAATTTTTTTTAAAAAGCTGTTTAAAAGTTTTTTAGTAAAAAAACCTATTTGCAAAGAATTTAGTTTAAGCAGTGCAAACTCTGAACAATGTGCTTTTTTATGAAAGGTGAGAATATCTCTTCAAATTTTAATGAAATATACAGGGCAGTATGGTAGATTTTGATACAAGCCATAGGATACAAATCTTCAACATACCACCTTTTAAATAAATACTTTAATTTTGATGCTAATGCAGCCTCCTTATGTTGCTACCTAAAGCAGCAGCCTCTCTCTATCATAGTGGGATACCAAAACTATAAATCTTTTATGAAAACTGAAGCATAGTAAAATATGATTATAACAAATATTTGCAGCTCATTGTCTGAGAGATATTTTCAGTAGGATAAGCAAAATAATTGTACTAATTGGCAATGCACATGTAACAATTACAAAGAGTGTTTTCCAAATGCCAAATTTTCAATTAAAACCAATTAACTGAAATTTGAAAAATGAAACAAGAGCTCTAGCATTCCAGCTGATACAATACATTAAAGCTGTCTAACTTAGTTCATGGGCTACTTTATTTCAGGGGTCAAAGAAGGGACAGTATACTAATTTTGTTAATAATTGTTTCAAGTAAACAATGAAAAAAAATAAAAAACATGAAACAAATGTTTAGATGTCAAAATCTCAATGAGAGCTTTTCAGGTGTAATTGTAGGGCAACAATTTTTTTTAATCAGTTTCTGTTGCTGCAATATATCATATTTTTGACTGCAGAATCATTAATGCAGTTTCTACACTTTGATTTGATATATTTTAAGTCAAAGAATGCTTGCTTGTAGATGTACCAACTTCTAAACAAAGAAATAATTTGAAATAAAAAAACAGGAATACTTTTCTTTATAGAAAAGTTCAAATATCTCTATATACTGATTCTGCACTAGATGAAATATATAAAAGTGTCAGCCTAAATGTTCTATAATTCCATTTGATATTTAGTATCTACCCAGGACCCTACCATGCTATGATACAAAGAGGATGCCACATCAAGTAGCATCACAAGATTATGGCATAAGTAGTGAGAGTGAAACATCTAGGGTGGTTTGGTTTGGTTTGGAGAGCTACAGTCTACTGTTTTGCTCACGGGGGCTAATGAGACCGGGACCTACTGCTTAAAGCTGATTCCAAACGGCTACAAACATCCATGCCATCAACGGGATTTGAACCCGCGAACTCCGGTACCGAAGAGCAGTTCTCTACCATTCGGCCGTCGTTCGGCTGACATCTAGGTTGGCATTTCAAAGGTTTGTATCATACTGAGAAAATCTACTGCACAAAATAACTATTTTATTTTATATACATATCATAATTATTCTGTGAATAATGTGCATCTAGACAGGATTCCTGGCAAAACTTATCAGACAAATTCACTGACTTTCCCTAATAAAATGACATGCAATACTAGCTAAGATGCAATCAAATTTAAAAACATCATTAACTTAAAAGTAGCATATTCTAATAGATTTTTAAATTGATATTTTTAAAATTAACACAAAATAAACTTATAGCAAGCAGATTAGAAAAAATGAATCTAGTTCTTTTTCGGAAATACTTGCCAATTTCCCTCCCTTTTGATTAATGTTCTACATTTTCTCTGACCTATTTACAATTTCCCTGACTTTCTTTGCATTCCAAGTTGTTGGAAATCCTTCTACAGTTAATTCCCTAAACTTTTGGACTGTAAGTATTATATATGCATATATAGCATAAGTTGAAGAAATAAAAGAGTCCAAGAAGTACATACCCACTACTTAATCCAGGTACAGCAGCTATACATAAAATTCTGGCATTACTGACACAAACACATGACGATATCACAGGTTCATTCTGAAAAGTGAGAACACTCACTTGGCCCACATAGCCATCACTACTACAGATCCATAAATCAGGTAACCCACTTTGGCAAGAATCAATTACAGCTGCAGCACATGTGATCTGGAAAAGAGAGAACATATGAGAATCTGGCTCCCTTAGCGAGACAGACAAAATGTCAAAAAATCAGAAATAAAAGAATAGGTAAATTTCAATATAAATTAAATTAGTTTACAAAAAGAAATGATTAATTAAAGAAATGAAAGTGAAATGATTTCTTTGATATAAGTGTGAGTTATTAATCATTAATAAGGGTTTATATTCCTAGTTTTAAAGCTCTCTAAAGTGAGTGTTTTCTTGAATCTATAAAGCATGCCACTAAAAATATTTCTCTTGAAATGATAACTAGAAAATTGATTTACGAAGCATAAAAGTAGTAATTCTAGCATTTTCCACCCATTTTTGCAAAACTGAGACATGAATTATCTTCTCCATACAAAAAATAGCTATCATGTCAAAAAAATTATGATTAAAGCTGTTTGGAAACTTTCAAAAAGTAAGAAAATTTATAAAATAATCATACCTGAAGCCCAGCTCTAGTTTTGCGTAATGGTAAGGAACACAAGAATTCAGGTGGGCTAGTCTTTTCAATTGATTTATCTAAAATTAGAAACAGTATTAATTAGTAAAAGTTTTTTAAAGTTCCTTTTAGAAATATAACATTATACATACATAAAATGTACATATTTATATTCATTTGGTTATAAAATATTAAATTTACTTTTCAATATTAAAAATATAAAATTAATGATAAAACAAAACATTATTAAAAAATTGTGAGTGGTTTTTTATCAATTTTTTATATGCTCATAGAAAAGAAGAGTAACTATTTTTATTAACAATACTTTATCACTATCACACAAATAATACCGATCTTTTAGGTATGCTAACACATTATTTCATGAACTTTAACAGCACAAAAAAAGAGTAACCCTCAACTTTCTCATATATTCATGAAAAAGAAGAGTAACTATTATTACGAGTCATGTTTTTGTTCTTTTACAAAACATATGAACACTAACATAAATAATATCTATCTTTTAACTATACTAACATGTTCTTTACTGAACCTAAGTAACATCATGGGAAACAATAACCTCCCCTAGACTCACATATATTAATAAAAAAGAACTGTTTTTGCTGATTGTGTTTTTGTTCTTATTTTTACAAAACATATGTACAAAAGCACATAAATAATATCAGTCTTCTAGCTTTGCTAACACATAATTTCATGAACTTAAATAACAGGATAGAAAGTGAGATGGTAATCAGAAGTAGTCATTCAATAACTGGAAGTAATAGGTAAACTGCTGCTGGCAGTTGCCCAAAAGGTAATGGAAAACTGTAATTTCCTATCATGTACATATTCAAAATTTAACTTCTGTAAGTCAAAACTTATTTGAATTATGTTGATATACCAACACACATAATAAATAAAATGGTATTTTCCAATACAGGGAGAATAACAAAAAATATTACTGTTTTATTTTTGGATAATTACAATACTTTTTATATACTGTGTATACAAGAAAATATATAAGGATTTTAGAAATTTTTAAGGTTATAGAAAAAAAAAACCCAGATTTCCTATATCCTTTTACACTTATTATGTAAATTACTAAGATATAGCAAAAATGGAATAGATAAATTTTAGTATAAATTATTAAGCAAAGTATAATTTCATAATTTGTATTCCTTTAAAATATATATATTTATATGGGTATAAATTAACATTTTTTTAAATTCAATAAGATAATATGAAGCATCACACACCATACAAAATTTTAATTACAGAGCAACAAATTACCTAATTTTTCTTTTGCTTCAGAAAAGGCTACTTCCCAAGTCATTCTTTGTTCTGGACTTGGAAATATGAAAGTTAAATTTCGAGTTTCATCCCTAAAATAAAAATTAATTTTATGTGTAGCAAAAACAACTGGAAATTTGCATTAATATAAGATATCATATAAAAGGACATGAGACAAATTGGATTTTAGACAAGTGTGTTATTCATCGAAATTTTTTTTTATTATTTTGTTACATTCTCTGCCATTTGTGAAATATGATGGAGACTGGATGCATATATACACTAATCCAACAAAGCACTTTTTGTTTCCAGTTTTGAAATTTAAAGAAGAAAAATAACTGCTTGGGATTGTTCTCTCTAGTATTTGTTCTGTAGAATATTCCATTTATAGCAAACACATATGAAATGGAGGTATCCACTTACATTGTTTTGTTAGAGATGTATGGGCATAAGTCAGACTTAAAAAAGTTTTCCCTCAAACTGATAATTTTTAGGATTCAATTACTATACGAAAAATATATAATATGAACTAGACAAAAAAATTAATGTATCATTAATAGCCTGTAGAAACATCTATTGAGAACATGGAACTGCAATCAGCCACCAATATCAGAACTTTATTGTTGCAGTGAAAATATTAAACTTTGTTCGGTTAATGTCCCCCTAATCACTATGTTCAAAATACTTTATTTAATAAATATATACATTTCTAAAATTTACCCCCTCACCTGCTAACAATTTAGCTTGATATTACTTTTTTTTTAACTAGAAGTTAATGTGAAACACAAAAAGTAGAAATTTCAATGTCAAGATTGAAAAATAGCTGATTTGTAATGCCGGCTTAAGTTTCACACCTCATATGATACACTTGCAACACTTTCCCTTATTGTAAAAATATATTACATTCTCTACAAAATAATACTTTTGAATCTTGAATTTAGAATATTTTAGTAACTTGTTCAGGATACAGTACATGTTACATTTAGTAACTTATTTTTAATTACTATTTCAACTATTCTAAAGTATCTCAAAGCCAATAAAACTTTACAACTTTTCATTTTTTAATTTCTGTATCCATTAAACTTCAAGTATTTTTGCATGTTTTAAACCATTAGTTTTGTTCCTCTCCAAATAAAATGACAATGATTGCAAATTTAAATTATTTGAATCACTTTTGCCATTCATACATAATTTGAACTTTAAAATGCTTTTTAAGATTAAATTAGTTTTAAGTTTGCATGCATGATATCTTAAACTATTACTAATAGCCTTATGAAATTTTGTATATTGAAGTGTCTATATGCTATGACTTATGAATCAAATAATTCAACTAATGTTGTTACACTTTTAAATTTTGACATAAAAACTTAGGCAATTTTCTCATTTTTTAAAATTTATTGCATAAAACATTACAAATGCAGATCTACTTCAATAATTGATTCTGTGAAACTTTCCAAAATCAAAATGTCCACATTTAAAGAAAACTACTTGCTGTCTAAGTCTTGCTTCATTATAACTTATATGTGCGAATCTTTGTATTCCACAATGCATTTTATAAAATTGAAATATTGTTCACAATTTTTTTAATCTTATCTTACAGATGAAGATGGGTTTAACAAATTTTGTGCAAAATTTCAAATGCTTGATTAAAGGTCTAAGTATTTTACATCAATATATTATATGTTATTTTAATCAATAAAATATTGAAAAATTCTTACTCAATATCTACAAGCAAGACTTTCTTAATTTTGCGTTCTAATACAGCGGATAGGGAAAAAAACTCATTTTAAAATATCTTTCAAATAATGACCATAATATATTTTAATGAAAATTATATCTTATATTATATACATATATATATATACATGTATGTTATATGGCAAAAGTAGTACCAGTAGAAAAGAAAACAAATTTTTGTTTGTATAAGAAAAAAAATTGAAGCTAATTTCTACACATTTTTCTAATTATCCATAGACCTGGGATATCCTTTCTATATATATTAAATTACATAGAAGAAAAAAGTGCAGCTCTTAACACACTGTTAACCAGTCACGAGTTAACTCGTGTTTTTATGGCTGAACGATGCTGACCAGCCGAGTAAACTCGTGATGCTTTTTTTCCCCCCCACATTGCTGTTGTTTTTTCTGTTGGCAACCATACAGTGCAATTGTTGGTCAGTATAACACAAGCTGTGTCTCTCACTTATAAGACTTGCCATATTTTTTGTTGTAAAAAATATTTAATAGTCAAAAAATTTTTTAAAAATGATGACAGAACGTAGTGATGAATCTTTCAATGAATTATACACAGATGCTTTATCTGATTGTATGAGTTATTATGAATCAAATTGTGGTAACTGTGAAATAATAGCCGGTGACATGAGATAAATTTTCAGTAAAATTACCGGTCAACAATGTGTTAAGAGAAAACTTTAAAAAAAAATTAGTAATTAAAACCAGGAAATATTTAAATGAAATTATTTACAATACTAGGGCCACGTTCAATGAAAATGTCATTCAATGCACAACTTTAGCATAAACATAAAATTATAAACGGAAAATAATTCTCTAAGAATTTAAAATGAAAAAAAGAGTAAAATTATTTACATACTCCATTCCTATTGAAAGTTCTAGACTCATCATCTGGGAACAAGATGCTTGTTTTTCTGCTAGCTGTTTATTTAAATTTGTAAGAATTTCTTTTACAGTTTCTTCTAATACCTAAAACAAGCAAAAGAGTTATAATATTAATGTAAAATGATGAATGTTTCAAAAATTACAACTTCCAGTCTTCAAATAAAAGCTTTAACTGAATTAAATTCAGTTTATATTAATATTTCAAAAAAGAGCGTATACCACTCTTCTAAGAGTGAAATGTAAATATATATGTGTATATATATATATATATATGCATATGTGTGTGTGTGCATATATATATAGATATATGTATATATATATATAAATATATATGTGCAGTGACACATCGTGATTTGGATAACAATAACCAATTGCAAAATTAGATAAATTAACCCCCCCCCCCAATCTTTTAATTCACATGTACTAAATTTCATAACAAAATAAAAAAAAAACACCTTATATTTATGTATTGTATATTATCCTTTAATCATAAGAATTATATACATAATTAAAAAAATTGATCAATTGTTGACTGTGTACAATTTTTTCTAAGAAGCTCATTGATAAATTATTTGTAATCATAATCAACCTGTTATAACGATTTCAAATTTCGATCTTTTGTTTTAATGTTAAATCATTTTGCTCTCTGGCTTCCATATCGACAAGCTGCATGTAAGCAAGAAAGGCATAAAATGTGAATACGCTCCTTCTCAGTTCCAATTAGAATGTGTTGCCTTCTGCTTATTTGACAACCACTGACCACCAGCAAAGTGTGCGTATTTCTGAAAAATTCCAGGAACCTGTAATCCCCCACTCTTTTGTTCATTCTCCATTTTCCTCGGTTGAAGTGGAGAGTTTTTGGAAATTTAAACAAAGGAAAAGAAAAGAACAGGTTCCTTCTGAATATATTGTGAATATTCCTTTGCCAGTTAAAATGAGGTTCGAATTTAATCGAGTAATAATTTTAAAATACAAATGAATAGAGAAAATTGGGACCAAGTGATTTAGATACCAATAACCATGATCACATTAAGCAGAGTCCACTGTATATATATATATATATATATATATATATGCATGTATAATTTACAGCAGTCCTAAATATTTTAAATTATAATTTTTCACAAATGAATATCATTAACTTTTATAAAGGCAAACATTAATAACAGTAAATATGTGTATTCATTCTAATAATATTAGTAAAATTAGAATCTTGTAACAAATTTATATACGTCTAAAAAGTCCAAACTATTAAAAATTATTATTATAAATATTATTTTGAAAAGCTTATTTGTAAAACGCTCATTGCTTTAAATTCATTGTTAAATGTGTATGATGCATGTGTTTACATACGCAAGATATTTTTATTAAAATATGTGACATTATGGGATATGATAGTTATATTAAAGTAACAGATAATAAAACAATGTTTTTCTATTATAAAATGTTAATAGATAATGGTATTAAATTTTTGTCATTTGTATATAAACATAATTAGGCACTTTTATTATGAAAGTCTGCATATTATACCTGATGTTGAAAGCTAAGAGTTCCAACTAAATCAGTGATTTTTCCAACAGTAGAGACATCATTTTCTAATGTAGAAATTTCTTTCATAAATTTGGTTACACAAGGCTCATCAATTTCTAAAAAGAAAAGAAAAATTATTTTAAAGACAACATAAATAACTTTAATATAGAAGTCTATACAAGAATGCAGTTGTAAAAGAAATGAGCATTCAGCATAAACATAATAACCTTATGAAAAATTTTAAAAGTTAACAAATGTCTAAACATTATGAAAATATTATTAGACATAAAGATATTATACTTATTGCCACGAGGTATTATAACAGCAAACTTCAAGAAAAAATATACACAACTATTTTTTTTTAATACAAATGATGTCAACAACCTAAAAACATCCCTAACTTTCTATAATCACACACACAAATATATATATATATATATATGTGTGTGTGTGTGTGTGTGTGTGTGTGTGTGTGTGTAATCTATTTTTTATAAAACTCCTTGACAAAGAGAAAGCTCAACAGCTAGCAGTAATAAAAATGGAGTGAAGCTGACATTCAAGAGAATGGCATAAGTCTAATTGAAACTTTATTCCAGAGCTTCAACAATGCACATCTATTCTACTGAACAACAAAGAAAAGACACAGAGATCGATCTCTCTGTGGCTTTGCACCCTGATAGAACAGATATGCACCCAAGATCGAAGACAGAAAGAATTTTCCCATGGTAAAAAAAAATTGAATAAGTGAATTAAATGCAAGATCAGTAGAAACTCGGAGCCATTTGCCGGCGATAGCTGGGAAACATGCTGAATAGACAGAAAGTTTACATTTTTAGGATAGAAAGCTTTGGGAAGAATGTTAAGTGGAAAACACTCCTTTGATTAAACTATTTAGAGGCTGGGAAAACAATTTAAAGGAATTAGAATGGGAGAGAGGAGGTTTTTAAAGAGATATTAAAGTTAAATAATTTTGATATATTACATATATATACCTACATATATATTACAGAGGGATAATATAAGAATAAAGAAAATGCAATCATGATAAATGTTATTTGTACGATGTGTATACGATATACATACATTCACACGTATGAAACTCAATTCCATAGGTCATAATAATGAACTAAAAAATATATATTCTATGTAGTGTATGCATGTGTAATATTTGTTCTTTATACAAATCAACACAGTTTGCTGTATAGTCACCACATTTTGGCCACACATTTTTTGATACCACAAAAAGAAAAATCAGTTGATATTCAAATCCCTTCTCAGTTCTATGTAACCAAAAATCTTAATATGATGAATATTAGTATTGCTAATCACTGACAGATGACACTACTTAAACTCTTTCAAAAATTTATGATCTTTGAAAATACATTTATTGAATAAAAAATATGTAGACTTGAAGTACTCAAAGATCTTCAAATTGATATAAACTTTTTTACAGATAAGCAAATAGTTAAAAAATAATAAATATTTTAATTTTATGTTCAATGGAACAACAATTTGATCACTTTATAAATATGAACTTTTCACGATTATACTCTCTTAAATTTGCTTCATTTTTATCTCCATATTTTTAATAAGTGTTTCCTGTGTGTAATTATTCGATTTTTAAAATATTCAATTTTTATAATTCTAGCCATGAATATTATAGAAATTAGTTTCAAAATTCTCCCTTTTCAATTATATAATATATTTTTAATCTGTTTTTACATATTTTTACTTTATTATGAACTGTACTGAAATTTTATTTCTAGTATGTCAAAACTATACATTTTCTAATTTCTAACAGTTTGATGTCATTTTATCTATCAGATATTTTTATTGCTATTAAATTTTATTAGTCTACCTGTATGTAATCTAAAATCCTAAAAAATAACTAAGAGTTTAGAGCCAAGAAGTATCCATGGATTCTGTAAATTCTGGAGAACTAATTTAGCAAAGTTTTATCTTTGTATGACTATAATTAACAGATATTAAATAAAGAACCCTAAAAGTTAATTCTTTTAAATGATACATAATTTCTTACATAAATGATATATCCTCACACACATCATGGATAAAAGAAAATCATTGAGTTAGTTGTTATTACACCACAGCTAAATTACTTCAAAACAGCAAGACTAGAAATTTTTCTGATAAATTGAAGGGGGAATCAATCTATGTATGTTTGGCTTTAGAATATTCACTTCAGAATATTTATGCCCACAAGTCATCTAGCAAATAAGACATGCTAGTATTAAATACAACTCACAATATATATTAAATATATTACATTCAGACAAAATAACATACTTTTAACTATATCAACATTATGTAGAGAAGTCCTCATGAGCAATTTATATTTATTAGACTCTAAAGATCCACAGGAAGAGGGACTTCTGCAAAAGAAAAAACATTAATTTCTTATTTAAAAGTTTTGGATATTAAATCTTTGCACCCTATTACATGATACTTATATTTATATTTATATTGCACTCATACAAAATATTTAAACAAGATGTCAGTCTAGTTGCAATTTTTTTTTTATTATTATTTAATCAAGATTAAACAAATTTAGGCTAATATGACATTTTAATATGTAGATTTAGATGGAAATATTTAAAAATACCAGAAAAGTTAATTGGAATCATGTAGAAAAACCCATTGGTCAAGAAATGAAAATCTGTAGATTATTTTTTTTTTATATTTAACAAAATAAATAAAAAAAAACTCCCCAATTCGCAATAAATAGATGAAAATGCTGTACAACATAAAATGAAAATGTTAATGAGTTTATAACTAACATTAAGGACAGAGTAAGTATAATACTGGACATTCACTATAGTACACACTCTAATACTATGTTCAAACTCATAATGTGTAATAGTTATATAAATCAGCAACATGTAAAAAACAAAATAAGCAGCAAAATAGCTTAGAGAAAGAAAATAGACAAAATTAATTAAAAGTTAACAAAAAAATAACAGCATAAAAAAATACTAGTAAAGCTACAACTACTAAATACATACACCAAAATAAAATCACCAATGCTTACTAAACATAAGCAAAAATGTTAATTGTAATTTTTGTATTAAGGTGCAATGATACCAAAAATACAAAGTTCCTACAAAAAGCACTAAATTATGTTTCGTTTTTTACTTGTTTATTAATAAGTAAAAGGAAACAGAACTATTTAATATGTACCTATTCAATGGATGATATATGATGGCAACAAATGAATACAACAGTGAAACTTAACGTAGTTAATATATGGCAACATATGAGTGCAGCTGTGAAAAATATTGTAGCAAATATATGACAGTATATGTGGACATATAATAAGACAGTATATAAGGTTAAAAGGCATTCCTTCTACATATATGACATTAAGTGCATAAAATACTGTTAATATAAAAGAAAAAATATAAGTGAATTTAAAAGTACCATAATACATATGTAAAAACTTACACAGCTAAAGAAGATTTTCGGATAGCACCTCCTTTCTTTTTAACACTTGAAATTAGTAGAAGATCAGAAAATAAAAATAGGCACCTTTCTTTTTTCATTCCTAGTCCACCCTAAGAAAAAATAGAGGAATTTAAAACAGGAAAACCTAATTAACAAATGATAATCATATAGATAAGAATTAAACAGACAAGATATCACAGGTATCTTTTCCCAAAATTTTTGTATTATTGCCTTTTATTTCAAAAACTTTTATTTTGATTCTTTAAAAAGTCATTACATTATTGTTACTTCTTAACAATTATTTCATTTTATAAGGACTAGAAAAATTATTCACAAACCCTGGTAAACTTTTTATAATACTAAAAAAAATAATTTTATGGAATTTGAAAAAAAAAAAAATATACAGTATCAGAATTTTTTATTCATATTTGATTACATAGGAATGAATAAAATTAATTTCAGTGTTACAGGACAGCAAAATTCAACAAATACATCTTTTAAAGTTCAACGTATAAATGAAACTAATTTTGTGGTGAGTTGCAGATTTGCAACAATAATAAAAAGGACTAAAGAGCATATTACAGTCATAAATACTTACTGGTATAAGAACAAAATCATTCCTAATAAAGGCACGATCTCCTTGAGTGAGCTATAATGATCAACAAAAAAATATATATACATATATAAAAGATGCTTTTCAACTTTAAACTTCAATATGCAAATAATAACAATATAAAATTATACAGATAAAGAAATATAATTTGCATTAATTATTAAACCAAAACACATGTTGATTTGATTATTGTACATTTCATTTAATAAACTCCATTATAGTTTACATATAATAAAATATAAAAAGTATTCTGCTGTACATTATACATTTTTTATTTTTTTAAATCCAGCAGTAGAATAATAGTAGATCTATATTAATTGTAAGTAGGGAATAACATTCTAAGAAAAAGAAAATTTTTATTATACTTTTTAAAAATATATTTATGGGTGGATCTTTCAAACATTAAATTATTCTCAGTTTTAACAAATAGACTAGCAAGAAAATATTTATAAAAAGGATTGTTTATCAAAATAGTTTTGTAGTTCTGTTAAATACTATAAAATTTATTTATAACTATATATGAAATTCAGTTATCAAATTATATTAAGTTAGATGGATACATTATTAGTCTTATAAAAATTAACTTTCTAAGAAGCAATTTTCTAAAAATTAAATTAGAAAATTACATATAAGATAAAATAAATTTGATATAATCTATTTGAAAAATCATAAAGTAAACTGGTGAAAAGAAAAGAAATTAAACTTATTGAAAATACTAACATCAACAACACCTTCTATAAGGTGTTCCACTTCTTTTAATTTTTGCAACATCTGTTCTTGTTGTAACGCTTCTCGTTCAACTTTGTTAATTTTGACAGCAAGATCATGAACTTCTCTTTGAGCTTGCAGCAGTAATTTATAATCTGGGTGGTCCATAGGAGTATGTTTCAGGAGTTCCTATTTTAGAGATAGAAATTATATTAATATATTATTTCAATTAACAAAAAGATTTTAAAATTCAAAATACAAATAAATTGTACATACCTTAATAAGAAGCTCATAACGAGGAATTCTCTGAACAGGCATGATTAACAAGGCATCCAGCGTAAGCTTCCCTTTATGTTCCCGTGAAGTATGCTAAAGAAAATAAACTTATATAAACATCTATATATTTTTTTCATTTTTTTTTTTAACTTTAATGGAATTAGATTTTAAATGTAAGCAAACAAATAACAAAATACATCAATTATAATGACAGTAAAAATAATATTTAAACCGATTATTAGTAAAAGGAAGACTAAATTCATCGTAAATATAATTAGATAAAAAATACTGGCAATTATAAAATTAAATATTTAGAAAAATATGCAAACCCATACAGAAATCTAAATAACATTTTAAATATAAAAGTGATATTTACAGAAATAAAATATTTTGATTTTACAGACATCAATGTATTAAATGAACATAAACTTTTTCTATCATTAAATAATATTACAGATTTGATAACACAATCATTCAAAATTATATTTCATTTAGTTTATGAACTAACAAAACATGATTTACAAAATACTAGTTTTATATGTAAGAAATGAAAAATTACAAATATTCTACTACAAAACTGCACAACTTTACAAATAGTGAGCTAGATTCATCTGCCTACAATACTTCTTAAATATTTTCTCAATAAAATCTATTCAGATTAGGTGATTCATTTATCTACCACCACATTTAAATAATTGGTAATATTATATAGCTTTCTGAACAAGAGAAATAAAGTATAGAATTAGACTGATATTCTTTTTTACTAATCAAGAAATTAGAAACTAACAAAACTGCTATCATAAAACTGTAAATATTACAGGAAACATTAAAATTATCTGTTTACCATTTATTCAATACTAATTATAAATAATACCAAACAATATAATAATAAAAATATAAACAACTTTCAACTTCTTCAAAAGGCCACTTCTTTAGGTAAAGACTTATTTAATTGTTTATCATTGCCTAAGTATTAAATAAAACCATTAAATCTGTTAAAAGCAAATAGTCATAATAAAATTACAAAACCTTTGTTAAAAACCAGAAAACTAATTACCTCCAGAAATTTTGCAAATGCTGGTTTGGCCAATGATATAGATTTGATAGCATCTCTTGCAGATTTCCAGTTATTTATGAATTCTATATATGTATCCACTACAGATGGACGT
This sequence comes from Pardosa pseudoannulata, assembly GCA_032207245.1. Classification (NCBI taxonomy): domain Eukaryota; kingdom Metazoa; phylum Arthropoda; class Arachnida; order Araneae; family Lycosidae; genus Pardosa; species Pardosa pseudoannulata. Next base: position 27,195,546 of record CM063505.1, on the reverse strand, counting down.
GTAAACTAGAAAAATATAAAAAAAAAATTCATTTTACACATTTAGCTCATTAACTGTTATAAAAAATTCAGCTTTAAAAAGAGGTGCATTAAAAACTAACTTACAAGAAATGACATTTTATGATATTAAAGGGACATCCGTAAAGTCTTATGTAAAGAAAAATAGGAACGTTCCATTTTTTTCGTTTCCATTTGAAATTATATTTCGTACAATACACTTGGTACGATACTTTCCGTTCTTTTTCGAGCATTTGCATTTTTAGAAATACACTTCCTCAATATCAAAACAATAGAATACACATACTTAATAACATCCAATTAAATATCCCTCTTGTATACGGTAAACACGATGAGTGGTTAAAGTTTAGATACACTATTGCTGTATCAAATAAAAATATACCTCTACCAATTTCAAAATATAACTAATTTCTAATACCAATTTCAAAATATAGACTACCAAGATTAGAATTATCTCAAAAGGAATTTTAAAAAAGTTTTCAGTTATCATTACTGAAATATGTAGTGGGTAAACATCATTTGTAATCTCCATTGTCCTGAAGAATGGAAAGTTAAACATCAATTTCAAATATATACTTTCCGGCAAAATTTTTTTACCTCTTCTGGAAGAATTACATACTTCTGGTGCTATTTATTCCTTGTAAATAACAAAAATCCCATTCTAACTTCTAAGAAAAATAAATTCAAATTTTGCAGAAAACCACCATTTAAAGAAATATTAGAGTAAACATTATCTTTGCAGCATCAATACCTTCCCAAATTTCTAATTCTTTATTGGGTGTGTAGAAAAGATGAAAAGATTAAAAACATGGTAATATATTTCTTAAGTGTTCACCAACTCAATTAAAAAAAAAAAAAAAAAAAAAAAAAGATTTTGCATTTGATTCTTGCTGGCAACTAAATAAAGATGGGAGTAAGATTTTAGAAATAAGACGGTCAAAAATCATATATGTTTTTTAGTAAACTTGGACTTTATAGAGCTTAGACCAAAGATAAAGAAAAAGGTGTTAGAACATAAAAAGTTTTAGCACATATCCCAATTATCAATTATGACACTTGAATATATGTAATATTTCAAAATTATTAACCCTAAAATCGATATCTAAAATTCTCCTTTCCTCCTTCTCATTTTTCAATACCTAATTTCTCAGGCGTAAAATGTCATTATTTCCGAGAGTATTATCTCCGACTTAAATTCTTATTTTCTATCTCCCAAAACCAATGCTGGAATGAAAGTTAAATTTTCTGTCCACTGGTTAAAATGGTTTCGCTTCTCCAATAACAAAACTGCTCCCTGTGTGTTTTTCGAGCTAAATTATATGATTAAGGTTTACTCTTGCCTCCTAGAAAAGGCTGAGAAATCTTAAGTTTTTTGGGAACAATGGTACGTGGTTGCACGCCCTTTCATTCGGCATTTCTGAAAGATGTATTATTTATACAGAATGCTATAAAGTATTCTTGTAGCATTCTGAGCAGAGTATTTGCCCTGTAAAGACCATCAGTTAGACCTTGCTTTTCGATCTTTAATAAAAGTGAAATTTTACTACTTTGATCTTGTGCTTCTGATGATTCCATTACAATTATTGCCCAGCAAGCCCGGGTAATTCAAGTAATAGGGAAATTTTTACAGTGAAGTTGGTGAGAAATATTTTCACTGGTTACATACATACAAGCTCGCATATATTTAGTGGAGGATTTGAATACTTAAATTTTTAAGTTTAAATTAAAGCTTTGATTTAATATACTGCAAAAACTTCATACAAGTACGTTCAATAGTGTAAGAGTAATCGGACACACTAGGATTAAAAAAAATCATGTTCTGAAAAAAATAACTTCTCAATTTTTTGTATTACTTTGTATTTTCTTAAGATCAACTAACACTTTTCTGCTTTAAACTTATTATATTTTGAGTTTTTTTCTAATTAAATTCACCAATAATGTCAACGAGAATATCGGTATGTGGTCAAATTTTTTATATAAATGTAGAGAAAAAGGAATAAAACATATTTGATAGGAACGTCTGTTAATTTTAGTTTAATTTGTTTCAGACCTCCCAACGGGCCACCTTTCTGATGGGTATAAGGCGTTGAGAATCCATTCAATTTTGATCATATTCATGAGGGGGTATTTTTGCTGCATGATTGCTCCATATAACTCCATGACTGTATATAAAAATAAAAATACATACACCATATGGGTGATTACCTTATAATACGTATCATATACGATGATAAGTATTTGACCAGTAAATGGGGCAAAAACGTATTTAATCCCCAAAACAACTGCAGGTACTTGTACGTAGGTGTAGAAGAAAAGTTTAAATGAAGTAAGCATGTTCAAAATGATTATTTTCGTTGAAATCCGAGAGCTGAAAAATTTCGCGATTACAATACTTTCTTTACTCCATATAAGGAAGAAAAAAGGTCTCAGTAAACGAGGTGAAATGGGACGTAATCCTCAAAATAATTTAAGAAATGAAGTTTCCAAGAAATCCACAGCGCTGATGTAAAGGGGAAATAGAAAAAAATTAACCTGAAAAGAGATAGTTATTCTTATTGTTACTGCACGTTAAGCAATTTATTACTCCGTGTTATAAATTTCAAGGTCAGTTAAAGTCATTAGGTTGGTTTTACGAGGAGAAACTTTTATTTTTTCTTGTATCAAGGTATACTTCCTTTTATCAGGAAAGTATCAGTAAAAAAAGTTTTCATAGATCGATTAACTAATTTAAGTATAAAATATACTTTAAGACGAAGGAAAATACATAGCGGCCGTTTTATGTAGAACTATAATTTAAAATGTACTATAGACACTAAGTGTTGCACGCGTTGAAAAATAAAAACTCGATACGTAACTAACTTTGGAGAATTTCCGTTATTACTGTTTTCCAGAAAATATTAATACACATCAAACATAATGTAGTCAATAGATATAGTTCTATATACAGAGTGATTTTATTGTAATTTCGAAGGGGAAAGTTTTGCCTGTCGGTTATTGGCTTTGTTTTTTATAACAGAATGCTACTTTAAGAGGTAACAGGTTCAATTTTGGTCAAATCAATCGTAGAAGCTATACGTTAATCTCTTGGTTTTCTTCATGTGCCACACCAAATGGGAGCTGGCTATTCCGTTAGAATTTCTTGAGAAGTAAGGGTTTCTTAAAACCTAACGGATATTAAACCATAACGGATTCCTGGGTGAAATCCTAGCAGACAGCGAGGGATCACATGAGGATGTATCTGACACACATTGGAAGCGGAACAATTGTCGGCCTCTAAAGAGGAAAAGACGCAAAGGAAAAATAAGAAAAAAGTAAAAGTATAAGAACTTACAAATTTAAATAATTTATTTAATTTTTGATCCGTTCTAGCATTCTTTAGGTGCTACCATACTGCAATCGAGAATTGTCACAGGCTTCTGACATCATATTGATGTCAGAAGTCGTCATTATGACGCGGAAGAGATGAGAATTTATTCTACCAAATTCCCATTTCTGACACTTCTGAAGCCATTATGACGCGAAAGTCGCTTGCGACATATCTCGACCTCAATGTGGTAGCACCCTTTCGTTGCCTCTTCTTTGTTGTACATTTTTTCATGGCTAAATGCCGCCACTTGTTCTGGCCTCTAATGGGAGCATGTATTAATCCGTGTAAACGATTCCACGTTTAGCCTATAGAAGTCGTGAATTTTCTTTCTCCTTTCTCAGTAATACTTTTTCAGCGAGTTCGCTTGTATTATAATGCAACTCGCAACCGAAAAAGCACTATGTGCATTCGAGCTTTTGTAGTTTTACCTTACTTAGGTTGACATGGAATTTATTAGTATTATTTGTTATAATAATCTATGTAAACATCAACAAAACCGTAATCATTTTTACATTCCGAAGGAAGCATAATTAATTTCCATTGTGAGAGAAATACAATTATATTTGGTACCTTATCGTCTAAAACTCATTATAAGCTGTGATGGATTATTTACAGCATTTTACATTTTAGCATTTTACAGTTTGTGGTAATTAACGTTTTCATTTATGTAAATTTGTATTACTCTCGCTTATCTGCGAAAAACATAGTTCTTAATTTCACTGCAAGTAGGGCATTATTAGATAATAAACAAAATCAGGTTTTATTAATGATTTATGAGACAAGTATTATAGCTTGTTCCTATTCGATGAAAACAGCTTATTTATATTCTACAATTAATGAACTTCCAGAAATTTACTTAATGGTGTAATTTCCAGAGTAAACCAGTGTGATACTTTGATGATTATAATCATGACCCAAATTCGGTGATTTTAAAGATGATGCTTCAGAAGTATTTACCGATATTAATTTATTTATGTACTGCAATGCAGCCAAAATCACAGCTCTATCTGTAAGTTTTCTTTTACGAAAATAAAATTTCTTATTCAGCCTACGCTACAGAAACTTCCAGTAAACATAAAACCATTGTACTTCTTTTCTTGTGGATATTAACTAATAATTTATGTAAGATGTAGTAATAAAATTTTATTTTGATAACCACTCTGTTGTACGATAAATTATTCAGTTTTTCGGCGGATAACGGATTTTATTCTAGCTGTATTGTATTATTGTATAATTCTCCTCATATAAATATACTTTTTTTTTAATCTCAGGCTTCTGATGTAGTCTTATCTTCCACTAAATCCCACTTAGAAGCAGAATTTGAATGGATATACGGCAGAATAAATATGCCATATGCGAAATGGTAGGGAAATGAAGTTGCAAGGAGTAAGGATCAAGATTATTTAAAAAGAGTCATATGAGTAGGTGGAATTCTGCTATTTATTTTGTCAAATTAACTACACAATTTCAAATAAAATGGTGGCAACCAATCATACAAAGAATTTGTTTCCTTTAAAGTTATTAGTTTCAGTCTCGGCTTATGTATAAATATATGTACACAAATTAATATCTTTTTAAGGAGATAAACGGCCTTCAAAACGACAGAATTTAAGGGAAAAAAAAGATTAATTATTTTCCTTACAAAATCAAGTAAGGCAAACGTTTACTAATGAAAGGTAAAGGCTCTAAGTAAATGATTATTTCCTTCTTTAAATCTGCTTTATGTCATACATTTTTACTGTAAAACTTTAAAATCATTGTAATAAGACTGATTCAAGAATATTCCAAAAATACCTTTACAAGTTTTAATTAGTTATATTTTCTTATCACGACTGTGAACAACTAAATACATAAGAAGTATATAGTAGAATGGTGTTGCAAAATTAAAAACAGTAATTAACTGGTTCCAGAACAAACATAGATATATTAAATAGTATAACAATTATATTATCCAGTTTGATGTTTTTGGCATCACATTGTTCAAAATGTTCAAAGGGCATTACTTTATTCTCAGTCTTTCTAAATGATTGTGTATATTGTCTATTAAAGTGTTTGTTATAAAACTAGGTAGGTTTTTTTTTAACTTTTAAGTATTGTGCCGAGTTACAATGAATTTAATACCATGGAATATACAAACAACATACTAAAACATAGTATAATATAAAATAATTCTTTTTTAACGTAAATGAAAATCGCTACGTAGTTTTGTTTTTATATAAATGCCAAACACATAACAACAACAACAAAAAAATGAAAATAATTGACTTATACTGCGAACTATTTTAATGAATATTGTAGGACGACTCAGTTTTAGTGACAACTTTCTGTACTTCTCTTGTAGATTTTAGTGCTTTATACGTTATATGAAACCACATAGCTTTACGTTCATTACGAGATTACAATTAAAAGTGCAGTATTATAAAAAAACGGGGATTTAAAAATTAAATCACTTTGACACATTAGTACATATTGAGGCATTACTTAATTATTTAATGAGCAAGACGATGAAATCAACTAGCTCAAAAAACGATCTTGAGAAATTTGTAAATTAATTTTTGTTTCAAAGAGTTAATGAAAAATGAAAACAGACTTTTCCATTTTATTCTTTACAAAAGAGAGATAAGCTACTTTTCTACTTTTTTCTTTGTATTGTACTAATTGTAAATTTAAATAGGTTTAAAATAAATGTTCATTCTTTTTTGTATTAATTAAATTACTAATTATTTTTATAATTTTCATTAATAAATATTTTTATAATTTTTATTAAAAATTATTTTATTTTTATAAGTAACTATTTTTAAATTTTTTTTAACCATTAAAAAAAATTCATCAAAATTTGCATCAATTCAGAAGTGATATTTCATGACGATCTCGGTTAATCAAAAGTCTACTGTATTACATTAAGTAAAACTGATAAAAAAAAATCATCAAAATTTACATAAATTCGATTATTTTGGTTATTCTCTTATACGGGTCGAGACGTTTCCTGACAATTCCGGTTAATCAAAAGTCTACTGTTCTATATTAAGTAATTCTATAAAATTAGCATCAAATTTTGTTTCAATTCGATTATCTAGGATATTCACTTATCAAGAATGAGACATTTCCTGACAATCCCGGTTCATTGAAAGTCTACTGTTTTATATATTTAAGTAAATCTAAAAAAAAAACATTAAATATTGCATCAATTCGATTATACGGGATATTCATCACTTATACGGGCCAAGACGTTTCCTGACAATCTCTGTTAATCGAAAGTCTACTGTTTACTTTTTTTAAGTAAATGTAAAAAAAGTATCATTTAGATGATCGGAGATATTTACTTATATGGAATCAGTCAATTCCGGTTTATCGAAAGTCTACTGTATTATCGACAAAAGAACAGTAACAAAAAAAGTCATCAAAATTTGTATGAATTGGATTATTTTGAATATTCCCTTATCCTTAACGAGGTATTTCCTGACAATCCCGGTTAATCTAAAGTCTATTGTATTATGTTTAAGTAAACAGATAGAAAAATTATTCTCAAAATATGCATAAATTTGATTATCCGAAATATTCTGTTTTCCCGCAGGAAATGTTTCTTGACAATTCCACAGTTAAAAGAAAGGCTACTGTATTATAGTATTATATTTTCAAGTTAATCGATAAAAAAAAAAATGTTTGGAAGTACGATGTAACCTTAATCAGTCTTTATGAGAATAATTTCTTTTTATCGAAGAAATATCTAGGTCAGGTTATATTCACAGTCTTACCTTATTCAAAACGCAAGAGATGTATTATACAACATACATTTAATAAAGATTACTTTATTAGAAAGGTTGTTAACACGCACTAGCTAGAATCTCAAGTTTGTATAGGGTGAAAAAGACTCATACAACGAAAACGAAGCGGTTTTTGTACTTCGGTACTACTACTGCAGTCATATGATAATGGTTGAAAAATGAATCTTGATTAAAGGAGCACGTTCCATTTTCGTGCCTCTTAAGAATTCGTGACAGTTAGGAAGTCGTCTTTGTATACCCCTCTCTACGAATGTTACCATTTGGCATCCAACTAAAATTTTCTAATATAGTCAAGAGGGGAATGTAAGAAGATTACTTAATGATGATGGATTATTCTCATTTATAGTTGTAACAAATTAATTAGGTTTATTACACATTTTTCTACTCAACCATTTGCACTCATTACATTTCAATTTTGTTATGAGCAGCACCCAATGTTTTAAGTGCTTTATTTCAAAATGACTCTAACCAAAAATATAGGTCAATTTAAATAAGGGGCTGTCCATAATGTTACCTTTTTTCCCCAATATTTTGGACTTCTCTCTCCTCGGTCACTATTTCAAATCTATTCCAACTAAAAATAGGTTAATTTAAATAAGGGGCTATCCATAAATGAAGTCAAACTTGTTTTGAATATTTTAGATCCCTCTCCCCCTCTATTTCAAATTTACCTCAACTCAAAAATAGGTCAATATAAATAAGGGGCTATTCATAAATGGTGTCACATATATTTTCAATATTGTGAACCCCTCTCTCCTTTTCACAATTCATGCAATATTACAGAAACACGTACTTGAAGTTCAGAATCAAAGTATTAGGTTATAGATCATATTTCAAATTTTATTTTCAAATTTTAACTATGACATCTGTAAATAAAACAATAATACTGATTTGTATACTTATTGTTAGACATTTTAAGGGTGTGCTAGTAAGAGGCTTTTTTAAGTAAAGAATATCTGCTGTTTTAAAAATCTACTCTGAATGCTTTTTTTTTTCGGAAAGAAAGGAATGTAAGTGAAAAAATTACATCAGTTGCTTTCGCCCCAGTTAAGAAATAACTTCAAATTTTGGTAAATTTAAAATAACTTAAACTCAATTTGCTTTTTTTAAACGTTTCCGACAGACTACAAGCATCTATGCCAGCGGCGAGGTTTGAATACATGGATTCCTCCCAATACCGAGAAGCAGCGTCTTATTATTGGATCATAGTCCTGTCCTAAATGAAAATGGAGTATTTTATTCAGAAAAAGTTTGGTTTTGACTTTGGAGCGTTATGGTCTGCTTTTTTATGTTACATGAACGCCATTGAAACCGAGACCTACTGCTTAAAGCAGATTTCAGAAGGCTACAAACATCCATGGTGTATCGATCCATGAACTCCGGTAATGAAAGAGCCGAACTATGGCCAAATGGATATCGGGCTGCTCTTTGTCTGAATTTGTGGGTTCGAGTTCTTGGATGATAGTAGCGCGTTATGATATTCCAAATTCTGTTTTCCTGATCTCAACAGTACTGCAACATGACGGGCGTGTGTGGGTACTTCGGCGAAACTCTGCCGAGTGAAGAGGTTCAATACTGGCGGTTTTCTAGCTACTGCCGGAATATGCCTTGACGGCGTCACAACCAAAGGACTTGGTTTGGGGCACTGAAATATTTTCGTAGGTATTCGGAATCAGCTTTAAACAGTAAGTGCTTTTCACATTAGTCTTCGTGTTACAAAACAGTAGACTGTAGAGCTCTAATCTATTCTATTCGGTATTGAAAAACAGCGTCCTATCCATTTGGGCATCGAAGTTTATTCAGAAGATGAATAACTCGGAATAAATTCCGTTACCTTTTCAAGTACTAGCTATAGGATAATTCTTCCATTTTCTTAAATTCAATGTTGATATATATCATGTGTGTATTACGCATTTTTATCTAAAATAGTAATCTTTTAACCAAATACATTAATTATATCAAATAAGATGTCCTTGAATATTTTAACCAATCTACCATCCAATTAATAACATTTTTTAATTTAACTACTTAATTATTCCTCTATAGTTTTTTTAAACTAAAGTAGTGAAACTACTGCTTATTCTCCATACAGAATCTTTCATTTGAACTGCGAATCTTTAATTTCAACTAATTTTACTATTCCAAGATCTTTTTTCAGTCCAGTCCACTCATACTAGATGTAATCCCTTCGAAACGAAATTACTCAAAGCTTTATACTGATAGAAAAAAAATAACGAGATGTTGTATTAAAAAAACGAAAAAACACAACTTGCAGTTGAACATACCCTAGCTGCAAAAATCGGTTTTAATTAAAATACTAGAAGGTGAAAAAACTACTCAACAATTTTTTCCCCAAACAACTGCCTACTCAAGTGTTAATAACCAATACGACATTTTTTTAAAGATCGAACTTTCTTCTAATGATATACCCTATAACGATGTAAGAATTTGCTTTCGCATATTAATGAATCAAGTCATTTTTATGCGCATATTAAATAAATTTTAATTATTTCTCAAGAGAATTGAAAATTTTGTTTTTATTAAAAATTCGCTTCCATTATATGTAATTTAATAAGACATTGGAGGAATTGTAAATTGTAATAAAACATTTGGTTGATGACATTGAAAACAAATACATTTTAAAATCTTGTTATTTAAATAAAAGTTTGATTCTGCAACATTTAAAACTATAAAGAATTGTTAAGATAAAATTGTTTTAACTGTAACCACAAAGGACTGGATGTTTTTTTAAGTAAGAGTATTTAAATTCATACGGATGCCACAGCACTAAACATTTGTTACTTTAGATTTATGTAACGTAGAAAAATTTCTCCGAAAGTTTTTTTTAAACTCTGAAGAACTACTGTTCGTGTATGAATATAAAATTATAAATAAAAAATAAGCTTTCATAAACTCTTATAGTAATCAACAATTAATAATCAACTCAATAAGTATAATACCCTTAATCTGAATGTAGCGGTTCGGTTCGAACCTTCGTTGTGACATCACTTTGATGTCAGCTTGCGGACATTATACGAGCAAACGATCAAGATGACGTAAAAGTGACGTCACAACGAACGTTCGAACCGATTCGCAACATCCAGAGTAGGCCCCAGAGTCAATACGTGCTTTTTGATCTGGTTGGGCTTTGAGTACGAGAGTCGACACACTCCAATAACCTCGGGCTTACTCTGGACGTTGGGAGTCGGTTCGCACGTTCTTTGTGACGTCCCTTTAGCGTCAGCTCGATCGTTTGCTCGCATAATGTCCGCAAGCTGACGTCAAAGTGAAGTCACAACGAACGTGCGAACCGACTCTCAATGTCCAAAGTAAGCCCCCTCGTCTTTATTAGTCTCTTGAAAAATGTCTTACAAATGGCAACAGCCATTTACATAGTCTCCTAGTCAATGAGGCAATTTTAACATTTCAGTCTTCTACTATTTTTAATGCAAATATCATAATTTAATTAAATTCAATATTAAATAAAACTGTTTGTATTAATTTAATAATGTTTGTATTAAAGTTATGTTTGTATTAATTAAAATATAAGACTGATATGTTAAGCTTGTCCCATTGAGTTTTCAGTCATATTTTTTTCAATACAAACATAATAAATTTATTATGTTTGAATTAAATATTTTGTATTAAATGATTTAACAGTCTACAAGACAACTGACTGTTTTGCTACACCAGGACTAATGAGCTCGGGAAGCAAAATTTCAAACACTCATGCGTAGAACACACTTGGCGATGGAGAGATGCAGTCAAGTGATATTTGGCGAGAAAAAGAGATCTATTCATCACGTGCGCTTTACAGTTTTAAACAAAATATATTCTAAAATAAGATTTTAAAAGGTCTCTTCACCCTACCTGAACTCGTTACTCACGGGACATTGTCCCTTCTCGGAATACCTCAAGCTTTTCAACTTGACGGATAATTTAAATACTTGTTCTTGTGGTCATCTTGTGGATTCAGAGCGTTATATGCTCACCTGCAACTTAACGTCAATGATGTATTTCAAGAAGCTGCAGTCAGGCCACGAATTGTCTAAGGCAAAGCAAATAAATAATAATAAGTCCCAAACCTGTTCTCTTTGCTAAGGGAAAACCAGGAAACCCTATCAAACACGCTTTAAAGACATGTCTCCTCTGCTAGTCTCTCAGTTAATGGGAACTATGTAAATAAATAACCTCACCTAAACCCGAAGTTCTTAGAAGTTTCTTAGTGTAAATCATTATTAAATTTATCATCATAATCATCATTATTGTTATAGTAATTTTTCTCGTGTTTCTTTGGGCAATCTAAAGTTAAATCCATGTAAATCGCACACAGTGTCAACATTAAAATGTATAACCCTCCTTAAAAAAGACTATTGCTACAATCCAGAGTGGCGGGAAAACTCATGTTGGGACTCCCATCACATTCATCAGTTAATCTCTATTTCTTGCATGCAGCCGTTCCCCAGTTGCCTCCCTTTTTTTTCCCAAGATGCCTATGGTTTTGCAAGGGCGGACCCATATTGGTGAATCTCCTTTAGTGATACACGTTTTGTACTACTCAGTATATGTCATATCTCTTTATTATTATTGATTGTAATTTCTAGATGCACTTTATCAGTGGGCAAGCAAACGCTTTTCATATTTTGGGTAGGCAATGCCCGGTCTGAGGGTTCAATAAAATAATAGTGGATGACCTAAATTGTATTATACATGGTGAATAATCTAATGATAAAAACATCGTTTTATGAGTATGTATTTTACAACTAGAAAGAACCAAAATAAATGACATGAGACGACTTACGACACATTTTTATTAGTACCACACATTTTGAACCTTTTCTAAGAATTTACTGTTCAATAAAATTAGAGTATGATTATATATTTACAATTTTGCATAGTTATAATTTGGTGCTAGCGGCAATCTTAATTAAAATATATGCATATATCTAACACACACACACGCACACACACACATATATATACATAACCATTTACCGATGCGGATATATGCCCCACTATAAACAAGAAGCATTACTAAAGCGCATGCGCTGAATATATATCTTTTACGACAAGTAAGTGGGCTGCATCTCTTTTTCGTCAAATGTGTTCTGCGCTTGAGTATTTGGAATTTCGTGACCGGGTACTACTGCTTAAAGCCGATTCCGAATGTCTATGAACATCCATGACAGCAGTGAAATTCGAACCATTGAACTCCGGTACTAATAGATCTACAGCTTTGTTACTGTCCGGCGTTACTAATGCTTGAAGCGAAACAATTAAGTGATAGTTAAGTGTACGGGGTATATATTCTCACATAAATGACAGACGTCTCTTGCCAGCTGTATGATGGCCAACCAGATTAGGCGCTACTTTTCGGTACTTAAATACATGATTGCCACTCTTGGCATGGATGCTTAAAACCTTTGAGAATAGAATTTCAGCAGTAATACTGGGCCCTAAGTACTCATGCAGCAAAAGAAGTAGATGGTAGCACTCTAGAGGAAATTAAATCAAATCAAACTCTCTCCCACGTCAGTTTGTCGAACGATGGCCGAATGGTAGAGCACTGATCTTCGGTACCGGAGTTCAAGGGTTCAAATCCCACTGCTAGCATGTATGTTCGTAGCCATTCGGAATATGCTTTAAGCAGTAGGTCCACCAACCCTCGTCAGGAAAACATTAGACCGTAGTGCTCCAAGCCAAACCAAACCAAACCTACTCCAGTAGGAAAAAAAAACAAACAAAGTTTTAGAAGTACGCACTGAATATCGTGATATTTGTAGAAGTTAAAAGTCGTTTTATAGTCGAAATCTACATTGATTAATTAAGTTTTTAATTTGTAAAATAATATTTTTTAACTAATATAAAAATAAATGAGGTTTGAGTATTAAACATTTAAAAAATTGTTTTTACAATATCGGTTTTTCATGGTTTGAGATTTCTAAGGTATCTGGGTGATAACAACATTTAATTTTTTTCATGGAAAAAGTTTCGGCTTTAAAGAATTTAGAAAAGATTTTGGAAAAGTGAAGCTTATAATCTCTTATTTGAAAAGAAAAAACATATGGCCAATTCCTCGTACTTAATAATTTTTGTTAAAGAAGCATTATTTTATTTTTATTGTTTTTTTAACAGCCTTAATCTCCATGGAAAAATTCTGAAATCATTTTATGCGGAAAAAACTAGGAGATTAAACTTTCAAGGCCATATTATGATTGTTGATTTTAATAACCCATAAGCATATAATATAAGAGTAAAATACTGTGGAAAAATGTTTGAAAGAATTCGGTAAATGCCAATAAAGTGCAAATATTCTACAAAATAAAGGGAAAACAGTCATAAGAATGAGGAACTTTTTTTTATAGAATCTTATAAGATAAGATGGAACAAAAATTAATTTTCGAATTACGAAAATTGTTAAATATGAGTTATTTACTATAATTAAGTGGAATTTACGATATAAAAACAATCACCCGTGCACAGATGCGTTCAATGATCTCTTAAGAATTTGAACAAAGTTTTGTTGAGATTTTGTTTTAAGATTGATTAGTATTCCATGTTCTGTAATTTTTTTAGGCAAATGCATAAAGCAAATTTCTTTTTCTTTAAGGATCAATATTGCATTAATATGCTTTAATGATATATTATAGGTACATACCTTTTCAAAAGGCATCAAATTAAACTATGAATGGTTTTATATCAGAGAAAAAGGGTTCAATTAAAGGAGAATTATTTTGTATTATGAATTATAAAACCTCAGTTTGTTAGTTTCTTCTGTATATCTTAGGTTGTCGATCATATTTTGAATACATTAATCCTGTTATTTTATTGTCTTTAAATGGAAAACGTTGCGGTTTCTGATTTCAAATTACGTTAACCCAAAAAGGTATTTCAAAACAGCTTTAGTATAGGTAATTGTATTGCTTTCATCCAAACAAATTAGGCTTGTTTGTTTCATTTCATGGCGTTCAAGCACCAACATAGTATGCATATTGCTTCATTAATTTCTGGCATTTCCAAGTGAAGAAGATATATCCGAACCGCAAGAAAGTTTCCGTGGCCTCTTCAAATCGAGAGGGCATTTCTAATAAAAACAGCGTGAAGAACATATTCACTCTTGCCTCGTTACTTTTTCTCTCTAAAAGCCGATGCCTGCTGCAGAGAGCTTCTAAAGTGATAGACAGACCTGGTATGTGTGGTTATGTTTTACTATTATTTTTTTAATAAAACTGCATTCATGTTTATCTAATATTGAGTTTGAAATTGTTATGCTTCATTAAAAGTTAGTAAAGCTAGGTTCCTGCCCTCTTCTACTACACACACATTCAGACGATTGCGAATTTCTGGTAACTGTAGTCAGCGACCCCAATTCCAATAGCTACATTGATGTAAATGTTTAACAACTTGAGGATTAGTTGGATAAGAACCTACTACTTAATGCCGATTACGAACAGTTATAAATATCCATGCTAGGAAATTAACTTACTATAGTTTTGAAAAGTGGCAACCTACCTAATCAGCTCTCGGCCATCGAAGCTCATTAGGTGCAGAGTTATACAATTATAATATAGTCAATCCTAAAAGAACTATTAAATAACAATTTCATCGGGTAGAAAATTTTGCATTCCAGGAAAAAAACAACCAACTTTTACTAATTTTCTAACCACTTCTTTTCTAATTATTTCATTTATTCTTATCTTGCATAGTTATTTCTTTAAAATTTCGAAATTATTCTTGATACCACTGACATAATTTAAGCTATAATTTCTTTTTTTGCTAATACCGTATCTCATTTTTCCATATTATAAGTTTTTAGCATCTATTATTTAATTTCTAAATTGATAATTCTTTTCCTAATTAGTAAGTCCTTTTTAGTTATTGCTGCACTTTGTTTCTTATTCAGCCGATATTTTTCATTACTGATGTACGGATATGAAAGATTCACAACCAGAATGAATTAAGCCTATTTTTTCATTTAGAGAATGTAATCTTATACCTTCATTAATAACTTTTTGTTTTATCTGTATACTTGTCTACATATGATAACTAACACCTTAGTTATTAAGCATATGATAAAACAAATTCCTATGAATCAATTACGATATACGAGCTTTAAAACTCAATTTCTCTACACTGTTTCAAATGGACTTGCTTCACTTTGGTTGTGAACCCCTGATATATCTGATATATATTTCCTTTGTTGTACCTGATGCATTTCTTTTTCATGTATCAGTCAATATTACAAGAATGAAGTCTTTTAAATTTTACAGTCTCTCTTTTCTTGTTGTTTCGAGTACCATTTGTTGTAAGGGTTCATAAAATCTCGAATAAACCCAACCAACTAAAAGCAAAATACGTTTGTTCATATAAGCATCATATTGAAGATACTACACATAGATTCTTTCCTCTCGTTTTCCTGACCGGCTTCTTTTAGATGTTTTGTTAACATTTGTTCCATTTCATTTCCAGTATAAACGCGGGCCTACTATTGGCAAAATCTCATACAGAAATGCAAAAAAATATGAAAGGGAATCTCACATATATGTTATACTTTGTGGAAATGTTACATTGTATTTCTTAAAAACCAGTTATTCTATTGTAACATCAAGACATTAGGATTTATCTGAAATTTTACAATCTGTTATATCTAGGGTTCAACTCCTCCATCGCCGAAAGATGGACGAATGGTAGAGCGCTGCTCTTCGGAACCGGAGTTCGCGGGTTCGAATCCCGTTGCTGGCATGGATGTTTGTAGCCGTTCGGAATCGGCTTTAAACTGTTGGTCCCGGTCTCATTAGCCCTCGTGTGCAAAACAGTAGACGTAGCGCTCCAAACCAAACCAAACCAAAATCAACTCCTCCATGCCTTTGTTTTTATCTTCCAGCAGTTGTGTGTGAGTGAATTTTACGAAAAATTCGTCTTTTAATACTTTTTTCCTCTACACCACAAGTTGGACGTAGTATGTGTAAGGCTTATATGCCAGGGTGGTTTATCTGATAAACTTTGGTTTTTTTTATCAGTTATGCGTGAAGCTTAATGACAGGATGATCCTTATGCAATAAACTTTCATTTCTCTAGGTCAATTATTATGTGTAAAGCTTATATGCCAGGGTGGTTTATCTGATAAACTTTCATTTTTTTATCATTTATTGTGAGTGATGCTTAATGACAGGATGATCCTTATGCAATAAACTTTCATTTCTCTAGGTCAATTATTATGTGTAAGGCTTATATGCCAGGCTTATCTGATAAACTTTCATTTTTTATCAGTTATTATGCGTGAAGCTTAATGACAGGATGATCCTTATGCAATAAACTTTCATTTCTCTAGGTCAATTATTATGTGTAAGGCTTATATGCCAGGGTGGTTTATCTGATAAACTTTCATTTTTTTATCAATTATTACACGAGGCTTAATGCCTGGAGGGCTTACCCGAAAAACTTCCATTTTTTAGGTCAATTATCACATGTGCAGCTTCAGTGTGATTTAGAATTATGAAAT
>CM063505.1:27161375-27166375 GCA_032207245.1 Pardosa pseudoannulata | reverse complement strand
ATATAGTGGTTTAGCAGTTATATGTACATATATAAGTTTTAGGTGAAACTCTAAAGTATTAATACTATAAATATAGTAATAATAGTATTAAAACATAAATTTGTAAGCATGTACAAATTCTTGAAACTGAGTTTTATCCATAGTATAATAATAATAAAAAATGAATATTGAAATTCTTACCTATCCGGGGAAAGCACACTAACCCGCAATTGAAATTATTCAGTTAAAGGGCCCGTAAACAATAACGCATTGCCAGATTCGCAATTCGATATTTGGATGCCAGATACATTGAAAATATAACACACTGTCCTTGCTACCATGTGCATGCCGTCATCACACCGGAATCTACCCTGCCGAACAGTCTTGCTTCAGCACATCTAACATTGGCCAGGGAGTTTCGGGCACTTCGGGAAGTGGCCGGCCAAGGTCGCATATACGCTATTCCTTTCCAGTACATCGCACATTGGCCATACGCCCCGGCCAATGTGCGATTTGGCCGGCCAATTCGGGAACTGGCCGAACTTCGGGCTTTGGCCGTAACATATGTATATATTTAAAGCGAATTTACTTTAATAAAAAGAAAATTATTATCTATAATTGTTCAAGTGTTATGCTTATCAATCACTATGTGCATTGCTACTCAACTGTAATCCTTAGATGCTCAATCGTCCTTCTTTAGGGAGGACAATCCTGTCCTCCATTTGAAAGTTCTGTCTTCCCTCAAAAAATGTTCTTCTAGATGTCCTCTTTTCGTTATGTAAAATTAGATATCCCTTTTTTCGGTATGTAGCTCATTTATAAGCAACTACATATTTAATAAGAAAAATTTCTCATAAAGATGAAAAATCGCTTCATTTTATGTATTCAGTAACTTTGTAGTGACTGCAATCGGGAAGATAAAATAATGCTTCACAAAAACACAAAACAGATGCTATTTTCGACTGTTATCGATAGTGGTATTATTTAATAAAAATAAACTAATGATATTTCCTGATGAATTAGTAGCCTTATTTAACATTTTACTCAGATGGAAAATTACAGTAATTGTTTAATTTACTTATGTCCTCTTTTATTAATATCCTGTCCTCCCTTTCATTAGAAAAATGGTGGTCACCTTAAGTCATTAGTCTGTCTTGTCTACTGTTTAATCTGACTCTGGAAAAAAGCTATCGGAACTTCTGGTCTTACAACTAGAGGAATTATTTATCACAAGAGATGTTTTGGATTTTCCGATGTCATTGCTTTATTAGGTAAATCGAGAGAGCATGCCAGAGCCATTCAATTTGTTAGAAGCCGATGATAGTATAATGGGCCTAATAATAAATGAAGATGAAACTGAATATTTAGAAACTGCCTATAATACATTTACCATTAGTCTTGAAAATTTGTACTTTTGAAAAAGTATCCGAGTTCAAATATCTTGGAATCGTTGTCTCTTACAACAATGATTTGATTGTTGAAATAAACATGTTGTAATGTACTTACAACACTAACACTAGTGTTCGTTTACAAAGAGGAAACGCAGTAAAAATATGATACCTTATATTTAGATTAAGACATTTATTCTGTACACTATTTACCATTTGATATACTTGATCACCATATAACATAACCAGCAATCATTTATGTTTTATATTCATATTTACACAATAATTATTACAATTCTCTTTAGTTATGCGTTATTCCTTAATCATAATATTGAATTACTAACTGAGGCCAAAATAACCGTCATAAATATGTTAAATCTATTTATCTCCGGATATTGCAGGCTCGGGCTTTCATCAGGATGTAAAGGGCGTAAAAGGTCGGCAATACTGGTGTAGCGCCAGTACTGACGACCTTTTACTACCTTTTACGACCTTTTACGGCCGTTATTTTGCTGTACGTCTATGGTGTCATGCGAATTTCGAAACTCGGTTCCTGGTCCGGGCTCTCTGGATGTCCAGCAACTCTTCAATCCCGACTTCGACCCCTTTTCTTCACTCTCTTTCCCAACTCCTCACCTCGGTTTTAACCCCCCTTTTTCTTCTTTGCCAATCGCTTGTTTGGTGAAATTTTCTCACATCTGCACCCTCTTCGGGAGTGCAAGTGGGCTACTTAAAATAGCCCTTTTGTGCAAGCAGACATTATTTTTAGCCCCTACCCCCATAACTCACACTTACATATCTGTGCGAGCTTGACCGTTACGCTTGTGACATTCCGTGATCTATAACTTCTCCGTATGGGTCCCTAAAACTGGAAGTCAACAATCGAAGCCCTAAATTCTTCTTGGAAATTTCTTCCACAGCTGTGCATGCACGTGCTGACCATCGTGGGAAAGTACCTCGGTACAAAATAACTGTCTCTATATGGTAAATAGATGTTATCATGATCTTAAAATCCATTTAAATCTCCATTTAATACACCAGCCCTAGCACCAAAATTAACATCTATACAACCCTATTGCGACATGTGATACTTTATGGCTGTCAATGATGCACAATGATTAATTATATGAAAAAAAACAACTATTAACCTGTGAGCGAAAGATACTAAGAAAAATATTTGGCACAATTTATGAAAACGGTATTTGAAGATCAATGTCTATTTCAAATCTACCAAAAATATAGACGAAGAGACATAGTTAAGATCATAAGTCACAAGATTAGGACACAAGGCTAGGACATTTACTTAAGCTAAGAATAGTAATCCAGTAAAAAAGCTCATGTTTATGGGAACTAGAAAGCGAGGAAACTAACAATTAAGTGGTTTGACTCTGTTGAAAGCGACTTAAAAATCGTATATATAGGAGAGTGGATGAGCTTTGCTTCGGATAGGACCAGATGGCGGAGACTGATTAGGACGACTTTGACCTGTAACAGGCTGTAATGCCTTAAAAGAAGAATGCAGCTTCTTTCTTACAGTAAATCTGATATTTGTTTCAATTATAAATTACATGAATTTGAATTTTTGTTACATTATTTGTTAATACAAAATATGCTTGATGTATTTTTTCTTACAAATTTAAATACGGATGTTTGGGCATCGCTTCATTAAGCATATGTCATAAAGCTGATAAGCTTTTGTTAAACTTTTTTATTTGAGTAAGAGTGTGTGTAAGGCTATGAATCAACAAAAAATTATTTAAGTTTTGTACAACTTTAAAAAAATATTTGATATAATTTGTTACTTAAGTAAAATTCAATTCGCATTTATGATTTTATTTAAGATATATGGTAAAAACATTAATTAATTAATGTTTTAAAATTTCATAACTTTATGGAAATGTTATAGGTACTTTCTTGTAATGTTTAAAAGAAATATAGAGGCTGTACAAGATAGAGTACTTCAGTTTGAATTCTTTATAATATCAGTTAGATGAGGTACGGGCAGTTGTATTTGCAAGCTAGATTTGAAGAGAAAGACAAAAAGTTTCAGTTTTAGTAATAGACATGAGAGTAGATAGTAACCTTCTTTTCCAGCTTGGCATTGTAAGTAACAAAGACGGTGACTCATCAGCAAAATACATTATGTGTTTTGCCGTTTGCTACTATATTTTCGTAAGCTGTATAACTGCTATGTCCTAAATACGAGCAACAGAAGATGGCATTACCAGTTTAAAACAATTTGTTGTCTGTGTGCAGGAAAAGTTCAGGTCGACCAAAAGAGTCGACAGGATGGATCTTTTTTGTGTGACAAATGGAGCTCATATTGTTTGGTAGGTATGGATCGCTACTGTCTACTGAATTTTTTGTTGCAAGAGGGCTAGCGAGACTTAAACAACAGCTCTAACTACAAATATTCAACTGTTTAGAGCTAAATGTTGCTAAGTTATCCTCGCCGACGTTAATATCCATTATATTGAAATATTTTGCTACACAGAGAAAAGTTTGCAATGAAAAGAGAGATGGGTTTGTTTGGAGCTCTACTGTCTACTGTTTTGGTACATGAGTGCGAATGTGGACGGAACCTACTACTTAAAGCCGATTCTGAACGATATCGAACATTCATGTCATTAGCAGGATTCGAACCTGTGAACTTGGGTACCCAAAAGTAGAATCCATTAGGCCATCCTTCATCGAGTTCTTATTAAATACTTAAAGGGTAAATTAGATATATGAATAAATTTTCTACAATGTATCTTTTTAACTCTTCTTACTGTTAAAGTACAACGAAACATGTTTAAAAAAATCTACTATATTTTTTTATGTACATCTTGTAAAACTTTATTTATTTATTCATTTAACAATTAAATTTCAACGAACTGTCCTATAAACTTTCTATAGATTCAAATCACACAATATTGTATGAGAAAAATTACTAAATTTTCTACAATGTATCTTTTTAATTCTTCCTATTGTTAAAGTACAATTAAACATGTTTAAAAACTGCAATATGCTTCTTTTATGTACATCCTGTATGCCTTTATTTATTTATTCATTTAACAATTAATTTCCACCGTACTGTAATATATGATTTCTATAGATTTAAAACACACAATATTATATCTTTTTTAGTTTTCTTAATTAAAATTACTTAACTTTAAAAAGTAAAATAAAGATAATATTTAATTTTCTTCAAGTAATTGGTCCCAGAGAAAACTCAATTACCCTCTACAGAATTTCCAATACGAACAGAAAATATTTTAACATTTTTTTTAAAAAATATATATACATAAGTGTATCTTCGCTGTTTAAGAGTTCGCATTTTTAACTAACATAAATTGTTGATTATTCTCTAAAAGTAGTAAAAGATTTATTGTAATTATATTTTTATATTTCAGTTTTCTAAAAACCATTAAAAGAATTAAATTATTTGTATTAACATTTTTTATGGGCAAGTAAGAGTTGTGCCATCTTTAACATATAATAGTTCATAGGGGTATCTAAATAGAGAAAGAGAAATAATCTGAAGTATAATCATTGTTATCTATAATTACACCATATGAAGTCAAAATATTGTGTACATACATGCACACAAACACACCTGTGAGTACGTGCTTAAATATAAGATTTAGTTTG
>CM063505.1:27153875-27156375 GCA_032207245.1 Pardosa pseudoannulata | reverse complement strand
AAATATTTCATAACGTCATTATCGTCAATCGTTTTTCTCCAATTTCTTATTTATTTTAAAATTTGTCTAAAATTTTAACTGTTTTATATTGTTTATAAATGATTGAAAAAATAGCAACGTTTTTATTACCATTACTTCTTAATGGTAATAACTTCGTAAAATATTTCATAACGTCATTATCGTTAGTTGTATTTCATAGCACGCTAGTTTATTTATAGTAAAATTCCTCTAAAAATTTATGTTTTATGTTATTTGTAAATTATTAAAACATTTTAGCTACCATTTCATTACTACTGCAAAGTTATAAAACATTTCTTATTTTGCGAAATATTTTATAAGAGCATTATCGTTAGCTATGTTTCTTTACACACCAGTTTATTGTAAAATTCCTTTACAAATTTATATTTTTTATATTGTTTGTAAATGATTAAAATTTTTTTATCTACCATTTCATAACTACTACAAATTTATAAAAAATTTCTCATTTTGCGAAATATTTTATAACGCCATTATCGTTAATCTTTTTTCTTAGCAAACTAGTTTATTTATTGTGAAATTCGTTTAAAAGTTTTACTTTTTATTAATGTTTGTAAATGATTTAAAACATTTTTGCATCCATTTTATTACAACAAAGTTATAAAATTTTCTTATATTGCGAAATATATCCTGACGTCATTATCGTTAATTTTATTTCTTTGAGCTCCTATTGCTTTCTTGTAAAATTTTTAAAAAATTTAATCACTTAATCTTATTTCATCAAATTTATTATAAATGATTTAAAGGTTGAGTTCACACAAAATAGGAAAATGAAAGAGCTATGATAATAATAATTATATTCATATATAAAAATATTGTGTGTTAAGAGGAACATATTATCTCTTTAGTTTATATAAGGGAGGACAAAATAACTGCTAAATGGTTTAACTGCTCTGCAAATACGAAATATTTTTAAATAAAAAATACCGAGCGTAGAGTACACTTTTCTATTCAGTACAAATTTTGTGAATGAATGAATATTTTATCATATTAAAACATTTATTTCTTGTAATTTATTACCTTAAAAATTGAATATTTTTGCATTAGTTGGGAATTTAAAATATTCTAAGTACATTATTCTTTTATAAATTTAATTCAGATATCTGGCTATTGTTTTTTAATCTTTTGCCTGTATAGCTTGCCATGTAAGCTATACACTTTTATTCTTTATACGCTTGTATATCCCATGTGATAACAATAAACTATATTTTATATAGAAGGTTTTATGTATCTTATATTTTACATCATTGTATATATAAAAATTCAGTAAAACTCCGATCTATGATTACTATATGATTTATTTCATTTGATTTGTTTGGTTCTAAATCTAGTCCAATAGAACCGAGTTACATTTTTCCACAGTCATTGTTCCGGGATTTTTCGTTTTCTGCATCTTTCGCCTAAATATTTCGGTCCCATTGCTTTATAATCCCGGATACATCGTTCTTTGATATTTAAGTGAATTGTTAATGTGAATCCTTCTAGTTAGTTTAGATAGTAAAAGGATTAATGACAGAAGCATTTCCTTGATAGAGGTCTTCAGTAAGAGCTAGTGGACCACATCGGAAAATTTATGCATGAGTACGTACCGCACATTCGTAATTGAGTATTTTCTGCAAATTCTTAAAGTAGAAACGAGGTTTAGTATGAAATAATTTGTATAGTTTAAACAAAAATACAAAGGTTTAGTCATTTTAGTTGACTAGAGATGTTGGAGACCCCAGTGATAAAATATACATTTATGGGCTCAGGAATAGTTGTACATTTTAAATTTAAGAATTAAAATGAGAAATAAGAAAATTAAAATAGAAAAATTGATTTCATTAAAGCTAAGGAAAATAATTAAAGCTCCTCTAAGACTAATTATTTTATAGTTGCATAAAAGAGTGAAAATGAAAATTAACAAAAAAACTATGATACCCTCGAAATTGAACTTTAAAGACAATCCCTCAACTGTGGTCGAGTATTTGAACTAATATAGACACAATGCAAGAAGAAAAAAATTATCTAAATGTGAACTAAAATCAAGTTACGAAACATTTTTTAAGAAAGATTTCACGGTTGCAAAATAGATTCTGCGTTGCACATATGGCCCACGGACCGCTAGTTGAAAAACTTTGTTTTGAACTAATCAGAGATTTATTTTGATAGTTATTCCGACTTGTTTTTAAATAGGGGTGAAATATTTCCCAATGTTAACATCGTAATTGCATAGGAACTGACTTTGGTTCAGTGATGCACTAAAACAAATTAATCAATAAATTATTCCGGTATATGCAACCAATTTGTCACTCATCTCTCTCCCCCTGTTTAATACTGGAAGAGAAAGGCTATCTTTATAGTTCGATAATTACTATCTTTGTCAGTTTCGAGCGGGATTTCTTCTAAACTGTCTTGTGCAAATTAACATTTAATTTAAGTCAAATTTAAAATAATTTACATAGGGTAAAACTGACAGTAATAA
>CM063505.1:27138875-27148875 GCA_032207245.1 Pardosa pseudoannulata | reverse complement strand
GAAACTTCTTTTTATATATTGCCACAGCATTAATATCATTATAAAAATATTTTTCAGGTTCATAGCCTTATTATCATAGAAACTTATTTTAAAAACACCCAACAGCATAAGTAATTCTTCTTTTAGTTACTTTTTATTAAATTTATTTTTAACTGAAACGTTCTGGTTTATGTATATTTTAAGTATATTGCGTTCTTTTTGATGATTGAAACATATAAATTAATAAAAGTAATCTGAATAAATAACGAGATTTAATAATATTAATAAAAAGTTGTATAACATTAATATCAGTAAAACTATTTTTATGTTCACATCGTTTTACGTTCACAGAACATCATTTTAAAAGTATTCATCAGCATGAGTGATTAAATTTCTTTATTTTTTAAACATTCTTCTTTATATAAGGAATCTTCTTCTTTTTGAGTCCTTTCAAAAATTTATTGAAACAAATAAAATAAGAAATGTATTTATAGTCCATTATAAATGAATACATTAAGAGATTGCGTTTGTTTCGGAAGTTCATATTTCCCCACAGACGTTCCGCCTGCCTGTTACGTCAGAACGCAACCCTACTATTCTGGCATTCGGACATACACTCAAGAGAAAAAACATTATAACCACCCCTACATTTTAGAATGAACTCGCCTGGATGACGTGGAAGACAAGTGATCAGGTGGAAGTGGCATTTAACTGCTGTTGGAGAATCATTCTTTCACTTACTTCTGTGTGTGATGGGAAAGCCTGTAGATCTAAGCGATTTTGATAGAGGGCAGATTGTAATGGTTCGAAGGCTCGGAACAAGTATTTCCGAATCTGCACGACCCGTGGGTTGTTCACGATCACAGTTGTTAGCAAAGTGGATGAATGGCGGTGAAACCAGCAGTAGACGACATGGTGTTGGACGTCCACACATTATCAAAGAAAAAGGTCGTCGGATACTGTCTCGCATGGTGAAGCAAAACAGGAGCCAGACAGTGGCTCAGCTGACAACCCAATACAATGCAAGGCCAAGTAGAATAGTATCGGAGCACACTGTTCAGCGGACACTGTTGGATATGGGGCTACGCAGCAAACGTCCCACTCGTGTGCCATTTCTGATTAAGCGTCATCGCCAGCTGCGCCTACGTTGGGCCCGGGATAATCGCAACTGGTCCATGGATCAGTGGGAGAGAGTTGCCTGGTCAGATATTATAGAAACAGTAGTACTTATCCTTTTATGGATATAAGAATTTAGTTTACTCTGTCTGCATCTGTAATTTTCTAAAACACCTTCTTTTTTGCGATTGTCGGGTCAGCATTCCCAGAACCTTATTTTAAAGGCATCCAGAAGCATAAGTAATTCTTTTCTTTTTTATTCAAACGTTCTCGTCTATATGTTACATTATCTTTTTTTAGTTGTTTATAAAACTCATTGAATCAAATAAAATATAGAAAGTATTGTAAACAAATGATTTATAAAAACACAATAACAAAATAAAGGAACTTTTTATACATTTCTAATTATTATACCGCCTTAAAATTTTCTCGTAATATATTAGATGTGTATATATATTCTAAATATATAGAATGTTTTAAACAAAAATTAAAAAAAAAGTATATTTTCGTTAAAATAAGAATATTTAATATGTTAAAGAGTCCCCTTAAATAACAAATATAAAGTATGCTTTAAGCAAAAATTAAAAAAAAATGGATATTTTGGTTAAAACAAGAATACTTAATACGTTAAAGAGTCCCCTTAAATAAAAAATATAATGTATGCTTTAAGCAAATATTAAAAAATGGATATTTTGGTTAAAATGAGAATATTTAATACGTTAAAGAATCCCCTTAAATAAGAAATATAAAGTATGCTTTAAGCAGAAATAAAAAAATGGATATTTTCTTTAAAACAAGAATATTTAATACGTTAAAGAGTCCCCTTAAATAAAAAATATAAAGTATGCTTTAAGCAAAAATTAAAAAAATGGATATTTTGGTTAAAATAAGAATACTTAATATGTTAAAGAGTTCCATTAAATAAAAATATAAAGTATGCTTTAAGCAAAATTAAAAAAAATGGATATTTTGGTTAAAACAAGAATACTTAATACGTTAAAGAGTCCCCTTAAATAAAAAAAATATAATGTATGCTTTAAGCAAAAGTTAAAAACAATGGATATTTTGGTTTAAACAAGAATACTTAATACGTTAAAGAGTCCCCTTAAATAAAAAATATAATGTATGCTTTAAGCAAAAGTTAAAAACAATGGATATTTTGGTATAAACAAGAATACTTAATACGTTAAAGAGTTCCCTTAAATAAAAAATATAAGTTCATTCGTCTATTTCCTTTACACGCACAATTCTTTTACGTTTCCTTGGCATCATACTTAAATATACTCCTCGCACAGAATCAATGTTGTTCAAGCCACAGAATCTCGTCATATTTTCCTTCATATAGGCGCTTTATTATGGAAACTTTCTGAGACGACTGAGTGTCTTACAATACATTAACCTTGAGCGTTCCGTACTCTTTGATAATGCGAGGCAGGAATTCTTTTCATATATTCGGGCCTCCTTGGAAATATGGCTTCTGCTCCACTAACGCGAGATTATTTGCCTTAACATGCCTCGAATATTTGAGGTAAAGGATTTTTGTGTTAGGCTAGATGGAATCGAAAATTATTCGGACTAAATATTAAAGAGGTGGTATAGTGGTTGGGTTAGTGAGACTAGAATTCAAATCTTTCAATGCTTTGAAATAGTAGTTTATAGTTAATGATAAATCAAATTTATTATTTATATAAAAAAAAAACAAAATTTCTAATATTTTATAACGATTTAATTGGATTTTTGTATAAAATTTTAATCATAAAAATGAGTTTTTTGAAAAATATTTATTTTTTTATAAAGATTTATCATGATTATTTAATCTTTAACTCATGTATATCTTTATAAAGATATACGTGATTATTTAATCTCTAACAGTAAATAGACTAAGAGAAAACAAATCTAACAGTAAATAACCTGAACTGTTGTTGAAAGAAATATTTGTTACTTTAAAAAAGTATATTGTCCAATACTTGTGCCCTCATTCACATTGTATCTTTATATCATTGTACTTTATGTATTTGTACTTCTATGTTTATCAAGGTAACTGAAAGCTTCATTCTTACCCATGCTGACGATATCATTGTTCTTCTGTAACTATAAATGAAAATAGCTTCTAATAACGCTTATATGTGCCTCTATAAATAACAGCTTATTATAAAAGTTATATGTCTACCTAAGAGCCAAGGTAGCTCAGTCAGCAAAGGTATTGATTTTGCAACCGGATGGGTCCGAGTTCGAGGCTTGAGTTGGCCAAGAACCATCGTGTTTACTAATGGCGGCTGGGGCATGTAAAACAGGTTTGTGGTCGCAGTGTCAAGTTCCCGAGCATTACTTCCGGTGGTATCAGGCTAAGTTTTGGGGATTTCTGCTTCTAAATTACGAGAATCCAGTTTTTTTGTTTGTATTGTCCATAGGGGGTAACATGGGCATCCTATATGTTGCTCCTATAATAAAATATTCAAGCAAATATATGCGGATTTGTAGTGACGAATGCTATAACAGTAAAAGGCTAGCATTGTGAATAATAATAGTAATAATATAACTACCTAATATATTATATAAAGTTTGCAATGACTAATGCATTGTTTTAATGTATCGTTCATCTACTTTTTAATGTGCTTTAAAATATTACTTTAGGTGTTTAGCTATATAATTTTAAAAATTTGTACTGACCTAATATAATTCATGAAAGTGGTACAAAATAACATTTTTTATTATGAAATTATAGCTGAAATTAAATAAAAACTGTATTTCACTGAAATGGGATGAATGATATCTTTTAAGGAACGAATCATTTTAAAACTTTTAAC
Organism: Pardosa pseudoannulata; assembly: GCA_032207245.1. Taxonomy (NCBI): domain Eukaryota; kingdom Metazoa; phylum Arthropoda; class Arachnida; order Araneae; family Lycosidae; genus Pardosa; species Pardosa pseudoannulata. The sequence goes on along the minus strand of CM063505.1, from coordinate 27,144,973 downwards.
CCAGGAACGGATAATTTTTACTATCTCACAATGAATCTCCATGATTTTAATCGAGATATCATGATTCTACTATTTTTAAGACACACGAGGAATTATACTAATGAATTCATGAAAGTGGTACAAAATAACATTTTTTATTATGAAATTATAGCTGAAATTAAATAAAAACTTTATTTCACTGAAGTGGGATGAATGATATATTTTAAGGAACAAATCATTTTAAAATTGTTAACCATCCTTGTTTAACCATCTTGGATAGTAAAAATTATCCGTTCCTAGCGATAAATTTTACTATCTCACAATGAATCTCCATAATTTTAATCGAGATATCATGATTCTACTATTTTTAAGACACATGAGGAATTATACTAATGAATTCATGAAAATGGTACAAAATAACATTTTTTATTATGAAATTATAGCTGAAATTAAATAAAAATTGTATTTCACTGCAATGGGATAAATGATATATTTTAAGGAACGAATCATTTTAAAATTGTTAACCATCCTCGGTTAACCATCTTGGATAGTAAAAATTATCCGTTCCTAGCGATAAATTTTACTATCTCACAATGAATCTCCATAATTTTAATCGAGATATCATGATTCCACTGCTTTTAAGACACACGAGGAATTATGCTAATAAATTCATGAAAGTAGTGAAAAATAACATTTTTTATTATGAAATTATAGCTGAAATTAAATAAAAGCTGTATTTCAGTAAAAAGGAATGAATGATATCTTTTAAGGAACGAATCATTTTAAAACTTTTAACCCAGGAACGGATAATTTTTGCTATCTCACAATGAATCTCAATGATTTTAATCGAGATATCATGATTCCACTATTTTTAAGACACACGAGGAATTATACTAATGAATTCATGAAAATGGTACAAAATAACATTTTTTATTATGAAATTATAGCTGAAATTGAATAAAAATTGTATTTCACTGCAATGGGATAAATGATATATTTTAAGGAACGAATCATTTTAAAACTTTTAACCCAGGAACGAATAATTTTTACTATCACACAATGAATCTCTATGATTTTAATCGAGATATCATAATTCCACTATTTTTAAGATACATGAGGAATTATACTAATGAATTCATGAAAGTGGTACAAAATAACATTTTTTATTATGAAATTATAGATGAAATTAAATAAAAACTGTATTTCACTGAAATGGGATGAATGATATCTTTTAAGGAACGAATCATTTTAAAATTGTTAACCATCCTCGGTTAACCATCTTGGATAGTAAAAATTATCCGTTCCTAGGGATAATTTTTACTATCTCACAATGAATCTCCATGATTTTAATCGAGATATCATGATTCTACTATTTTTAAGACACATGAGGAATTATACTAATAAATTCATGAAAATGGTACAAAATAACATTTTTTATTATGAAATTATAGCTGAAATTGAATAAAAATTGTATTTCACTGCAATGGGATAAATGATATATTTTAAGGAACGAATCATTTTAAAATTGTTAACCATCCTCGGTTAACCATCTTGGATAGTAAAAATTATCCGTTCCTAGGGATAATTTTTACTATCTCACAATGAATCTCCATAATTTTAATCGAGATATCATGATTCCACTGCTTTTAAGACACACGAGGAATTATGCTAATAAATTCATGAAAGTAGTGAAAAATAACATTTTTTATTATGAAATTATAGCTGAAATTAAATAAAAGCTGTATTTCAGTAAAAAGGAATGAATGATATCTTTTAAGGAACGAATCATTTTAAAACTTTTAACCCAGGAACGGATAATTTTTGCTATCTCACAATGAATCTCAATGATTTTAATCGAGATATCATGATTCCACTATTTTTAAGACACACGAGGAATTATACTAATGATTTCATGAAAGTGGTACAAAATAACATTTTATATTATGAAATTATAGCTGAAATTAAATAAAAGCTGCATTTCATTGCAATGGGATAAATGATATATTTTAAGGAACGAATCATTTCAAAACTTTTAACCCAGGACTGGATAATTTTTACTATTTCACAATGAATCTCGATGATTTTAATCGAGATATCATGATTCCACTATTTTTAAGATACACGAGGAATTATACTAATGAATTCATGAAAGTGGTACAAAATAACATTTTTTATTATGAAATTATAGTTGAAATTAAATAAAAACTGTATTTTACTGAAATGGGATGAATGGTATCTTTTAAGGAACGAATCATTTTACAACTCTTAATGCAGGAACGGTTAATTTTTACTATCTCACAATGAATATCCATGATTTTAATCAAGATATCATGATTCAACTATTTTTAAGACACAGGAGGAATTATATTAATGAATTCATGAAAGTGGTACAAAATAATATATCATGAAATTATAACTGAAATGATCATATTAAGATTTTATAAGAAAATATAACAACATAACATTTTTGCTTCAATTTATGTAAGATAATCATTCACAATCATGTTAAAAACGTTTTCATAATTCTTATTTACGACTGAATTGAGTAATATGAAACTGAAATTAATAGTATTCATCTCCTACAATTCTATATTCTGTATTTTTGGACCTACAGCTTAAAGCCGATTCCGAACGGCTACGAACATCCTTGCCTCGGTGGGATTCGAACCCACGAACTCCGGTTCCGAAGGCCAGCACCCTAACCAATCGGCTATAGTTCGGCTTACGACTGAATTGAATAATATGAAACTGAGATTAAAAGCATTCATCTCCTACAATTCTATATTCTGTACTTTTATTTTACTCATATATATTGTAATATTTTCTCCTCTAAACAATCTCCTCTAAATCTCGCGAACCATCGTCAGAAAATCACACGATCGTTCATACTGGAAACAGGGATTTAAAGGCATCATTCTTTGCCTTAATAAAGATACGCTTATTAGTGAAGCAGCTTCAAGGTTATATATTCTATGGGAAGCACAAGGTTTTGTCCAACTCAAAGGCTAATTTCCATTCTGGGTGGATTCAATTTACAGTCTTTCACTAAGAATTACTGTCACACTAAACATTTAAATTGAAAGCTTTATGGCAGGAACAATTCCACGTTAGACAGAACTTTACTGCAGCTGAGCGAAAGAGCGTATTAGAAATTGGAGAATTATGTAGGAGACTTTTATTACGTTTTGCTCATGTATTTTCTCAAATCGTTCCAATAGATGATAATTTAAGGAAGAAAAGGTAGTAAATAATGTAGATTAATTTATTAAAGGAAAAAGATAGTAGTATCTAAAAAAAGAGTAGTATAAGAACACTATTACAATAACAGCTCTATTAGAATAACTTTTTTTTTCAATGAAAGATGGACACACATAAGGTCGAAGAAAGCCGAATTTCACTTTTGAATACATTATAAAAATCACACTGTAATTCATTAATAAAGATAAAATAAACATGTGCTTAAAAATTTAAAATATATACAAATCTTTAATCTTACAAAATTTCTAATATCCGAGGCTAGTATAATTCATGAAGGTGGTACAAAATAATATATTATGAAATTATAACTGAAATAGAATTAAAACTGGATTTCACTGTAACTTTAAAAATGCGTTTATTCAAGGAACGATTCTTTTAAAAACTAACAAAACAGGAACGAATCATTTTCATTATCTTTCAAAGAATTTCCATGATTTAATCCGTGATATTACATTGCGGTATTTATAATATATAATACACGCTTTTATATATTAGAGATTACGAATATAATTCATAAAATAATAATTTTGGGTGACATTAATTTCTGGAGATAGATCAAGCGCTCTTTACAGATATTCAAATTTTGTTATTATAGGCGATTATCCTTTATAAAGTATTTTTAAATTTTAACATAACTTTTTGTATTTAGTTATGATTTTAAATTCTTAATTAATCATAATCGTATGATTTAATTAAAGTGAAAGGAATAATTAGTGATAATTTGAAAATAATGAGGTATTTATAATGTATAATACACATTTTTATATATTAGAGATTACGAATATAATTCATAAAATAATAATTTTGGATGACATTAATTTCTGGAGATAGATCAAGCGCTCTTGTCAGATATTCAAATTTTGTTATTATAGTTGATTATCCTTTACAGAGTATTTTTAAACTTTAACATTACCTTTTGTATTTAGTTATGATTTTAAAATCTTAATTAATCATATTCGTATGATTTAATTAAAGTGAAAGGGGTAATTAGTAATAATTCTAAAATGTTGAGCAAAATAACTTCAGCACTCATAAAAGATTAAAAATATTATTTTAAAATCGATTAAATGCTTATTTAAATATCTATATATGAATCTGCTTAATGGTTTTGTATATTCAGAGGCAGAGGTAACTATGTGAAATCTTCATTTCGTAACAAACTTTGTACTATATGAGGAAATATGCATCAAATCTTCCAGCTCGTAAAAAAAATGTTACATATTTAATATCTGTTGAATGTAATTTTTCTGAAAGACTCATTTTTTAGTTTTACTATCGAATCAAAATGTAAACATCAAACTTAATTTTATGTACCATAATGTAGGGTATCGTAACAAAGGTTTTATGTTAATCCCAAATAAATTGTTATGTCAACCTAAGAGGTAAGATAAAACAAATATGTGCCTCAAAAACTGAAATTATATAAAAAATTACCACTGATTTAAATACAATTTCTCTTAACTACATGTTGTATATAATTTTCTTTTCGAGACTCAAAATATTTTATAAAGTAAAATCGTGATTTCATTTCAACAGAATTCATTGTTAAACCGAATTAATCATATAGTTTAAGGTAGTTTGGGGACCAAATCTCAGTTTTTTACAACATGAGGGATTAGACTAGATTTATTTCTTAAAGCCAAAATTAAATTAAATATATTCTTAAATGAATATATTTAATTTAATTTTATAAAATTATATAAAAATTTACCACGGATTTAAATACAATTACTCTTAAATACATGTTGTATATAATTTTCTTTTCGAGACTCAACATATTTTATAAAGTAAAATCGGGATTTCCTTTTAACAGAATTCATTGTTAAACCGAATTAATCATATAGGTTTAATTTAAGGTAGTTTGGGGACTAAATCTCAGTTTTTTACAACATGAGGGATTAGACTAGATTTATTTCTTAAAGCTAAAATTAAATTAAATATATTCTTAAATGAATATATTTAATTTAATTTTATAATATAATTAAATAATTTAATATATTTAAATATACTAAAATTTAATATATTAAAATATATTTTATTATATAATTTTTTATATTTTAGTTAAGTATTAACTAAAATATAAAAAATTGTTCAATAATCAAAAGGAATAATTAAAAAATAACTTTATTAATAGATAAATTTTATTAATAGAAATAAATTACACTGAAAAGATATTTATGAAATAAAAATTACTTAACTAAGCCCTCTAGTCAAATCTTCAAAATTCAGTGTAAAATTTGTTAAAGACGAGTAAATGTTGCAATAAATAGCAGCAGCTATTTATTGCTATAATGTACATGATAAATGTTACTTGCAAATCTCCCAATCTTTTAGCGAAAATTCTCGATATTAACGCCACTAATATCCACCAGATGGCAATACTTGAACTTTAGGGCATTACAAGAGGAAGATGGCGATTGGATCATGTGCAGTTTAAAAATGCATTCTAAGCTTATTTGAATAAATCTGCCAAACAAAATGTCTATTGTAGTGAAAAGTTTTGAATTTTTACTGTTTTTTTCTTATTTACTGGTATGGAGTAAAAGAAGTATTTAAACCTCTATGATATAGTGTTATCTAACGGGATTAGACATTTAAAGTATTTATAAAGAGACAGTTCACTTTCTATTGATCCATCACGTAAAGAAAACTGCATGAAAAGCTTACTGTGTTAAAGTTAAGTAATCAGTAGTTACAGGAAAAAGAAGTTAAAACTGATAGTTTAAATCTCAATATAAGTGTACTGATGTATTTTCCCACGATGGTCAGCACGTGCATGATCAGCTGTGGAAGAAATTGCCAAGAAGAATTTAAGTGCAGCTGTTGACTTCGAGATTAGTGGGAACCCCTGTGGAGGGAGG
>CM063505.1:27123875-27133875 GCA_032207245.1 Pardosa pseudoannulata | reverse complement strand
ACCTTATACCAATGCTCTTAATGCATCTGCTATGGTTAGTAATGCACTCTAACATAAAATACTCAGAGATCGCCAACCTGATTGGAACCTTTATATCGTAAACATAACATTGAAGCCCTGCACAAATTCGTGAATGGTCAATTTCCGAATATTATAAATTTGTAGTACATATATTTTCTATAGATATGTATTAGTTTGTATCCCATACGTAACTTACACATCCAATTTATCATGTAAAACGTTTTACATTAACAATAAATTACTATTTAAATGACTAAAGGATTACTTAACCCCTTTCCTGTTTTGCCCGTACGCCGTACGGGCACAGCTTTCTGGCCTTTACTGATTTGCCCGTACGGCGTACGGGCAATCTGATTTCTATTTCACTTGCACTGTTTCGGCCTTATTTTTTTCCAATTTTAGTAACAAATTATTCGTATAGATGTCCAGTAAATGATAGTTTGCAGTTTATTGTATTTTCTACTCTGATTGGTTCAAAAGCGCGGGTTTTTTTTTTGTTGCATGTTTTGTATCAGAAGACGAATTGTTATCTTTCAGTGTATAGCTTTCTGGTTATATTTTACTAACCGCCTGATAATTTTATTGATGTAAGAGTTGAATAATATATTTTTACTTTTAAATAATGGATAATTCAGAGCGTATGGAGCTAATTTCTTGTGATTCGAACTGTGACTCGGAATCAGAAACTGAATTATCTGTAAATGATAGTAGCGAAAGTTTACTAGATGACCTGGATAGTAGTGACTCTGATAGTAGTACAGATGGAATCAGTCAAGCAAGACAATTTTTTGAAATTAATTGTGATAATCCTTCGGATCCGCCTCCTAGATTTGCTTTCACTGGAATTCCAAAAATTAACTTGGATATCGATGAGACTAAAGGTAAACTTCAGTTCTATGATGCTTTCATAGAAAGAAAAAAAGTTGTAATAAATGCTTAAAAATATTAGAAATGTTAATTTTAATGACATATCTTTACTTAAAAATGTAAAATGAACAAAAAAAAAAAGAAATAAAAAATATGTGACATTTTTTTGACCGAATTTTGGAAAAAAATGAAACTGTCAAAGGATTAATGATTTAAAAGGCTATAAATCGAAAAATAATTAATTTTAAGAACTTAGGCTTAGTATATTCTTTAACTTTATAACTGTGCAAGAAACTTTCTAATGTTCAGATCATTTGACTTTTATATGTATTGAGTTATGTTGTTTTGCGTAAGTCAGGAACAGAAAAAGTCAAAAGTGACGAAAAAAAAAGTCAAATATTTAGGCTTGATAAACTGTATTAAAACACTCATTTTACATAGTCTCCCAAATTTACATTTTCCACATTTTTTTCAAATTAAAACAGTAATTATTTTTCTTTCTAAATGAAAAAATAAATATATTTTGATTGCTGTTAAAGTATATGCATATTGTTTCCAGGAGGTGTACTCAATATTATGAAAATTATAGAAAGGATAGCAGAAATACCGAAAGTTTGAGAAATACTGATATACATGATACAATGAAAATAAACTTATTAATGATGAGAAAATAAATGACATCAATTTGAAACACAGTAAAAGATTTTAATACTTTTCTTTCTAAATGGAAAAAAATAAATATTCTTTGATTGCTGTTAAAGTATATGCATATTGTTTCCAGGAGGTGTACTCAATATTATGAAAATTATAGAAAGGATAGCAGAAATACCGAAAGTTTGAGAAATACTGTTATACATGATACAATGAAAATAAACTTAATTATGAGAAAATACATGACATCAATTTGAAACACAATAAAAGAATTCTTCTAGGAATTATGGGTAATTTCAATTCCTAATTAAAGCAATGAAGCAGAGGAATGTTCAACTTTTCTTTTTAAAGAATGTGGTTTCTCATTAATTTAATTTAAAACGTTATGATTATTAATACAATATCCTAAATACTTTGTATTCTTTATTCAGAAGTGAGTATTATGCAATGAACCAACGTTGCCACGGTCAAGAAACAAATTTATTACGTTACTTATGTTAGATTTTGTTGAGATATCCTTTTAAAATGAAACAGACATCAAACTTTGATTATTGTTTTAAAAATGCAACTTTTGCTTTCGACAGTTTTGGTTTTGTCGTCTTTTAAATTGAATATAATATTTTTTAGTTGTGATGAATTGCATGCAGATTAAGTTCTCAAAACTGAAATTGATAAAATCTTAACATACTATTAATAAGCAAATAAACACACAAACACACACACACACATATATATATATATATATATATATATATATATATATATATATATATATATATATATATATATGCAAATTAAAGGAAGACTAAATTGGTAAATAATTTAGATATTTTATATAAAACTTAAAGAAATATACTTTTAGAAAACTTCCCGTAATGCATTAGTTCAATCATGCCGAAGTAAATTTATAGCTGAAAGTCTCATTACCATCATTACCGCCTGAAAAATTCTTAGGGGTTTACACATCTAAAATCAAGGCAAAAAAACCACGTCTCTTTGCTTTCCCCCCTTTTAATCCCTAATTTAAACTGACCACTTGAACTATAGTTCACGTCCTCAGGGAGTGGGGTCTAATCAATTAAAACTTTTAGTTGTTTCCAGGAGGTGTACTCAATTTTATGAAAATTATAGAAAGGATAGCAGAAATACCGAAAGTTTGAGAAATACTGATATACATGATACAATGAAAATAAACTTATTAATGATGAGAAAATAAATGACATCAATTTGAAACACAGTAAAAAGAATTTATTTAGCAATTATGGGTAATTTCAATTCATTATTAAAGCAATGAAGCAGACGAATGTTCAACTTTTTTTTAAAGAATGCGGTTTCTCATTAATTTAATTCAAAATGTTATTATTATTAATACAATATCCTAAATACTTTGTATTTTTTTCAGAAGGGAGTATTATGCAATGAACCTACGTTGTCAAGGTCAAGAAACAAATTTCTTTCGGGGTTTTTATTTGTTGCTTTTCTTTAAACATTGTTACTCATGTTCAGAAAGTACAAAACCTTTGAAAACTAAAAAGTTCATAAATGTCTTAGAATTATCAGAGAAAAATATTCACTTGGAATACAAATAAATGAAATTTGTAGCAAAAAATACGAATAATTAATGACTTGTAAAACAAAATTTTAATCTTGTTTAGAAGCAAATGTTAGATTTTCTTGAAATATTTTAAAATGAAACAGACATCAAACTTTGATTATTGTTTTAAAAATGCAACTTTTGCTTTCGACAGTTTTGGTTTTGTCGTCTTTTAAATTGAATATAATATTTTTTAGTTGTGATGAATTGCATGCAGATTAAGTTCTCAAAACTGAAATTGATAAAATCTTAACATACTATTAATAAGCAAATAAACACACAAACACACACACACACATATATATGGAAAGGAAAAGAAAACTAAATTGGTAGACAAATTTAGATATTTTATATAAAACTTAAAGAAATATACTTTTAGAAAACTTCCCGTAATGCATTAGTTCAATCATGCCGAAGTAAATTTATAGCTGAAAGTACTCATTACGGTCCGAAAAAATTCTCAGGTATTTTCACATCTAAAATAAAGGGAAAAAAAACCCACATTTCTTTGCTTTCCCTCTTTTAATCCCTAATTTAAACTGACCATTTGGACTATAGTTCACGCCCTCAGAGAGTGGGGTCTAATCAATTAAAACTTTATAGTGTTTCCAGGAGGTGTACTCAGTTTTATGAAATTATAGAAACCTATAGCAGAAATAACGAAAGTTTGAGAAATACTAATATACATACTACAATGAAAATAAACTTAATAATGATGAGAAAATACATGAAATCATTTTGAAACACAGTAAAAAGAATTTATCTAGCAATTATGGGCAATTTCAATTCTTAATTAAAGTAATGAAGCAGAGGAATGCTCAACTTTTCTTTTTAAAGAATGTGGTTTCTCATTAATTTAATTTAAAATGTTATGATTATTAATACAATATCCTAAATACTTTGTATTCTTTATTCAGAAGTGAGTATTATGCAATGAACCAACGTTGCCACGGTCAAGAAACAAATTTATTACGAGTTTTTTATTTGTTGCTTCCGTTAAAACATTGTTACTAATATTTAGAAAGTACTAAACTTTTAAAAACTGAAAAGTTCATAAATGTCTTAGAATTATCAAAGAAAAATATTCACTTGGAATACAAATAAATGAAATTTGCAGCAAAAAATACGAATAATTAATGACTTGTAAAACAAAATTTTAATCTTGTTTCGAAGCAAATGTTAGATTTTGTTGAGATATCATTTCAAAATGTAGCAGATATCAAACTTTAATTATTGTTTTAAAAATGCAAGTTTTGCTTTCAACAGTTTTGGTTTTTGACTTCTATTAAATTGAATATGATATTTTTTTTAGTAGTGTTGAATTGCATGCAGATAAGTTCTTAAAACTGAAATTGATAATATTTTAACATACTGTTAATAAGCCAGTAAAAGCTCTCTTCTACCCCATTCTCTCTCTCTCTCTCACACACACACACACACACACACATATATATATATATATATATATATATATGTGTGTGTGTGTGTGTGTGTGTGTGTGTAAGGGAAAAGAAAACTAAATTGATAAAATAATTTTATATAAAGCCCTAAAGACGGTTCCTTGAGGAATATACTTTTAGAAAACTTCCCGTAATGCATTAGTTCAATCATGCCGAAGTAAATTTATAGCCGAAAATGCTCATTACGGCCCGAAAAAATTATCAGGGGTTTTCACATCTAAAATCAAAGGCAAAAACACCACGACTCTTTGCTTTCACCTTTTTAACCCCTAATTTAAACTGGTCACTTGAACTACAGTTCACTCCCTCATGGAATGGGGTCTAACCAATTAAAACTTTATAGTGCCCTAGCGGCTATTTTAAGAAATTCTGAACAAAAAGAAGATGCACGCTATTGGATTCATGGTTTAACATATATTTTTCTTAGATTTTTACATAGGGTTTTCATGTTACCTGACCTTTCAGTTTGTCTTGTTCCAATAATGAAGTGGGAAATCGTCAAACAGATTACCTGGTAATAAAAGTCTTTTTTTAAACTAAAACAGTGCCTTATTTCTGGGTATAACTGCAAAATCATCAATTAAATACTCAGTGTAACAACATGTAAATGTATGCAAACATTATATAGATGTATATGCATATATATAATTCATGTGTATATATGTTATAAATACATCTACGATATTATGAATTTTAAAAAGGGTATACCATACACAATGTGCATGTAGAAAATTCCAAAAATGTTACTTTCGGATTATAAGCATATTTCCATCTAAAAGATAGTGTAACCCAGATTCATTGATTTCCCCGAACCAACTTACCAATAAAGATATAAACAAACATACTTATAGAAACTAAACTAGCATTAAAATATAAACAAAAATATTAATGAAATTTCACAGTCGAGGGATTTTTAACTTTTCCTTTAGAAAATATGTGACTGAAATCTCAAAGGGATTGAAATGAGATTTAATGTATTTGTTTTGATCCAACGAATCCTTTAAAGCAAACACAGAAGCAATTTTTCATTAATATTGATTTTGGCAAGACGTTGACGTTAAGACTGCAACGTTTCATACATTTTTAAGTAAATTTGCATAAAAAGTATTTTAATAAATGATATTTGACAGATTCTGGATAGTTATGAGAAGGAAATTCAGATTATTTTCGCTTGGAACATATTAAAGGGAACTTTCTAGTTTTTACTTAAAAATGATACAAATTCTCTTTTAAGAGTATTCGTTTTTTCAGATCAAACTAATAATTTTAGAAATAGAAATACCAAGATCTTTTCAAAATAAAATATAAAAGAGGTAGATTCAAATGTTTTCAGTTTAACTGAGTATTCTAAGGTTTACATTGACAGTTCCGCAAACTTGCAGATAGTATAGGGGGGAGATATAGACGATACAGAATCACATAGCATTATAAAGTTTGAAATGTATTGTCATGCGGTAGAGGGCGTTGGATAAGAAACCGGGGGATATCAATTCCATTTCAAGTATGTAATATTAAAATCTCTTATTTACATATTTTAATATTAATTTAATAACTTCTGTTTGTAAATTAAGTTGGGGTTTGCGCGGTAATTCTGATTTTTTCCTCCAAACACGCTGTAGATTTAATCCATCCTCTGTCTGTACTTCTTTAGGGAATAGTAAACACTTTCTCTTTAAACATGGGTATTTTTTATCACGTGATCAATTGTGCTTAGGGATTATTCGTAGTCCTTTTACCTGAGAAATCCCTACTTAAAACGGTGTGTGTGCACGATGTTCAAAAAGTTCTGACCTGTTGTATGGATTTCATGTATCTCACCAGAAATAAAATGTGTTGTGTTTTTGGATGAATCTCGCCCATATTTCATATATATACATATATATAAATATATATGTATATATGTAATATATATACATATAAATATATATATATATGTATATGTATACATATATATGTATGTATATATATATATATATGTATATATATATGTAATGTATATGTAATATATATATATATATATGTATGTATATTGTATATATATATATGTATATATATATGTATAATATATATATGTATATATATGTATATATATATATGTATATATATATGTATATATATATGTATATAATGTATATATATATGTATATATATATATGTATATATATGTATACTATATGTATATATATGTATATATGTATATATATATGTATATATGTATATATATATATGTATATATATGTATATATATATATGTATATATGTATATATATATATATATATATATAATATATATATATATGTATATATATGTATATATGTATGTATATATATAATATGTATATATATGTACGTATATATAAATAGATATATATATGTATATATATACATATATATGTATATATGTATATATATATATATAATATATGTATATATATATATATGTATATATATATGTATATATGTATATATATATATATATATATATATATATATATATATATATATATATATATATATATATATTTATATATATATATATATATATGTGTGTGTGTGTGTGTGTGTGTGTGTAGTAACTAGTTAAAATATCTTTTTCGATTACAAGGGAGATTAGCCCGTATTATTTAATTTGACAGGGCTTGCTGGTCAAGAGAAACTCCTAACCAGATAGCAAATTTAGTTTGCAACACACTTGCAGCACTCTTGATTTGCAAGACTGAAAACTTGCGTCGAGCTCAGCATGACAAGTCTGCAAATTTGAAACAAGACTGCAAGTCTAAGAAGCAAATTTGAAGTTGCAGAAGTTTGAAGCAAGTCTAAGAATTTTCGCTTGCTTCAAGGTTGTCATCAGGACCGTAACTAGAGCGTGGCAAAAGTGGCCACGGGTTCATCAATCGTAGGAGAGCCGCACTGTTATGAAAATAGGATCCGAAAGAGGATGATTCGATCTGAGTAGAAATAAGAAAAAGTTGAAAAATAAATTTTATATTATAAAATCCGATTTTATTTATAAAATCCAAAGTCTTTAGAAACTATTTTTTATGAATTTTCTTATGTTTTTAAAAGGCTTCTAAAGACTAAACTTGTTATAGATTCTTATAAAATGCTATAATTATATAAAATTATAATTATCCTTAATATAAATCCGGGTATTCGTTTTAAATTTCAAATTTATTAAAGTTATTAAAACTAAATTTAATATTCATCAATATTTTATGAAATTTTAACTTAAAAAAGTATTTTCCTCATATAAACTATTCCGTTTTTAAGCAAAATAAAACACCCAGAAAGTTCAAAAGATATTTTAAGTTTTAATAAGGTATAGAAAAAATAATTAAAAATTAATACACTAGGAATAATTTAAGAATTAATAAAATATTTTGGGAGTTTATTCTGTATACATAATAAAGAAAAAAACATGTTTATATATTTTCTCACTATATTTGGCGACAGGGGCGCATACCAGTGTTTTGCCACGGGCGCCAAAACAGTTACGGCCCTGGTTGTTATGACAAGTTTGCCACAGTTTTGCAGCAAAATAGAGTTGCAAATGAGTGGTCGTTTTATGTTCAGTCTAATTTGCAGGAGTTTTGCTGCAAGTTTGAATTGTCAAATTTGTTATGACAAGATATTATCCTGAAAAAATCAAACTTGCTGCAAGTATGCACACTATCGGGGTAGTCTAAAAGCTGTCGTTAAACCATGAAAAAAATGAAGTCCAACGTTGGGGAATTTCACATTTATTGACGAAGCAAACGCAACAGTATTACCCATCATTTGTACAGTGCAATAGCTCTACAGAGAATTCTTTAAGATTGTACAAGTTATAGTCGATGTCGGCGATGTGAAACGAGAATTTATTCCTATGAAATTAGAGATTGTGCAGCATTTTTTAGTAGGTAAGGGTGAACCTCGAACATTTAATCGAAAACCACACTGGCAGTAATTTAATTATTACAGAAGCAATACCATCATAGTGAGAATCTGAAAAATGTAGCCTGTGAACAGTAAATCAGCTTTTATTCCAGCTTTAGTTTTGAGTGATGGGTATATGTATTTTAATTAGGAGAACACTTTATCTGACATTTATGGGCGGGAAATTAAGTATTGAAAAATAAAAAGGGATAAAGGAGAGTTTCCGATATATATTTTGGGGTAATAGATTCGACATATAACACACATATACACATACATTATATATATATATATATATATATATATATATATATATATATACATATACATATATATATATATATATATATCTATATATATATATATATACATATACATATACATATATATACATATACATATATATATACATACATATACATATATATATATATATACATATACTTACATATATATGCATATATATACATACATACATTCATATATATATACATATATATATATATATATATATATATATACACACACACACATATATATATATATATATACATACATATATCTATATATACATACATACATATATATATATATATATATATATATATATATATATATATATATATATATATATACATACATATATATATATATATATATATATATAAATATATATATATATATATATATATACACATATATATACATACATATATATATTTACATAAATACATACATACATATATATATATATATATATATATATATATATATATATATATAAATATACATATACATACATATATATATATTTACATACATACATACATACATATATATATAATTTACATACACATACACATAACATACATATATACATATATATTCAGATTAAAAATGGCGAATAAGAATTAAGTGAGTTATAATTAAAAATTGTTAGAACTCATTAAGAATAACGTAATAGGAGAAAGACAAAACCTCAAGCGGAACAATAGAGTGAAGAAGCCGACGCGGAAGTAAACATAGGAATTTTGCTGAGATAGGAACGCCAAAAGTGACAGTTCTGAGCGGGAACTCGGGCTGATAACATCCTCAATGCTTATCGTGGCTAATTATGAGAACAAAGTATTTTTAAATGGCATAGCTATGGACAGAAGGATTATAATAAAGAAGTTTTTATATACGAAATCAAATGTGTTTTCCATGCCTTAACCACTCGTCCGTGTCATATATATATATACACACACTTGTCAACATTTTTGACAATAGTAAGTAGGAAAGTTTCGAGCATTCTAGAGTTAAATTATATATAGAATTATTTAATAAGCTGTACTATTTTGATTCCTTTCTAAACTTCTGATACTGCAGATTAATCTTGTGCACATTTAAAATCTTTTTAGTAAATGATATGGTCAGAAATAATGTAGCTAGACAAATGAACTATTTTGCTCGTTTGCAAGATAAAGATTAAACAACACATTGCTTTTTAGAA
>CM063505.1:27108875-27113875 GCA_032207245.1 Pardosa pseudoannulata | reverse complement strand
GTAAAAGTTCTTAGTTGGTGCTTTAAGCCAACCTAGTTTCCTAGTTGGTTGCTTTCCTAGTTGGTGAATCGGCTTTAAGCTGTAGGTCCCGGTCTCATTAGCCCTCGTGTGCAAAAAAGTAGACCGTAGCGCTCTAAACCAAACCAAACCAAACCTAGTTGGTGCAACCGATATTATATCCCATGTGATCAACAGTGGATTCATTTTAACCCTTTACCTAACAATGGTTTCGGAGCGGAACCACCTGTTAAATTCTTTCTCTGGATTTGAAAGACATAGGATGGGCTTTTAGGTTCTCTATGTTTATGACATTTCCAACTCACAACAGAGAGTATACAAAAGCTCTATACTTCATTTGAAATATACGTGGTTAAGTTTAAACACGTATATAACGTATATAAACTTATTTTACCTGGAAAAGCCAGTAATATGATTTTTTTTTACTTATAAGCCCAAATAAATGTCTATCCAAACCACACTTTTAAATGGTTTATGTTTGGTACGGTCTACTGTCCTAAGACCGAGACCAACAGCTTAAGGTCGATTCCGAATTGCTACGAATATCCATACCTGCAGTGGGATTTTAACCCATGAATTCCGGTACCTAAAAGTAGTGCTGTACTATATCACCATCGTTTGGCTATAAATTGGTTAGTTTTTCTTTGTTATAGACTTTTAGATAATAATCCTGTTCTCGAAGCAGAATTAAACCTTTAAAAAAGCATTTTCACTACGTACAAGGGGCTGGATTTTGCATTGTAACCACCCTTTAAATTGCACCTCCCCCTCAAAAAATGTAAAAAAATTATGCATTTACATTTATAAAGTTCATAGATACAATTTATGAACTAATTTCATTAAATCCCAAAGAATTTATAATAGTGACCTTTAAAGGGTTAAGTGGAATATAATATGGTGTAGTGTCTTGAATTTAGTAATATTCTTCAACTAGACATATGAAATTTAAAGTTTTAGTTTTACATACTAAGTATAATTCTTCTCTTATATGGAGGCAGGCAAAGGTTTAAAAATATTATCTTATTAAAATCCTAGAACTTTATCAATTACCTTCCAGATTGAAAAAAACAGTTCATCTTCTGACTTACGTGTTTAATAGCACAATTTAAACAACAAATTGTGATAACAAAAAGTCAATTATTTTATACGTCCAATAATCCACGCTTCTTGACATTATTTGAAATAATTCGTATCATTTTGAAATTTATCTTACATAAAATAGCGATTCCCCGTAGTTGCGTAAGAGCAATGGTCGTTAGCTATTATATAATTACATAGAAGTTAATTGATGATTAATTTGAATTTAACGTAGTATAAAGGGGATTATTTTCCGGTTTTAATAGTCAACTAAAGCTAATTTGCAATTAACTACTTCGAAACTAAATGACACTTACTTAGAGATTAGTTTTAAGAAATCATGATGCAAGTAGAAGAGATATGGGTATTTTATAAAAGAAATGCGCAGGGTTAATCATTTAGAAATTTTCTGATATTTTATATATTTTTCAAAGAATGCTTATCACATCATAATTTTTGTGTGTTTAAGTTATTCGATTAACGATAAGATAAACACAGAAGGTTCTTTTTCCGAAGATTATTTTTCTTTTCATTTATCCATATTCTCAAATAATGGTGAAGAAGCATTTTAAAAAGAATACACAAAATATCTCCGGCTGGTTAGTTTTTTAAAAAAAATTTGACTGGCAGAGTTCATTATTTTTTTTACCTTATTTTTACAGATAGTCTCCGAATTTCAACACTAGAACCGCGAAAGTTACGGTCTGCCTAAAAACACGGGCTGGGTCAAACTTGCCAGATTATATAAATCCGTATAGCTATTCAAAGAGTTCATAATTATAGTAAATATGGATACTGATAAATTTTTCAACAATACATTGTTATTAAATGGCTTGATGAAATTAATGCAATATAGAACGTAGAAGAATAATTTTATTAGTACATGAAAAATATGCATTTTATTAGTGCATATTCTGATGAGTCAGATTGAAACATTCAAGGCGAAGAAAATGCGAGTTACCACAATCGGAAGAATATGTCACCACTTTTTTTGTCAAATTCTTTGCTGTAGTTCTTCCTAGCTGCTTTGAATGCTAAAGAATGAGAGTAATCATTTAGCAGTCGAAGCACGATTGTTTGAAAAAAAGGACAATCGTAACAATTGCCTATCGTGCCTTGAGAGTCCTCTTTGACCCCCACCACAAAAATTGCTTCAAGCATGATTTTATAATGCAAAAATAATGTTACGTTGTCCTAGTGATAGAAGAAGAAATTAATGCTCATTAATAAACACATGGACAAATATGTCTTGATTAAATGAATTTATACAATTAAATAAATTCCAAAGGAATAAAACTGTAATCAACTTATCATTTGTAGATTTGCTCTCGAGACGGAGCTGGCCCTAAAAAACAATATAGAGATGATTTTTCTCAAAAGGTCTATCCTGCAAACCGAGGATGCCAGCAACGTTCACCTTCTACTCTCCTCTGGTCACAACCTAATCCTCTAAAAAAATTAGACTGTCTCGACGAGAAAAAAAAAAACAGGGGTCCACTCCAGAACGACGGGAGGTTAGAATTCCCCAAACCAACGGACCCTTCTATTGGTGAGAAAAGTTCGAAGTTTCATTCTAGTTCAAACCGGTCCTGTTTTGGTATGTCTTTGACAATGACTCACGGGAAGAGGTAAAAAAAGCTGAACTGAATGGAACTTATTGTTACATGTAACTCATTTTATATGCTACAAATAATATTTCTGAATAATTTGCCTCGCATAACTGTTCACGTTGGCGCCTTGGGCAAACCATCGAAAATGTATCTATCAGTCAACTTGTTAATAATTATTTACATATGCACAGATTCTTAAATATTATAGTTTCATAGATTTTTATGAGTATTGTGAGAGTGCAGCTATGTTTGACATAGGGTTTGCGAAACTGATTTGCTCGCCGCCCTCACACGTTGTGGGTTGAATGCCCAAGTTTTTTCGCGACTCCAGGAAGCGTGTGGTGTGGCCAGTGAAAATAATTGCACTTAAACTTCTCCAAGTTTTGGAGCATTGTGATAGGTCTCCAGGAGGCGATTCAGGACCATCTTTGGAGTCCTGGTCCTTCTAGGCAAAGCCGGGAAAGGACGCATTGTAAAAAGGACAATGGAATAACGAACACATCAGCACAGGATAATGGAAAAAGTATAGGGTTGCCCGAGTAGAAAGATGGAAGGAAAAGAATGCAGCGTTCTCTTGGACGTTGGCAATTTTTTTAGGCTTATCACGTGGAGTGCTTATTTTACTTTTTAATTTTATATATATATATATATATATATATATATATATATATATATATATATATATATATATATATATATATATATATATATATATTGCATATTTTCTTGTCGTTTGTTTTAATTTTGAACATTGTAATATAGATCAGTGGTATTATACTATAATTAAAAGCATTATAAAGCAACTTTGGGTTATCAATGACTTTGAAATAACAATGCAATGTACTATACCACAACAAGTATAAAATAAAAAAAATCAAGTAATTCACTTCAATCTCGTTAGTAACGTTTTGAGAAAATTGGACACAAAATAGGTTTTGGGTCAAAATGTTACTTCTTGCGGTTCTAGTATTAAAATAAAATTAATAATATCCTTGATTTTTTTTCAGAATTGCTAAATTCCTTGAGGACTCCTGGTTTTCACGATTTTCCCGGATACTGGATACCCAGTTCTTGTAAGATATGTTTCAAATGGAAAGTATACGGAGATCAAAAAGGGTGATTTTAAAAAGAAAAAGTTCAATTTTGTAATCTTGTAGAATTAATTTCTTACTATGCCACTTTTGTTTAGCTCTCAAATTTGTAAGTTAAAATAACAAACAGCCCAAGGCAGATAATTTTTTTTAATTTTCAGTTTTGTGATGTTTTAATTTAAAAAACTGGATTAACGAATTTGTTAAATATGCATTAAAATTTGTTAATTAGCAATTCAAAAGTTTTTTCTTCCAATCTTAAGTAGCTTCCAGGCTTATGAATACATTACTGCGCTTAAAAAAAATAAACTCTGAATTCTAAAGATACTTTTATAATTTAAAATTTTTTACATTTTTTTACGGACATATTAAAGATTATATTATGCAATAATTAAACTTCTATTCTAATAAAAGTTTTAATTATTCTGTATAACAAAGACTGAGAAATTCTTTTATGTAGGATTAATAATATTTATTCAAGAGAGTTAGATTGGGAAGAACCGGGTGTGTTAATCGTCTTCAGTTTACTTTGTCACGTATTACCAGTTTAAATAACAGTTAAATAAAAGTAACAAAGACGTAATATTTTTCTGATGTTACAACAATATATTACACAATAAGTTACGCTGACATTTTAGAAATAAAAATCCCGTTAACACCACTATTTTATCAATATTGTATTTGACGGAAATGTTATTCGACACACACTATTATTAAAATATTCCTATAGCTTACCACAAAACTTATATACAAAAATATTTTTAAATTATCCCATATTTAAAAGCTATCAAATTTTCTGTGTAATTTTATGTGTAATTAAAGAAACTCATAAGTAAGTGTACATAAAATATTCAGTCTTTCCTCTAATGTTTGAAAATATCCTAAATGTGGCCATAGTAATACATGCATTAGCACATGCATGTACATAGACTACTGAAACTCAGCTGATCTAAAGGAAATTTGAATCCGTTTGGGATTACAGAAGGTTAAGTCTAATTATTAGTCTAGACCTTCTGTAAGTCAGTGCAAGTCTAATCATATGTCATCAAGTATCAAATCATTGAGCATAGGTATAGTAAAGAAACAAGCTATGCGGTTACTCTTATATTTTTGTTACGTTGTTTTTATGCATTTCATCATCAGCAACACCGCATGCATTTTGATGCCTTTTTATGTTTGTTGTTACTCATCCCCTGGTGTAGGC
>CM063505.1:27101375-27103875 GCA_032207245.1 Pardosa pseudoannulata | reverse complement strand
CTCACTAACTATAAAAGATAGCAAAATTTAGTCGATTTCTCTGAAAAGAGTAGCTCAAAAAGTTTTACTCATACCAATTGGGAATGTTTGTATCAACTGTTGGCGGCGCTGCAGGGCGTTGACCTTGAAATGACGTCGCGAAATTTGAAATGATGGCGACTCCGCAACAAAAGGCTCAATGTGTTATTTGGCTCATAGAAACGAAGTCTGTAGTTACCGTACAAAGAAACTTTCGACGTAACTATGGTGTTAACCCGCCTTCTGACAAAACCATTCGTCAATGGTTCAGTGCATTTAAGGAAACAGGAAATGTTTTGAAGCAAAAGTCGCCGGGTAGGCCGAGTGTGTCTCAAGAGAAAGTGGACAGAACTCCGTTGGATATTTTCTTCTGGGGGCATATCAAGAATCTTGTGTATGCAGAGAAAATTCGTGATGTTCAACATCTCAGGGAACGAATAGTCAATTGTGTGGCAACCGTCCCCCCAGACATGCTCGCCAGGACATGGGAAGAGGTAGAATACCGTTTAGACGTCTGCCGTGCCACTAACGGGGCTCATATAGAACTTTACTAAGTGTTAAAAAAAACTTGAAAATGTAAGCTTGCCAGTCATATAAAACATGTATGTATGTTTTTTATTTCATTAATATTTTGCCTCAAAACTCCGGAGTTCTTTATAGACACCCTATATATATTTCATCAAATAACGCCACCTAGAATATCTCCTGTACTTTTTCTTTTCGTCGGCGCAGGCGATGAAGTCGCCAAAAAGAATACAACCGACGCCAAACGGAATATACTTTCTACCGCAACATTTCAAAATAAATTTCTTGTCAGTCATCTTATTCCTTATACGTAAAACTAGAATTGGCGACGAAGAATAATAAGGACTATTTTTAGCCAATAAAGTCTGCTTGGCGAGATTTCTACCAGTGAAGTGGAATAGTACGCCAAATCGACAGATGTGACGACTAAATTTAGTCTCGAATTTTGCTTTTCTGTTAGTGAAATAAATAAAATGAAAAACAGAAAAAATGAATGAAAAATACAGAATTGTATAGCGGATATCTGTTTATTGTTTTTAGTTCAATTTAGTTGAAGTAATGATAATTGAATTAAAACTTTATCTTCTGTACAAATTTACGAAGAAATGTATTTATTGCTGGTGTATCTTCCTAAACGCAGAATATATATATATATATATAATTATATATATAATATATATAATATAAAAATATATATATATATATATTTATGTATGTATATATTTATGTAACATATATATAAATATATTGTCATGAACTTTAAAATATATATAGATTGAATACTTTTATATATAACTAGAAAACAATATTTATTAATCACTTCAAAAATACGTCATAGAGGAACAACTTGAGCACAATTAATATCTTTCCGCATCAACAAAACGAAAAAGCACTGGTAAAAACAACAAGTGCGTACTTCTTACACCGAGAGATCCACTTAACGACTCTCTGCTTACATTGGACCACATAGGGATTTGACAACAGTATGAGCTTAGTACTGAGTTTGCTATATTGGTAAAGATCCACTATGAATAATTTGTTAAAAACATTAAAACTCTGCTTGGGACTCGTCTGCCTTATATAGGCCCGAAGAAACTGCTATATTCCAGAAACCGGAAAATTATACATTGGTAACATTTGACAAAAATATTTGCCAAAGCAGTCGCCAACGAGATATCTCGCCAATTTAGATACCCATAGAGTATGCTAAATTTACGGTTCATTAAATATTCTTAACAATATATTTTATATGCATAATATATATATATATATATATATATATATATATATATATATATATTACTGAATAATATGCCATTTTTTTTTCAAGGAATAACGTCTTCGTAATGAAACTAGTTAACTGTTAACTAGAATACACGTCCTATTATTATATACTTTCTGAAAATAAAAGAATAATGCGTGTAATAGGGACTTACCACGTCTACGAAGACGTCTCCAATCTTCTGCTTGGTGTCCCAGTATCCGAGCCTCGTCTTGAGTGTGTCCAAAAAGCTTTCGTGGAACTTGAGGATTTCGGGCACTCTGCAAAATATTTGGTCGACCTGGGCACTGTCGATCTCTGCGGCATGCTCGCTACTCTTCAGAGGAATCATGTATTTCTGAAAGGGATGAAAAAGAGTGAAATTAGTTAAACACTATATCGGGATTAGTAGCTTATTCAGAGAGTGGCAATTGTTGTCTTAAAAAGACTGCATAAATGGGTCTTTTGTGCAAATTTGAAATATTGCCTTTTTGGGACATAAAAGTGGTAAAGAAATGTTTACATGTGTTTTTTTTTTTGGGGGGGGGGCCGTTAGTATTTTAAGTCATTATATGTCACAGAACCTCTTCCACTTAAATTTAAACGAATCTAATAAACTACACATTTATAAATGATTTTGGATACCGCTTAATGGGATATTTAAATTTCTCATTTAAGTGTACCACGGGCTGTACA
>CM063505.1:27086375-27093875 GCA_032207245.1 Pardosa pseudoannulata | reverse complement strand
CAGAAAAGAATAAACTCGATAAAAAATTGATAAAGAATAAACTCGATAAAACAACTCAGTTTTTCAGAACGGCACTCCACACCACTTTTACTCGTAAGGCTGAATCTCGTATGCAAGCTAGTTGCAGTCACTCCAAACCTTGAATGCACCTTGAACCCCACTACTCCACGTCGGCATAAATACAGCAACACCTCTCACTGAACTTCAAAAACTTTAACAGTATCGCCATCTATGGGGAAAAAACTAAACAAAACTCGAACAGAGATAGTCCGTTTTTGGCGTTTTGCAGCCTAAATTTTGAGCATTCGCCTATACAGTGACATGAGGGTTCTAGAAGGCCAACCAATCAAAGGTGTTAAAAATATACCCCGTAGTGGATGTTAACAAACAAAACTGATTTACGTAGTTACATAAGATTAATTTAGCAAAGCATATATTAAATTGGTGCCCTTGGGGTTGTCAAAAGGTTACTAAAAACAACAGTAACAAAAACTTTTGCCAAAAGGTCTTTTTCAGTTTAGAATTTATTTTTAGAATAGACTTATAATTAAGTTCAAATGGTTATTTTTACAGTGCACAAGTATTTAAAACTATTGAATGTTTCAACTTTGTAGTAAGCCTGTTTCAATGCATGGCATGTTAAATCGTATCTTTTCGTAGATTTAGCTTTTTCCTGGTTAATTATTTATTCATTTTCATTTGCCTCAGTTTCTAAAAAGTGTAAAAGCAAAAAAAAATTTATAAAAGTTTTATAACTTGCTTGAATGCTTTTTCAGATAGTCATCTTGAATTTTCAGTAGCGTAGTGGTTTTTGATCACACTTAAAATAAACTGTACAAGATATATATATATATATATATATATATATATATATATTATATATAATATATATATATATATATATATATATTATATATATATATATATATATATATATATATATATATATATATATATATATATATTATATATATATATATATAATATATATATATATATATATATATATATTTATATATATATATATATATATATATATATATATATATATATATATTATATATATATATTCTACTTCATTTTTTTTATTTCGTTTAGTTTCGAGAGCTACCGTATACTGATTTGGTCACGAGGCAAATGAGACCAGGACCTACAGCTTAAAGCCGATTCTGAATGGCTGCGAACATCCGTCTTAGTTACGGAATTCGAATCGTCGAACTCTGGTATCGCAGGGCACCGATCTACCATTATGACATTGTTCCGCACTTCATTTTTTGAACTCCAGAAGGTCAAATTTGTATTCAGTATGATATATAACATTCCAATACCTGGATTAACATTTCCACAAATGACGAGAAATATCTAAACCTCAAATTTTGATGGCCCCTGAACTTAAATTCCCATGTAATAGCTTCGGAAGAGAAATGAAATAAAACTTATTCACATGCTTCTCATCTCTCGACACAGCTAAGGTTGTGCTTCGAATAATTCTCTCTGAATAGACTTCTCGCCGCTTTGGAATAATTGAATTCTCCTAAAGAGCGTTTATAATCTACCTCATCCATGTCTTCTCTCAGTTGCATTACGCCATCACCGATTATGTAACATAAATGGATTTAAAATGACAAAAGAGTAGCAGAGTAAACTCCTAGTTAGTTGATCCAACAGTGCGTGATTTTTAGTCCTTTTATTGTTAAGTTTTTATTGAAAAATAAACAGGTTTCATTAGAATCGCTTTCCATTCCCAGAGACAAAATATCTTTGATCAGTAGAAGAGAATGTATAGCGGATAGTTAAGGAAAAGTTATTGAATAGGAAAGTGTTTCGGTGTGTTGAGCATTTCGCCTGACATGTTACCAATAGCTTTGCAAGTTTTAATTTAAAAGATAAATATCGACATTCAGCTTGGTGTACTTCTTTGAGATATTTGCACTTGAAATACACAAAATTTAGTGAATGCGTGTAGTTTCGCAGACATAATTATATCAGTTACAAAAACACATTCGCCGGTAAGTAATAATCTCTTAATGTGCTTGATAGTAGGGGAGAGTGTGGCACCTTGGGACATAGCCCACTTTGGGACACCTTTATTTTCAGGCTTTAATTTGCAGCCAGGAATTAGTGCTCATGTGTATTGATAGATGGCCTACCTCTTCACTTCTCAAAGAATTTTGATGAAAATAGTGCTTATAGGTAAGGAACAATTTCATTTTCTTTGTTTTGAATAACCCAAAATTACATCAATGTGCATTTTAAAAAGTAATTTTGTTGAAAAAAATTAAAATATTTAAAAAAAGTGTATTGTTATGAAAGAAAATTTATTTATTATTATTTCTATGCTAATAAATAAATTGTATTATTAAGCCTAACTGTATAGTAGTTACCAAAATATACTATGTAAAATGGGACAGGTTGGGACGCACAGAGATTACCTTGGCACCTTGGGACACTTTAAAAAGTGTAAACAGATATCAATTCAAGCTAAATAATTAATATTTTGGTGCCTAATTTTTAATTGATTTAACATGTCAAAATATTTATTTATTAATCTTTTTTTTTTCAGAAAAAAAAATGGTGAGAACAAGAAAAACAAACAGAAAGTATTCTGCTGTAAATGCTAATATGCTTGAATCAGCTGCAAATATAAGATTTGTTAAAAATGTATTAAATTGAACAATTTTCAGCCATTTCTCTTTCATACCAGTTAATAATTTGAACAGTATTTTGTATTTGTTATTTAGTGTCTCAACCTACCCCATACAGTGGGGCAGGTTGGGACATTGGAAAGGTATTTTATTTCTTTTATTACTCTTTAACTAAATGAGATATTAAGTAGGTTTAATGTTTATAAGAAGCAGATATGATGACAATATATGCATGCCTACTTATTTTTTCAATTAGCTTTAAAAAAAAATTCATAAAAATGTTTAACTCAAAAATGTCCCAAGGTGCCCCAGTCTCCCCTACATTTAATTACTTTATAATATAAGTATAAAAACCCTCTACAAGCATAGCATTAAAAGGTATTACTGTGCTACACCCATTAAACGAAAAAATAAATGATTAATATATTGTTTCCAAAGATTATCCCTTAATATCATAGCAAAGCAGGATATTAAGACAATTTATTACATGAAGGTCTGTAAATGTAATATATGAATGATTAATGTATTGTTAAAAAATACTAATAACATTAAAAAAATATAATTTAAAGCTAAGGGCTAATAAAATTATAAAATTACAGCTTTCCTTTCATTTTAGTTAAAATGTATTTTACAGGATCCATTTATTTTTCTTGAAGTGTTGAAAAAAGATCAATAAAGAAATTAAAAAAAAAACCTCAATCAAAGCTAATAGTCAATGACCACCTCTTTAGCTGCGCACTTCCGATACCTTTCCGGTACATCCGGTGATGATTAAACAGTTGCATCTCTACTTACAGTGACTCCCAAAAGAAACTGAAAATGTTTTCGAAATCTAAAGATCTAATATTTAAAATAAATGATTATTATTATTATTATTATTATTAGACGGAAATCGTTATATGAAACTGGTTGGTAGGTTTAAAGAATTGCGGTCTCCTGAAACATATACACATTCATCATACGAGGCGCATCTAGAAAGTAAATTTCCTTACGTTTTCCTCTTTAAAGTAAACGTAATTAGCCTTGTCAATTGAGCATACGTAACAGATCTATGACGTATCAATCATATGCCAGCTGGACAGGCTTCGCCTCGTGCCAGTAGCGTGGTAGCAGTGGTCCAAAATGGAAGCTCTAGTTCCTTCTCCCGCCACCTGAAAGGGAAGGGCATTCTCCTCATTGACTTCTTTCCGCGTGGTGAAACAGTAAACGCTGACCGTTACTGTGAAATTGCGATGTTCTATTCAAAACAAGAAGCATGGAAAGCTTATTGCAGGTGTTGTGCTTCTCCGACACAATGCTCGTCCACATACGGCTCGAAGCACAAAAGCTATTTTGACGAAGTTTGGCTGGGAGTTGATGATCATCCACCCTATAGCCCTGAGCTTTCTCCCAGAGATGTGCCCGTTTTCTTGCACCTAAAGAAATCCCTGTTTTCTGGTGAGCGTTTTGGCAACGGTGACGAGCTGAAAACGTCTGTCCTAAGCTGGTTCCATTCACAGGCGGCAGAGTTCTACAACAGAGGGATACAAAAGTTGATCCCACAATACGACAAGTGTCTCAATTCTAGTGGTGGCTATATTGAAAAATAGCTGAAACATTGATGTACTTGTTGCCAATAAATATATTCCTGAAAGTATGAGTTCTTTCTTTCTTTTAAATAGGGAAACTTACTTTCTGGATGTACCTCGTACAATACGAGTTTTTAGCAAGTTTGATACTTATCAAACCGGTTTTAAGCAACGGGACACAGATTAATAAAAGATTAGAATATCACTAATAATAGTCTAAATCTACTATGCTAAACATTCCCTTTCTCTTCCTCACTGCTTATCTGTCTACTAGTAACTAAATTTATTCACATAGTACTTCCTATGGTAAGAGGCTTACTAGCAACAATCAAATAAGTTACTGCAATGAAATAACAGGATTAGTTATTGAAACCAAAATCTATAACTCTTTTAAAATCCGATCCTAGTTGCATCATATTTCTGTTAACATAGTCAAATAAGGAACAAGCAGTCTACATAATGTAACAACATATTTTATCTCTTTATCCTTGGCTTTGATGTTAAAATAGAATTACCAATGTTGGGGTAAAATTGCATAACAAATAAGAATGATGAAAAGGTTTGTGTAGGAGATTTTTGGGGAAAAATTATCGATTTACTTAAGTTTCATGTATCTTGTTTACAAGAAGATAGATTTCTTGTGAATGAAGGAAACTAGAAGCAGAGTGAAAGAAGTCAGTATATGTTTAATCAATCCTTAAAAGTTTTGTAAAGTATTTACGGGACACTGGTTAATAAAAGATTAGGATATCACTGCTCATAATAGTCCAAATCTACGTGCTATACATTCTCTTCTCCCTTTCGCTTCCTCCCTGCTTATCTGTATACTAGTAACTAAATGTCTTCCCATAGCATTTCCTATGGTAAGAGGCTTACTAGCAACAATCAAATAAGTTACTACAATGAAATAACAGGATTAGTTATTCAAACCAAAATCTATAACTCTTTTAAAATCCGATCCCAATTGCATCACATTCCTGTTAACATAGTCAAATAAGGAACAAGTAGTCTATATAATGTATAAATATATTCTATCTCTTTATCCTTGGCTTTGATGTTAAAATCGAACTACCAATGTTCGGGTAAAATTGCATAACAAATAAGAATGATGAAAAGGTTTGTGTAGGAGATTTTTTGGGGAAAAAGTATCGATTTACTTAAGTTTCATGTATCTTGTTTACAAGAAGATAGATTTCTTGGGAATGAAGGAAACTAGAAGCAGCGTGAAAGAAGTTAGTATATGTTTAATCAATCCTTAAAAGTTTTATAAAGTATGTAATACCTTGTGATAATAAACGAACGGAAAGTTTTCCAAATTTCACTACTGAAAGCACATTTTGATTTAAGATTTAAAGTATTAAAAGACTGCAGTTATTAAAAACGCTTTACTTTAGATCCAGGGTCGTTATTTATCAAGAATAATTTTTGTGATGTTGCAGATTAAACATTTTGATGAAAATTTTTTAGAAGTATTTGTTTATAATTTTGCTGAAGAATTTTATAAAATTGTTATACATTAAATCAATTACATACATTAAATTTATGATAAAGAAGTAAATCAAATAAACATATTGGGTGACATAAGAACTATGAATTTCAAATATGTAGTATTTTACGAATGTTAAATTTACAATTCTTATGTCACATATGAAGTATGTATTTCTCATACAAAATTTATTTTATAAAATTTCCATCCATCAAATCCACCTGATGCATGTTAAATAAGTAAATCCAATTAACATATTGGGGGAAATAATTAATAGGAACTTCCTATATTTAGTACTTAATATATGTAATATGTAATATGTACCCATTATGTACGTGTTTTATATATAAGAGTTTTATAAAAATACTATCAATTAAATCAATCTAATACATAAATTAAAAAGTAAAATAAATAAGCACATTAGGTTACATTAAGCTGTAAATTTTCACATATGTGTTTAACAAAGACCCATCAGTATGTGAGAGATTTACACCACTGATTTTACAAATGCATGGGGCATTACACCCTGCACTGATGGAGTAAAAGGTAAATTTCAATAATAAGCGTTGCAACATCACTTTACCGTTCTACTCGACAGCTCTATTCGTTAGTCCTGTCCTTTCCAGTTGGGAAACTAATTCTTCTATTAAGAAATCAGCACCTATAACTTAACGCTTTATTGTATTGCGTAAGGCATTAACGAAATCTGTAATAGACTACACTTCTACCGGCTGACTCTTCATTTCTTCTTATCTCAAACTAGCATATAGCCCTTCATATGACGGGATCAGTAAAATTTTTAATTTTCCAGAATTGTAAAGTATCCCACGAGGCAGATAAATAATGGTTAGTTTTTTGGCTGAGAATTACCTGGTACACGCTCAATAATTTGTTTATCCTCATACTCCTCTAAAGTCTCACGATACTATGAATCCAGTTCAGAATCACATTGATTTCATTTTGAAAGTTTTCTTAGTTACATCGGAATTATTGTTAAGTTCTTCCCAATTTTTTTTGCCGCAGTAATTAATGGAAGTAAAGGAATGAAATTATCATTTCCACTACACCCTGGATCTAAATAGAATTTGCTGTTCATACTGGTGATAAAATTTTCATTGCAAAAAATATTATCGATGATTAAATTTAAAACTATCCCATATGTACCTAATCTATTATTTAAGTCAAATATAAAATAAAATTATTTACGTAATATATAAGTTCAGTGATAAAACGTATGAAAATAAATAATGCCGACAATATTTAAATAATTAAAAAAAAGTAATGATTAGATGAGATGGTTAAAGGTTGGTTGGTTGGTTGGGAGCGCTAAGGTCTGTTGTTTTGCACACGAGGGCTAATGAGACCGGGACCTACAGTTTAAAGCCGATTCCGAATGGCTACAAACATCCATGCCAGCAGCGGGATTCGAACCCACAAACTCCGGTTCCAAAGAGCAGCGCTCTACCATTCGGCCATCGTTCGGAGATGGTTAAAGGAATGACGTCATAATGCTAGAAAAAATGTTATTTTTACATATTTATTATGTGACAGATTGATAAATTTAATCTCCTGCTCTTTACGGGGAAAAATATGGCTTGAAATAATGGCATTAAATGCTAGGAAAAGGGGGGGATTTCAAAAGTTGCTAACCGTAACTCATCAAAAATCTAATATGGATACCTGTATCCATTCCAGGTCCAACCGCTTCATAAATTCCAGGACAGACGAACAGATAACTTAGTATATTATTCTATACGGAATTCTTACAGTCGTGGGATACACCTCAACGAAATTTAGAAAG
>CM063505.1:27063875-27081375 GCA_032207245.1 Pardosa pseudoannulata | reverse complement strand
TTCTTTTTACTCTTTTTTTCCCATTATTTCTTACAACGATGACTTATTAGTAGGACGGTGACTGTTAAAACAGAACTCTTTTAAGTGCCGCATAATACTATATATAGGCACTGAAGCTTACCATGATATTAACTGTATGGTTTCTGTAGGCTTGATCAGCGTCCTACCCCAATTACTCATGCATATTAGTGTGAAGTCTTTTCTAGTATGCAATTTTCTGGCATTACACAACCCCTGCAAAGATTTGCACAATACATCCTTATTTGCAAAATGTTGTTGTGAAAGTGTATCAAGTTTTAATAGCGCCTTAGTTTCTTTTTGATAATTTAGAGAAAGATTGTTTGGCCTTCCGATCATTAAAAATAATATATATATATATATATATATATATATATATATATAATATATATATATATATATATATATATATATATAAGACTATGATCACACAAAAATTAATATAATATATCGGACAACTATATTAATACTAAAAAAATAAAAAGTTAAAATATGCCAAAAACAGTTTTTTTTATTAAAAAATCAATGAATCTTGATAAAATTATATACGTTTGAACTCATTAAAACAATACAAACTAGGTGCTTCTACATGACCAGTTTTGCTATTGAAGAATAATTCTTACAAAATACTCACGAAATATCATATGTCGACTTCTACAGAAAGGATTAAAGATAGATTAATAAACACTAATAATTCATTCCTACTGAAGCATAATTTACTTAAAAAAATATGAATCTAATTTGATATATTTGAATATAAATATTGCTGAAAAGGTTAAGTAGAAATTCCAATGTTAAGAAAAAAACTCTTATGCAAAATCTTTTAAAAAAGTTGTTGTTTTAAGTTGCATCTATGCAATGCAAATGTTGCTTATTACCTTACCTTTTGTTTTGTGATTTGACTTCTAATTCTAAAAATAAATTACTCATTGTAACAAATATGAAGAATAAAGACCATTTATAAAGACCAAACTGAAAAATATTACAGATCAACAAACAAAGTATGTAAAATCAGACTTTCTCGAAAAATGTATCACCTCTAAGCTAACATAGGAATCAATTTTAGATATTAAAAATCTTCTTTTCACGAGGAATTTACATTTTTAACCAGATGAAGGCATTTTCATGTAACAACTCTCATTTTATTTCTCTAAACATTGCA
This sequence comes from Pardosa pseudoannulata, assembly GCA_032207245.1. Classification (NCBI taxonomy): domain Eukaryota; kingdom Metazoa; phylum Arthropoda; class Arachnida; order Araneae; family Lycosidae; genus Pardosa; species Pardosa pseudoannulata. The sequence continues at coordinate 27,080,195 of CM063505.1, read as the reverse complement.
GAAGGAGATGTGATCTAACTTTTATAAAATAGTTCTGAACTCTTGTAAAATGAATTACATGTAAGCGAGAAAAAAAAATGTATTAATATATGCATTTTAGGAAAAAATAACATCTAAAAGTTTTCTGTTACAAGATATGATAGAGCCAGCTATCTTGTCTTTTATTTCTTCTACACGTGGTCTCTTCATGTGTTACAGATTAACAAAATGTAGCCTGATAATCTACAAAACCTTTGTAGATTATTACCTCCAAACTTGCAAAAAAATGTGTTTCTGTACCCAAATAGTTAAACGTTTCAGGAACTACTAAATGCTCTCTCTTTTCTTTTATTTCTTCTACACGTGTTCTCTCCATGTGTTGCAGATTAACAAAATGTAGCCTAATAATCTACAAAACCTTTGTATATACCTCCAAACTTGCAAAAAAATGTGTTTCTGTGCCCAAATAGTTAAACGTGTCATGAGGTACTAAATTTTCTATCTTTTCTTTTCTTTTATTTATCCTACACATGTTCTCTCCATGTGTTACAGATTAACAAAATGTAGCCTAATAATCTACAAAACCTTTGTATATACCTCCAAACTTGCAAAAAAAATGTGTTTCTGTGCCCAAATAGTTAAACGTTTCAGGAACTACTAAATTTTCTATCTTTTCTTTTCTTTTATTTCTCCTACACGTGTTCTCTCCATGTGTTACAGATCAACAAAATATAGCCTGATAATCTACAAAACCTTTGTATATGCCTCCAAACTTGCAAAAAATATTATTTCTGTGATAAACAGTTAAGCGTTTCAGGAACTACTAAATTTTCTATCTTTTCTTTTCTTTTATTTATCCTACACATGTTCTCTCTATGTGTCACAGATCAACAAAATATAGCCAAATAATCTACAAAACCTTTGTATATATCTCCAAACTTGCAAAAAAATGTGTTTCTGTGCCCAAATAGTTAAACGTGTCAGGAACTACTAAATTTTCTATCTTTTCTTTTATTTATCCTACACATGTTCTCTCCATGTGTTACAGATAAAAAAAATATAGCCAAATAATCTACAAAACCTTTGTATATACCTCCAAACTTGAAAAATAATTATTTCTGTACCAAACAGTTAAAAGTTCCAGGAACTACTAAATTTTCTTTTCATTTTGGAATCAAGGAAGGTTTTTTTAGATAAAAGCTTTCTGGTTTAGCAACTTTAAATAATCCTGTTTCCCTTCCTCTTTCCTTTGATTTTTTCTTCAGAAAGAGAAGGAATTTAACTTTTCATGAAAACCTCATCTCTTATTATAAAGTAAGTGTAAAGGAAAAAAAATTAACATATGTGTCCAATTCCTAGAAATACAGTACTCAGAACTTCCTTTTCTTCATCATAACACTAGTGGATATCATTCATTTTTTCTTTAATTCACTTTTCATCTCATAGATTGAGAATATATTTGACATGTATTCAATATTTATCCACCTAATGTTATCTAGAGGGAAATGACATGAAAGAATTTTAGTAAAACATAAAACAAATTTCAAAAGTCATTTAAATACGTCAATATTTGTTTTAAATCATATAGTGCAAATATTATAGTCTTTTCAAGGAATGAAACATTTAAACAATATCAAAAATTTTCTAGAAATCTTTTAAAATTCATAGAAGTAGACAAAACATTTTTCTTTGTCAGTGATATTTTGTTAACATTTTATTACTGTAGGCATAATTATACTGAATAACTGGGTAATTGAAGACTGCTAAATAAATAGTAATATCAAACTCCTTCAAAACGTCAGTAACTTGTACTTTCCTAATTTGTATATAATATAAATGCTTTCAAACCTAATATTATCGCGGTAGTAATATTAAGTAATAAACATCTTACACAAATTAATTAGAATGTAAATAATAATAACTTATGCAGTCGGTATTTCCATAACTCAATTAAAGTTATATAACTGTACTTCGGAAGTAAAGGAATCTATGTCTATTTTTTCAAATACTGAGATTTTTGCATTCTAGTTATTTTATGATTTCAAGAAAGGTCAGATATACTGGCTTCAAACAGTAACAAATAAGGAGCGTTAGCATCAGCTTTCCTAATGCTAAAGTGGACTAATAAATATCATGAACAACGTAATACAACGTATTGTTAATCGTAACATTGATGTACTGTACAAACCAGTGTTACTTGTTATGGTAGTGCACGCTTCAACGAGCTTTTGACAGAAATAGGAGTAACACGAAAAAGTTGTAATTTGTATATTATACATCCTAGAGGTGATATCGGGGCTGTATTGGTGTGTGTGACAAAAGATACCATTCAAGTCTGTACACAATGCAGCTCGTGAATGCAGACACATGTGTTCTTGCATTATCTTGATGGAACATTACCTTTAGGCCCCGGAACTCAGCTCAATGTGATCCCTTGATAGCAGCGTCAACACGGACTAGCATATTGCTGTACACTTTACTGTCGAAGGTTTTACCTTTTTCTAGATACTCTTTTGCGACTGTTACTAATTGCGCTTTGCGACTTTGCCGACGGGCTCATCAGGAGCAGACTTGTGCTGTTGAAGTAAATCCACTTTTCATACCAAATGACAATCTGTTTCAGAATTTTGTCCTTGCGTTGATATTCAACCAGATTACTGCAGGCCCGAACACGTCTGTTCTTATCTGCTTGAGTCAGCTCATGTGGTATCCAATGATTGAATTTGTACTTCAAGTACTTCAAGTTTATGCGATGCATAGCGCGACAAATGGACATAGCCCTAATGTCCAATTCCTTAGCTAGGTCTCGAGTGGTTACATACTGATCTTCTCTTACAAGTCCTCGCAGGCTGGTCTCATCATCATCATTCAGGCGGTCAGAGCGCTCTGTTTCCTGAATGTCATAGTTCTTGTTTTTGAATTTCCTGTACTGAACCCTCATAGAGTCATACGATACAAAATTAGTGTCTAAAGCTGTAGACTTGATTTGGTGACTTTCTGTTGCTGACTTTTTGCAACAGAACTGGAAGTAAATCATGGTTCTCATCTGGTAGCGTGATAGTTCCATTTCAGAAACCATGTACTTAATGATAACGGTATTTTTTTTTTAATTTTCAAGACAGTGTTCTAAAGCAAGTCTCTTTCTTTCAAATGCAAAAATATAATTAAACACTCCAAAGCGAACTTTTTGCCCAAAAAATATTTTTGGCTATGGAAAACTTTCGTTACAACTAGATATATAATTTGTTTTTAGGTACATAAAGTCGTGACACTGAAATTAGTCAAAATTCAGTCCGGCACTGACAAAATAAGACATAACATTGTCATAATAATAAACACGCTCAAATGCCTCATTTACTATGTACAAGGAAATAAAAAATAATTAATCCTAGAAGCACTGTTATAATTTACATATATATAGATATATATTCATAAAAACATAACGAATACATATATAGTTTAGTTTTAAAGAACACATTGTCTTAACACAAAAAGTGGTCAAAATTCAGTGTGGAATGGTCAGAGTAAGATATGAACGGCCATAATAATAAACAAGGTCAAAATACTTCCTTCATTTTGTACAAGGAAGTAAAAAATATTGAATGCCAAAAGCATTATTATAATTTAAAAAACGAAAATGGAAAGTATTATATTTCATCGAATAAGATATTTTATGTTGAGACACTTTTTTTTTCTTTTATGCATAATTTCTATAAGAGCAGATAAGAATTTTTATGAAAATTAGATCCATCGAACTTCTGTACAGTTTAGAGAAAGAGAATAATAATTGCTTGGAGATTTTAATCCAAAAATCTTCTATCTTAGTAAAATATTTCTTGCTTGAGCTTGAAAGAAAATCATGAATATTTGAAAATATTATCTATGTTGGCATATAAATGAAGTATACGTCTTTGACATCGGTGTTGCATGTTAAGTTTTTTATAATTGTTAGAATATAGTTTGTTGATATGCAGTGCTTTTCAGTTTTGTTTTTATAAAGAAAACCCCGTGATGTATGTCATAACAACGAATCTTTTTCTTAGAGAATAAAAGAAAAATTACCAAGCGATATAGATTTTAAGGTGATAAACAAGATTCGATTTAAATATAAATAGAGGCCTATGTTTTCATATTTTGCAAATTTTTTTACAGTGTTATTGAAATTTTGTTTTACTCTTATCCAATGTGTAAAAAGTTATACTTAATATAAGAGTGCTTCATATAACTGAATAGAAATCAAAATTTAAAAATATATATGTTATATATTTATAAAATGTATATCCTATCGAACAAAAGCAACAAACTGCATTCATTAATAGCATTTTCCTTGTTTTCTTATTTACCAGTACATCAGTAATATCGGATAATACAAATTTTGTTGGATGAGAATTGTTAAAGATCAACAACAACCCCATAAAACGGCAATTTATCGCCAAATCTATCAACTGTTTTTAAACCTTCTCTTTGTAGTGTTTTCTGTATATTATTTTTCAGATGTAGTTTTGCTCTGTCCCTTGCTCTTAGCTGTTTTATGTCATGTAACTTTCATTTGCTAATTAAATGTTTTTTCTATATCATAATATATATATAGTTTCATAGTACTTATCATGTGCTCAATTAGCGTGCAACAAATTCCGAAGTATCTCAGACAATCGAAACCAGAACCTAGAGAAAAGGTAAGTGAACATTTTTTCCCTACCTTATTTTGTCTACCAATGGTATATATCTAACAAAATTTTCTTTTGAATTGTTAATAATCTTATCTAATAAGATATAAATTGGTACTAAAATTATACATCATAATACACCTTTTACCTTTTATTACGTCATGTAGGAATGGATATGTATAATCATTCTCACAAACCAATGATGATAAAAATAATTCCTCAAAGGATTCTAAAAAGTTTATCTTTATTGATAGTAAATGGGTAGTGTACCCTTTGAAGAACTCCTAAAAGTAGAGATTTCAGATTCGTCACTGAAATAATATTGAAAATAAACAATATTGAAATATTAAATGTTGTATAAAATATACTGAATTCATTATAAAGGCAACCATTAATTTTATTATTAGTTTATAAGCATTATATAAATAATACTGTTTTTTAAAATAATTTTGAAAAGCAATATAAATGATTCATCATAATAAAAATGTGTCATTGGTGAAGCATCGATTTTCACTTATATTGAATACAACATATATAAGCTGCAGTAGCTCAATTGGTACAGACGACGATTTCGTAATTGGAGGTTTGCGGTGTAAGTCCTTCAGGTGTTCTTGTGTAGAAAGCACGGGTCAGGACATCCACATTTTTATTTACATCACTAAACACAATATACATGTAAAAAACATTTAAATCTACAAATTATTGCGAAATGCCTCATCATTCCTACTTAAACCCTCTTCATTCTTTCTTTTTAGCCACCATCAATCCATTCACTTAACTTCAATTTCTTTTTAGCAGTAATTCAGGGAGGAAAGGAAAAGTGGATGTTACAGCGGGTTCGGGACTCGAATCGGCCTTAGATCCACTGTGTTCGTCCATGGTGACTGGGGCACAGAAAATAGGCTCTTGGTCTCGATGTAGTCTAAGTCCTCAAACGATACTTTTGGAGGTGAAAAACCAAACTTGATTTTCTACTAGGTCCCTGTTACTAAATTACGAGAATCCACCTGAGCTAAGACCTTAAGTGGTGTTCGCCAAAACGATAGACGCATCCCTTCGCCATAGTTCGTATGGCCTCTAGCCCACGTACTTGTCTTGTCCAAGTAGTATTGGAAACAACAACTGCGATCTATAACTCCTCGGCGCAACCTCGGAGTCTAAACTCCTTGGTGCAACAGCCCCTAGGGGGCCAGGGCCTACGGTGTCAATCTCCGTTACGTGACCAAGAGCCCTGAGGTGCGAAGCATATGTTCCGGTTAGGTGGTTAATCTTACGCGGAGCCACCAGTGTTTAGTTCCCAAGCAAGCTTGGTCCTTAGTTCATCTACATACTGAAGGGATGAAAGGCTGAGTCAACCTTGCCCAGTCCGCGGATCTAACCTCGTACTTGTGTCATGGAATCGCAAAACACTACCCCAACGTCACTGGTCTTCAAGAACGATCTATAAATGATTATAATTATATATAAGTTATTCAATTTTTTAACAAGCGGTTCGCACGTACAATTCGCCAAACCGATGATGTCTTCAAAGCCGTTGTCATGTACATTTTTCGATTCCAAAAACGCTCCGAAATGGATGTAATGTAAATTTCTGCCAGTGCTTTTATGCAATTTTGTGGTAGGATGGTAGGTTGATTGTTTAGGAACTGCACCCTTTTGACTAACATTTACTAAGGGATGCACCCTACACCTGTGGTACAAAGACGCTGATAGCTTTTCATGGCTTTGTAAATATCTATTTCTAAGTGTTTCGTTGTGGTAAACAGATGTATCTCTAATTGCACCATTTAAATAGCTTGGATTTTCTAAATAATATAAGTCTCTCAAAGAATATTCTTATTTGTACTTTTAGAATCCAGTAATTTTATGGGATGATCTTCGAGACTTCTAAAGCTTTATGTTTATTAAAAAATAAACAATCTATAATATCTATTTATATTAACGGAAGTAAAGGTACAAGAACGAAGGTGAGTCTCCCGTTCAGACTAAGGGTGAAGTAAAAAATCATAGAAAGCTTTGGCCACAGACACAGTAAACATTTCGCTTATTTTTTCTTCGATGCGTTCCACTCGGAGGGTTAACGAATATTTTCGCTGTTACATCTGTCTGGAATTTTTATTTGGCATTTTAATTTCTTTTAACAACTACTGTTACAATGAATTAGTATGTTACAAATCAATCATTTTAATTAGCAAAATATATACTAAGTATTTATTAAACACTATCCTAACTTTATAATAATTTATGTTAATAAAAAGTAAGAGACTCAGAACCGAAAAAAGAGATAAAATAATTAGATTTCCTCCTTACATAATTTCAGTAAAATTGTCTTTAAAACAAAGTTGTAGTTAGCATATTTTAATTATTTTAATACTATTTATACCATAGGCATCCTAGAAATTTAACCGCCTGTGTGACTGCACGCAGTGCACATCTATTAAACTCAGATCTAGTCAGATATATTTATCGAGAAATAACCAATAGAGAATCTAAATATTTACTATGCTTCATATTCTAACGTAACTATTACATATTCAGACAAACTGCATTTTTCGCGTTTTTGCTTTCCCATCAAATGGCTATCGATCAATAAATCTATATATCTAAGAAAACGAAACATTTTATTTCTAACTTTTGACGCAAAGTGTTTGAATTCTTGAATAAGCAGAGCTTGAGAAAATTTAAGGAATATCTGATATCAAGAATTGTTGCATATTCCTCAGCATCAAAAATTCTTTGTGATTAATTTAACTAAAATTTATTTTATATAAATTAAACTCATTGCATTCACTTAAGTTAGTACTCCTATCATGTAATATTTTCACAAAACAATGAGGTATAGTAATCTCGTTAAACTTGAATTCTAAACTGTATTTAGATTATTGTTATCTACGACAGACCTGGTTTTATTCTGAATGATGGATGTTTCATTTTTTAAAAGACAAGTGACTTTGAAAAGGATAGAACTTTATCCAAAATACGAAAAAATCCTGAAATTTTTAATCGAATTATATATTTATAATTATGTGGAAGATTTCTAATTGAATGTTCTTCCCTAAAACCCCTTTTCTGTTGTACATCTTTATCTTAAAATTTAAAAATAATATTTAAGTTGGATTTTTGACAACAATTTATTAAATTCATACTGTACATGTAATGGTATTTTTTTGGTTTTAGTTAAAATTATTAAATATTGGGGATTAATGTTTTTGATATAAAACTGGGTATGTTTTAATAAAATTAAAAGCATTTTTTAAGTTATACATAGAGCATTTTACACTGAGAGATAAAGAAAAAAAAATTCATAAAAATTGTGTAATTTGAAGTACATGAATTGTATTTAATATAATTGAAAATTGATACAACACTTATAACTCATTTAAATTACAATGAATTATCGTTACTATTTTTCAAAATTACTTTAGATAAAAAATATTCTTTTAATATTGTTTACTTAATAAATTAATAATTAAAATAATTATTAAAATATTTAATAATTATTTTAGTTATTAATTAAAACAATTTAATATAGGGATTTATACTGTAAGGCAATGAAAAAATTGGTTAAATCGTTGTACAATTTTAAATAATTGCAATACATATATTGTACTTCATGTAAAGGAAAATCAATGCTTGATGAATCATATTACTTTTAAAAATTACTTTAGAAAAACAATATTGTTTCAATATTGTTTATATTATAATTATAGAGTAATAATTAAATTAATATTTATATCTATAATTTCAGTGATCTTTACTCAAATTTAATACTTCAATATTGTTTATTTTCAATATTGTTTTTAAAATATCGCATGTTATGGAAGCATTCATTTTGCCTTAAAACCGTTCTTATTGAGTATCTGTATTTTTATAACTAAAAGAATATTAAACAAAACAAAAAATAATCAGAAATGAACACATTTAACTTGAAAAATTACTTTGGTAAAACGATGTTGTTTTAATATTGTTTATATAATAAACTAGTAATTAAAATAATTATATTCATAAATTTAGCATTCTTTATATGAAATTAAATATAGAGTTTTATACTGTAAAGCAACGAAAAAATTGGTTAAATCACGGTATAATTTAAAATAATTCTATTATATAAATTGCACTAAGTGAAAGCGAAGCTCAAAACTTGATGAATCATTGTCATTGCTTTTCAAAATCACAATAGAAAACAATATTGTTTCAATATTTATATTATTATAAAGTAACAATTAAATTATCACTTTATGTATGATATGTTTAATATCAGTATGTATAATATCAGCATTCTTTATTCAAAATTTAATACTTCTATATTGTTTATATTTTGAATATTGATTTTATAAAATCGTTTTTATTTTATTCTAAAACTGTTTCTACTGAGTCTGTTGATTTATAAATAAAAGAATATTGAACAAAACAAAATGCAATAAAAAATGAACACATTTTTTAGAACTTGAAAAATTAATGGTTTTGACATCGATTTAATAATTTCAAACTGTACCAGGTGTAATAGTATTTTTTGATCTCTTTTAAAATTCAATATTGGGGATTAATGTTTTTGATATAAAACTGGGTATGTTTTAATAAAATTAAAAGCATTTTTTAAGTTATAGAGGATTTTACACTGAGAGATAAGGAAAAAAAATTGATAAAAATTGTGCAATTTGAAATACATAAATTGTATTTAATATAATTGAAAATGGATACAACATCAATAACTAATTTATATTACGATGCATTATCTTTACTGTTTTTCAAAATTACTTTAAAAATGTTGTTTTAATATTGTTTACATAATAAATTAATAATTAAAATAATTATATTTATAAAATCAGCATTCTTTATGTACAATTTAATAAAGGGAATTATACTGTAAGGCAAAGAAAATATTGGTAAAACCATCGTATAATTTTAAATAGTTGCAATACATATATTGTACTTCATGTAAAGGAAAATCAATGCTTGATGAATCATATTACTTTTAAAAATTACTTTAGAAAAACAATATTGTTTCAATATTGTTTATATTATAATTATAGAGTAATAATTAAATTAATATTTATATCTATAATTTCAGTGATCTTTACTCAAATTTAATACTTCAATATTGTTTATTTTCAATATTGTTTTTAAAATATCGGATGTTATGGAAGCATTCATTTTGCTCTAAAACCGTTCCTACTGAGTCTTTGTATTTTATAACTAAAATAACATTGAACAAAACAAAAAATAATCAGAAATGAACACATTTAACTTGAAAAATTACTTTGGTAAAACGATGTTGTTTTAATATTGTTTATATAATAAACTAGTAATTAAAATAATTATATTCATAAATTTAGCATTCTTTATATGAAATTAAATATAGAGTTTTATACTGTAAAGCAACGAAAAAATTGGTTAAATCACGGTATAATTTAAAATAATTCTATTATATAAATTGCACTAAGTGAAAGCGAAGCTCAAAACTTGATGAATCATTGTCATTGCTTTTCAAAATCACAATAGAAAACAATATTGTTTCAATATTTATATTATTATAAAGTAATAATTAAATTATCACTTTATGTATGATATGTATAATACCAGTATGTATAATATCAGCATTTTTTATTCAAACTTTAATACTTCTATATTGTTTATATTTTGAATATTGATTTTATAAAATCGTTTTCATTTTGTTGTAAAACTGTTCCTACTGAGTCTCTGTTGTTTTATAAATAAAAAAATATTGAACAAAACAAAATGCAATAAAAAATGAACACATTTTTTAGAACTTGAAAAATTACTTTGTAAAACATTTTTGTTTTAATATTGTTTATATAATAAATTAGTAATTAAAATAATTATATTTATAAATTAAGTATTTTTATGTACAATTAAAATAGAGTTTTATACTGTAAGGTGACGAAAAAAATTGGTTCAATTATGGTATAATTATAATAACTGTAATATGTAAGTTGTAATTCGTGTAAATGAAGATCAAAACTTGATAAATCATTGTTATTACTTTTCAAAATTACTTTAGAAAACAATATTATTTCAATATTTATATTATAATTGTAAAGTAATAATTATATATATAATTTCAGTATTCTTTATTCCAAATTTAATACTGCAGTATTGTTTATTTTCAATATTGTTTTTAAAAATATGCTTTCATTTTGCTTTAAAACAGTTCCTGCTGAGTCTGTTATTTTATAATTAAAAGAATATTGAACAAAACAAAAAACAATCAGAAATGAACACATTTATCAGAGTTTGAAAAATTCGGAGGTAATTTACTTTAGTTGAAGTTCTATTAGCGTTTCGAAAACAACCACTTAAAGCTGGATGCTCATATTGTTAAATATTTATTTGAATGCATTCCTAATATCACACTAAAAATAACCTTCAAGTAATAAAATGACGTTGTAAGATGATAAAATCATTAGCAAAGTTCATGTTTCCGAAAGCTCTCTCTAAAATCTAAACTCAATAATTTTCTGTAATAATTTAAGAAGAAAATATGAAAATTAAGTAATTAAATAACATAAATACCTAATTAAGATAAAATTAATAAATTACCTACAGATTACAATAATATTAAGCGAATAAATTAAACCGATGTTATGAATAGAAAAATACTGTACTTAAAGTATTTATATTTTATTACATATGTATTAAATTCGCTTGAAATTTGTGCAATCTTTCCATGACATTTCATTACCGAAATTTAAAGATATTGAAGTTAAAGCTGTTAAGACTAGAAAATTTCTGTAAAGTGTAGAGCAAACTCTACTTTGCAAACTAAGTATATATAAAATGAAAACATTGCATTGGGCTAATGCTTACAATTTACATTTCAATGATGAATCTGAAATGTTTACTTTTATGGACTCTTAAAAGAGGATATTTGTTTACTTTATTTCAGTAAAGATAAACATTTTAAAGTCCCATGGGAAACTATTTCTATCATTATTGGTTTGGGGAAAAGATTTCTAATCTCATTTACCTTCCTACATCTCATATATTTCAGGGTTAATCAAAATACATCATACGGTTCCATTACTAAGAAAGTGTCTGTATTACAATCATGAATATTTTAAAGGTATTTTTTGTTTTATGTGTTTTTTTGCACCATTATTTTATTAATCATATGAAGCATATTTAAGCATATTAAAATTGAAATTTATGGTTTAAAGTCTAAGAGCATAGTAGACATTGAAAAATGTTTTTGTTAGATATTAATGTATTTATAAAATTTTGCACATAAATAGATTGAAGTAACACATAATCCCATTTAAGTTTTGCTTTCAAAACTGGCAAATTTTTGAAATTCTTGTTTATATTTTAAGTGGTTTTGGCGCCTAAATTTCCACAGTAAAAGTGGTTTCCCTACTTTATTCAATAATAAGAGAAAATTAAAAAAAAAATAAAAAATAAAAATAAGCATTTAAAAGAAACCAAAGTTGAAAATTTAGTTATTATTTATTTAAAAAAGGATTTAATGCGATTGATTTAGTTTTATTTGAGAATATATGTACATAAAGAGTTTTTGAAAATTATTAGCTTAAAGCTATAAAAATTAGTACATGTGTACATTGAGGTTTAACTCATTTAATCTCGTTAAAAAATTTTTTACTGAAATATTCTGTTAATTTTTAATATGTTTTTTGTGCATTGTTTTTTAATTTTTCATTTCATTTTGGTAAATTATCTCTTAAAAATAACCTAGTGAAACATAAAAGGCTAAACTTGAAAAGGATTTTACTATATTAAATTAACTTTGAGTTCCGAAATTAAGTATATATATAAATACGATATTGTGTATCTAATTTAATCACATTAAAAAAATAAGAAATCATATTATTTATAAAATTTATTTTTTGAACTATTTTGTTAATTTGCAATATGTTTCTAATGCATGAAGTTTTAAATTTTCATTTGATATTATTTAATCATATTTTCAAAATATTTATCATATTATTTTATTAATTGATTAAATACTTAATTTTTGGAAAATAGTGTTATGTCGTTACACCATTGTTTCAGCAAATAAGAAAAATTGAGGCTTTTCTAGAATTAATTTAAATTTAATAATTTAAATAAAATCGAAATTTTAAAGTAATAACCAGATTATTTTAAATATCTATTAAGCACATTAAAAATATTAATGCATTAAAATAATTATATATTAAAAATATTTATATATTTATTTATATTAATATTTTAAATTTATTTTACGTTAGGTGTTTGCCGTAAATACTCTGTAGGAATCTAAAAACTAAGAATAAACAATATTTGAAAAACTAAATTCTAGCAAAGGACACTAGGAAAAAAATATATTAACTGAAATCACAGTGATTAATTTAGTTAATTTTTTTTCAATGTTGTAGGTACAATTAATGAATATCTTAACGCTATTCAGAGATGAACTAATCTTGGCTGTGAAGCTGCTTCTCATTTAGCACCAACCAGAGAGCACGTATAGTATTAGAGACGTAAGTAACATTGTTCCCGCAAAGTCGGTTCTCTAAACTAAGAAACAGGGATCAAGCAGGAGTCTCCTAGTTTAGCGTGCAACCGCTAAAAGTATCTTTTGAACATGGACAACATTGTGACTCATTGGGACACAGACAATTTTCCTTGCCCTATCCGTCATTAATGAACATGGCGGATATTTTTGAACCTCGAACACACAACCTTTTGGTTATTAGACTGATTCCTTTGACAACCACGGCTTACTTAGTTATACTTCTACATATATGTATACTAATATTTGTAAATCTAAATAAATATTTTAAAAATTGCTTTGCAATGTCTGCTTCCTTTTAAGCATTTGGTTTCGACTTCATTTGTGCTATTGCAATAGTATATTTACACAAAAAAAATATTGCAATAAAGAAACGAAGTTCGAAACCTCTAGGCATATATTTTTCGACCACGCTACAGCCGCGATAGTATAGCATATATATATATATATATATATATATATATATATATATATATATATATATATATATATATATATATATATATATATATATATATATATATTAATTTATGTAATATAGGCGAGACTCATTCAAAATAACAATACGGTTTTTTTCTGGTGAGATACATGAAATCCATACAACAGACAAGCACTTTTACAACATCGTGCACCCATACAATGTGATCCTGTACATACATACTTTTCAAATATGGATTTCTCAGGTAAAAAGACTACGAATAATCCCTAAGCACAATCGATCACGTGATAAAAATACCCTTGTTTAAAGATAATGAGCTAACTATTGGCATAAGTAGTATAGACAGTGGTTGAATTAAGTCTATAACGTGTCTGGAAGAAAAAATCAGAATTACAGCGCAAAACCCTAACGTACTTTATGAACAAAAGTTATTAAATTAATATTAAAATATGTAAATAAGGGATTTTAATATTATATATCTCTATCTATCTATCTATCTATCTCTTTCTCTCTCTCTTTCTCTGTCTCTCTCTCTCTCTCTCTCTCTCTCTCTATATATATATATATATATATATATATATATATATATATATATATATATATATATATTCTAGTTCCCCAGATAAAGAAATTTAGTTTGTTTACTACAGGTTTTATTAACCTTATTCCCCGTTTGGGCACATCTGGCATACAGCAAACTGAAGAGGGCGCAGTTAAATAAAAAGATTTTTAATATTTCTTTATTTAAAACGATCCTTAATATTTCTTTATTTTATTGCAATCATAATCATCATAAACAATATCTTACACTAAAAAGGTAACAAAAAGATCCAAATAGTCACATTTAATGCAATTTTTGGCATTGCATATTATACACTAATTTTTCAAAGTCAGCTGTAGAAGATGATATTCCCAATCTTATAACATCTTTCGAGATATGCTATCGTTAAGTCGAGATCGGATTTTTGATTTAATTCTGTTTCTCTTTGAAAACAACGATTCACATAAATATGTAAAACTGAAACAGGATTTTGATTTCTAAGCTCCTTTTTACATAAAGGGATGTTTTTTATCCTCGGCTAGATTCCAAATGTTTTCTTTAAGTCCTCAAGGTTTTAATACTATATCAGTCTGAATATTTTAACTGTCATATTCAATTGAATATGCTTCTTCGTGAAATATTAATTTGATGGGTTTACAAAAAGTGAAGCCACTGGCTAAATAATCGAAAATTGCTGATGGGCTTCGGGTTCACCATGGTTGATATTGTTATCGCATACAGCTAGCAGTCGCGGGTGCATAAAAAGTATTAAACCAGGGGTTAGAACCCCTGGTTTAATACATCGTTGGGGATCAATTTTAACAATTTAAATTCTAACAATCGCATTAGATTTTAGAAAAAAATATTTTTCCTCCAAATTGTTAAAATGTTATCGTTTATCTTTATAAAAATGGAATTCGCTTATAGTCTATGAAAATTTGAATAAATAATTCTACTGTAATGCTTGTATATCAAATATTATAAGTTAAATTATACATTATATTTAATATAAATTTAAGGGGATATAGTACCTGTTCAGACTTAGTTTTTATTGTAACAGCCTTTTTCGATTCATTATTATTACTCCAATGTGGGTCTGCTGAATGATGGCCGATTGGTTAGGGTGCTGGCTTTCGGTATCAGAGTTCGCGGGTTCGAATTACACAGTGGCATAGGTGTTCATAGCTGTTCGGAATCGGCTTTAAGCTGTAGGTCCCGCTCTCATTAGCTCTCGTGTTGCAAAAAGTAGGCCGTAGCACTCCAAACCAAACCAATGTAAGTGTATTAGTTTTTATAATATTCTGAACAACCAAGTCAAAGATATTTGTCGGCTCTTTTAATATGGGAAGCCATTTATGTGACCAGCATTACTTCCAAAGGACAGGAAACGTAGAGGAATAATTACGAGGACAATATAGGTCCTCGTAATTAAAACGTAGGGATTAAACAGAAGATCTTCCGGGTTTAATCTGCTACATCGGGAGGTATCATTTTAACTTGGAAGTCATTGCAAGTAATAACCCATATTATGTGCCCTAGATGCCATTAATGAATAAAGTGGATCTTTGGCCGGTAAAAGATTCGAACCCACAACCCTTCGGTTATGAGCTAAAAAACTCTTTCCGACTGATTTACTGAGTCCTATATTAATTTAGAAATTTTTACTTCTTACATGTGTACAAATGTTATTACTCTAAATTAATATTGTATAATAAATCTTTGCAATGTCCACAATCTTTTCAAGCAGTAGGTTTTGACTTCGTTAGCGATCGCGCCGCAAAATATTAAAACAAAATAAAATCAAACTCGAAATGAAAAAAAGCAAAGTTCTCAACATCTAGGTACTGGAACATAAAAGTGTGTCTGAAAGCCCCATTATTTCATTATATAAACTTTGCATCGAGAAAAAACTCCATTATCACTCGAGTTTATTAGCTTATGGTATTTTTACTACTATTTTTTTTTCTTGAAAAAGTACTATATATTAATTTTTTTAAGTTCCCCAAAGAAACAAATTTAGTTTATTTTACTATATATTTGGAGAGCAAGGTAACAGTTTAAGTGTTAACCATTGCATTAGATTTTACAAAAATTATTTCTCCTCCAAATTTTTATAATATTTTGTTTTTTCTTCATAAAAATGAAATTATATTTTACTGTAAGATAAATTGAAGGAATAATCCCG
>CM063505.1:27028875-27036375 GCA_032207245.1 Pardosa pseudoannulata | reverse complement strand
TGTATGTAGGTATGTATGCATGTATAAGATGTAGCAAATTCATATACAGTAGGATTTGTTATGTTACAGTAATTTTTTGCTAAACGAGGGCTTATAAACAGAAACATTCTGCTTGAAACCGATTTCGAAAGTATGCGCACAATCTTTCTAGCATCTTGATTAAAATTCTTAGAGTTATATACAGAAAAATAGCTGCTGATTCTACCATCTTCCGAATTGTCTGTATGCAAACGAGTAAATACATAAACACAATGTGGGTAACTGTAGTTAGATTTTATTTTATCTGGAACGGTATTTAGATACTTCAATGCAAGTATATAATAGAAATTCATATTTCTGAGCTATTTGTCTTCAGAATATTAAAACAACATTCAGCCGTTAAATTACTAAAAGAAATTTTCATACTTTTGTCTAAAAGTTGGTTATTTTTATGAATAGGAAAAACTTTTAAGCTACTGTAAAATGTTAATAGTCCTATTTCATTCCATTTGCCGAAATATTTACACAATGCAGTCCACATTATAAAGATTGAGCGATTCTCGATTTCTATCTTTCTTTATAAATGGTAGCGGCGTAAAACTCACACTCCTGTCGCCACTTAATTCTCCAACAAAGCTCGATCTCTCTTTGTGACTCATCCTTTTATCTTTGTTTTATTTTAAATCTCTTTGACGAAGCATTGTTTTGCTGGATAGAAAGAATCACGTTCTACCGAAGCTTCCAAGAGATTAATTAACGAGAGAGACTGCATTGCGTAATTTTGCAAATAGAAGTGCACACCAAAGAGTGCGATGAAGTTAAAAGTAATTTAAAAGAAATTGAGAAAATCACTTTGTATGCTGACTTTACATACAGATCCTCAGATTCAGATGACTTTAAATTAACGAAGTGGTGTATTTCCATACAAATTTTGTTAACATAATTTCCTTCTGTTTATATGTTTCGTGTCTCTCACTTATTATATAAAAAACATAATTTTATGAGTTAGTTTAAACTAGTTCATTAAATTGGTTTGTAATTAGTAGTGAATTGATGGTCTTGTTAAACACTTAAAATGATATTCTATATTTTGTAGAAAAAAATAATTTGTATATAATTATCCTATTAAATTGATATACGAATATATGAGCACACACACACACACACACACACACACACACACACACACACATATATATATATATATATATATATATATATATATATATATATATATATATATATATGTGTGTGTGTGTGTAATATTAAAATTGCTTATTTACATATTTTAATATTAATTTAATAACTTCTATTTATAAATTACGTTGGGGTTTGTGCGGTAATTCTGACTTTTCCCTCCAGACATGCTATAGACTTAATTCAACCTCTGTCTGTACTTCTATAGCCAATAGTAAACGCGTTCTCATTATACATGGGCATTTCTTATCACGTGATCAATTGTGCTTAGGAATTATTCGCATTTCTTTTACCCGAGAAATCCCTACTTCAAAATTTGTGTGTCCACGATGTTAAAAAAGTTCTGACCTGTTGTATGGATTTCATGTATCTCGACAGAAATATAAGGTGTTGTGTTTCTGGATGAATCTCGACTATGTTTCATATAAGGGGTGTGTGTGTGTGTGTGCGCGTGGAATGATATAAGGGATTTTTTAAGGTTTTTGTATGTTAAACTCGAGAAGACCAGTTAGGTAGAACTAGGAAACCATGAACATTTTAGAAAAAATTAACAAAACAGACTGTCTAATAATATGATAAATTTTTACGTACACCAAAATTGCACACTGTTATGATTAAAAATTACTAGGCGATTTAAAATATGTTAGAAGAAAAGAGTCTAATATCAATAACAAAATTCTTTCGTTTCCGTATTCAATCCTCTTTTATATTTCAGACTAAACCTGAGATCTCCTAAAATACCCTCTACGTTAAAAGAACCAGTTATGATTAATAATATGCTGCAACTATTTTTCTTTATAGCCACCAAAGAGTTCATGAGAAAATTGTCCCAATAATGTTGATATATTTTGATACTGCGTTATCTATAAAGCGGGATCCATCACAACCTGACCTTCTCCTTTCTTCAATCTTCTCTCTTACCTCATTAATTTTTTTGACAGAATATGATTGATGTCACGTTACATCAAACACCTTCGGTCGTGACTCACGTCTATTCTTCCCAATCATCCGCATTTCCTTCAATAAACGGCATCACGAACATTTTAATAGAAGCTACTTACTCTTCGACAAGGAAATCGAAGATGATTTGATGGTTTTGTGACCTTGGAAGGGGTTCTGGGGCTCAAACCTAAACTGTTATAAATAATAAAGCATTACAGTGTTATATGACCTGTTAGGGTACACATTCTTCTTGTAATGGGGGAACAATTACTTATTATTATTTTCCTTTTAGTAAACTGCTCAGTAATAAATAGATAGTTTAACCTGAATCATATTAGACATAGTGGCTATTATGTAAAATTATGTTTGAAATAAATTGAGATTTGGTTTAGATATTATAAGGAACTGCATTACTTTATTTATTCAGATTACTTTACTCTAATACATTCTGGAACACTTTTAGGAGGATCGGGGATGTTAAATAATGTTTTTGAAAATAATAAACTTTAGAGTTATAAATTTTTGTACACATTTACATGAAGCATAAAGAACTTAACTGCATTAAAAGTTTTCATAAAATTAAATATTTTGGTGAATCCTTTTTTTATGAATCTTTCTGTTAATTTAGATTTATTTTCCCCACTTAAATTTTTTATGGATTCCTGTAAAATATTTAACAAAAACTCCTAACATTTATTGAAATAAATCATATCCATATTAAGTGTACTGTATTTTGTTGAGAATTGGTTGATTTGAGGAATAAGTTCACTTCATTCTCTGACTATCATTTTGGATATCAGTGTTAAATGAGTTATATATACATAGATAATTTCTTATCATGTGCACCCAACCCTGTTTATATTTATGAGATTTTGATAATGTGACGTCTCATACAAATAGAATTGCTTGTGTTTAGGTAAGCACAAAGATTGAACGTCGTCACCCTACGTTTACCTTTGTGAAAACTAGGATTGATTTTTTAAAACCATTTCCCTCAAATTATTCTCTTCATGGATACTCAATGGAAAAATCACGCGACTTGACTGTAGTAAGCATAGTTTAATTTTTATGTCAACTCTTTGCAGCATTTCATGTATCCTAGCACATTCAGACACGTTGATTTGTATCACCTAAATATAAATACTGATATAAATCTTGTTTTAAATCACAGAATGTATAAAAAATCATAGTTTTAAATTAAGAATCCCTACTTTAACTATTGTATATATTTTTACATCTACTGCTTCTTCAGCAACTGTTGTAAGAGTAATCCATTCCGGAGTCCAAATAGACCACAACCACTAAAAGACTAGCCAATTTTAGCCCGATTTTTAGGGGTGGGGTTATTTGTATTTTAAAAAGAATATGTTTCTTGTATTTTAATGATCTTTTCTTCTAATTTCTGACCTACATTTCTGATCTATGTACTTCACATTTCTACTCATCTTAATAATTAATATTTAATTCCTAAACCTTAGAGTTTTGTCATTTGTTAAAATAAATTTCAATAGTCTTAAAATTATTAGCGTACGTATTTGGCAGTTATTACCCAGATGGAGCATTCTCCCATTTTTAGTGTAAGCACATTTTTAGTACATAATATGTAAATCAAAGTATTTTTAATTAAGTATTTTAATGACCTATTCTTCTAAATTCTGACCTACATTTCTAATCTATGTACTTCACATTTCTCTTCTTCTTTATAATTAATATTTAATTCCTAAACCTCAGAGTTTTATTATTTGTTAAAATAAATTTCAATAGTCTTAAAATTATTAGCGTACTTAATTGGCAGTATTACTCAGATGGAGAATTCTCCCATTTTTAGTGTAAGCCCATTTTTAGTTCATACTATTCAAATCAAAGTATTTTCAATTTTAAGTACTTTAATGACCTATTCTTCTAATGTCTGACCTACATTTCTAATCTATGTACTTCACATTTCTACTCTTCTAAATAATTAATATTTAACTGCTAAACCTTAGAGTTTTGTCATTTGTTAAAATAAATTTCAATAGTCTTAAAATTATTAGCGTACGTAATTGGCAGTATTACTCAGATGGAGCCTTCTCCTATTTTTAGTGTAAGCCCATTTTTAGTACATAATATGCAAATCAAAGTATTTTCAATTTTAAGTATTTCAATGACCTATTCTTCTAATGTCTGACCTACATTTCTAATCTATGTACTTCACATTTCTACTCTTCTAAATAATTAATATTTAATTGCTAAAACTCAGAGTTTTGTCATTTGTTAAAATAAATTTTAATAGTCTTAAAATTATTAACGTACGTAATTGGCAATATTACTCAGGCGGAACCTTCTCCCATTTTTAGTGTAAGCCAATTTTTAGTACATAATATGCAAATCAAAGTATTTTCAATTTTAAGTATTTTAATGATCTATTCTTCTAATTTGGGACCTACATTTCTAATCTATATACTTCACATTTCTACTCTTCTTAATAATTAATATTTAATTGCTAAACCTCAGAGTTTGTCATTTGTTAAAATAAATTTCAGTAGTCTTAAAATTATTAGCATACGTAATTGGCAGTATTACTCAGATGGAGCATTCTCCCACTTTTAGTGTAAGCCCATTTTTAGTACATAATATGCAAATCAAAGTATATTAAATTTTAAGTATTTTAATGACCTATTCTTCTAATTTCTGAACTACATTTCTAATATATGTATTTCATATTTCTACTCTTCTCAATAATTAATATTTAATTTCTAAACCTCAGAGTTTTATCATTTGTTAAAATAAATTTTAATAGTCTTAAAATTATTAACGTACGTAATTGGCAATATTACTCAGGCGGAACCTTCTCCCATTTTTAGTGTAAGCCAATTTTTAGTACATAATATGCAAATCAAATTATTTTCAATTTTAAGTATTTTAATGATCTATTCTTCTAATTTGGGACCTAAATTTCTAATCTATGTACTTCACATTTCTACTCTTCTTAATAATTAATATTTAATTGCTAAACCTTAAAGTTTTGTCATTTTTTAAAATAAATTTCAATAGTCTTAAAATTATTAGCGTACGTAATTGGCAGTATTACTCAGGCGGAGCCTTCTCCCATTTTTTGTGTTAGCTCATTTTTAGTATATAATATGCAAATGAAAGTATTTTCAATTTTAAGTATTTTAATGACCTATTCTTCTAATTTTTGACCTACAATTCTAATCTATGTACTTCACATTTCTACTCTTCTTAATAATTAATATTTAATTGCTAAACCTTAAAGTTTTGTCATTTGATAAAATAAATTTCAATAGTCTTAAAATTATTAGCCTACGTAACTAGGAGTATTACTTAGATGGAGCATTCTCCCACTTTTCGTGTAAACCCAATTTTAGGACATAATAATGTATATCAAAGTATTTTCAATTTTAAGTATTTTAATGACCTATTCTTCTAATTTTTGACCTACAATTCTAATCTATGTACTTCATATTCCACTCTTCTAAATAATTAATGTTTAACTCCTAAACCTTAAAGTTTTGTCATTTATTAAAATAAATTTCAATAGTCTTAAAATTATTAGCCTACGTAACTAGGAGTATTACTTAGATGGAGCATTCTCCCACTTTTCGTGTAAACCCAATTTTAGGACATAATAATGTATATCAAAGTATTTTGAGATTTAAGTATTTTAATGACCTATTCTTCTAATTTCTGACCTACATTTCAAATCTATGTACTTCATATTTCTACTCTTAATAATTAATATTAATTAATTTTCAATTTTAAGTATTTTTTTTAAATAATAGCATAAAACTTCACTGATCCTACGCTGGAGCAAATATTTCTTGTTAAGGCCTTGCTTTTGTTTACATACATACACAGACTGTTTCTTACTATCTAGATGCAATCAAATTAGAGACAGCAATGCCTACCTTGTTTATAAAACGATAAAAGTTGAAACAGAGTATTTATAGCACTTTATGCAATACTTTGTTATATGCTAGTGACAAACGACGCGAATATCGACATTCGGGAGAAGCCATTCTGCTGCCCACACTGCTGGGTGGTTTCCAAGGAGTTCAACTACATTTATATGCTTCCGAGAAATGACTTCCTCATACACCCACTAAGTTAACGTTCAACTCAAACAGAAGTTACGTTTCAGATACACGTTCTTCGTTTATAACAGAATTTATGGTAATATTTACTAGACTATACTTTCCTAAATGAATTAGGATATTATGCTAAAGAAACATCAAGTTTAAAATAAATTACCAAACAGTGAAACGTCGATTTCTTATTTCACAATGAAGCGGAAACTGAAAACTATGGATGCGGGACTTGGAAGTAGAAATTTGATAAGATGTGTGATTTTAAATATATTATTTATGATATTAGTTGGAAGTACATTTAATGCGAAGCAGATACAAACTGCTGGAACAATAAGCACGCATTATTATAATATAATTTATTAATAAGCTGACTTATATAATAAGCTGACTTTTGCGTTGTTTTCCTTCAAAAGAGGGTTTTATCTGAAGCGAAAACCTGACTTTATCCTATGGGGACAAACTGGCCATAAGCAGAAGTTCAAAACATGTATATGTATATTACATTTATAGCTTACATGTATTCTAGTGCAGTAGACGCGCTATCTATCTATCTATCTATCTACATATATATACATATATATATATATATATATATATATATATATATATATATATATATATATATATATATATATATATATATATATACATATATATATATATATATATACATATATATACATACATATATATACATACATATATATACACATACATATATATACATACATATATATACACATACATATATATACATACATATATATACACATACATATATATACATACATATATATACACACACATATATATACATACATATATATACACATACATATATATACATACATATATATACACACACATATATATATATATATATATATATACACACATATATATACATACATACATATACATACATACATATACATACACATACATATACATACATACATACATACACATACATATACATACATACATACATATATATATATATATATATATATATATATATATATGTATATGTATATAATTTAAGTGATCTACAGATATATTTTAATATTTGTGAGTGTTTGTTAATTGTTCTTAAAATCCAATTATCAAATCCAATATATATATATATATATATATATATATGTATATATATATATATGTATATATGTCAGGTCTAAAAAGGGGGGTTTCGAAAATTAAGCGAGTTGTGAACAATTTAAAAGGGAAATCTTTCGTAATTATAAAATAATTGAAAAACCCATGCTCGCGTAAGATTTTAGGATAATTCGGTCAA
>CM063505.1:27008875-27016375 GCA_032207245.1 Pardosa pseudoannulata | reverse complement strand
TTACTAACATTATTTAAAGAAATCAAGTTAAAAAGCGATTAAAAGTTTGTGATAAGCTTTTACATTAATGATTACAAGCAACCTAACTGTTCCAACAGGTTAATCAGCTATATCAAAAGTATATCACTAAAAATGTCTATGTTACATTAATCGACATTTAAAATGTGAATTGCTTGTAAGACAGACATTGTGGACGTTTATAGTACGTCCCCTTGACCATTAATATAATGAACAGAAAGTTTACAATAATCAATCAGGGAGATATGCATTTGCTGTAAATAAATTATTTAAATACAAAATTCATACATGTATCGTTTTATATTAAATCGAAATTATTACAAATAGTGAATACTAATAGAACAGAAAAGGGAATTAATTTTTAAAAACATAGTTGGATATAGTTCAGTAAGCTAATCTGATATACTACACATACTAATAAAATTATAAATTGGCAGAAAACATAGGGCAGTGACTTCACAGTTATGCAACAATTATTTAATCTTTGCCTAAATATACTCATTATATTGACCGCTATAAATTCTAGGCATTCGCGAATAAACGCTTTGGAATAATAGTATACCAAACACTGTCGGATTGACTAGATAGTCGAAAATACGTGATATATAAGCTTAATAAAGAGACTGCAGTATTATGTAAATCTATGTATTAGAAGACTTAGTCAGAAATGTGACACTAAACGATCTGTATATAAATAAATATAAGATCCAGAAAATAAATGCAAGTATATATCATTGCAGCAGCAAGATAAATCGGAATGTTTAGAATGTATATTAATTAATATCCTGCGAAAAGTCAGGTATAGTCATTAAATGATAACCAGACTATCAGAGATGTAATGAAACGTAACTCTGTCTGACATTGTTGCAATAATTATACCACACCTAAATGACCAACTCTAACAGTTGATCATGTAGGTATTTTCTTTTGCTCTAAGGTGGCTATAATTATTTTATATAATTTATATATAATCTAATATAAAATATTTAGAATAATCTGACTGCTCAATTTGTAAACGAGATATTAAAAATTGCGTATTATTTTTGCATAGTTTAGTATATATATATATATATATATATAATATATATATATATATATATATATATATATATATATATATATATATATATATATATATATTTATATATATATATATATATATATTATATATATATATATATATATATATATATATATATATATATATATATATATATATATATATATATATATATATATATATATATATATATATATATATATATATATAAAATATATATATAGAATATATAATATATATATATATATAATATATACTATATACCATATATATATATATATATATATATATATATATCTATATATATATATATATATATAAATATATATAAATATATATATATATAAATAAATATATATATATTTATATATATATATATATATATATATATATATATATATATATATATATATATATATATATATATAGTATATATATATATATATGTATATATATATATGTATATATATATATATATATATATATATGTATATATATGTATATATATATATATATGTATATATATATATATATTATATATGTATATGTATACATATATACATATATATATATACATATATATATATATATATAATATATATATATATATATATATATATATATATATATATATATATATATATATATATATATATATATTGAAATATAATTTATATATATACATATTATATATATATATATTTTATATATATATATATATATATATATATATATATTATAGATGTTATACATATATAACATATATATATTATATATAAATTCAACTTATAACATAGTTATATATATTATTATATATATATATATATATATCATTGTATATATCTAAATATTAATATATATATATATATATATTCTATATATTATATATATAATATATATGTATAATATATATATGCAATGGCCGAATGTGCTTCTTAATAAAGGAAGAAAAACGCGTGCCCTCGAAATATCGCGTGATGAGCAAATTGTTGTAAAGTTGGATTGCCCGTGGAAATCGCAAAATGAAACTTTTAGCTAAAAAAAGATTAAGTATCCAAACACAATCATAACTGCTGGACTAGTTGGAAGTCACCTATTCGGGATTGTTGAAAAATCCTCTTTAATTAACACCTTAACATAGAGATAAAATGGAAACTGATACGTCCAAAAAATACTATTTATATTGAATGAACTCAAAAATTATGTGAAAGCTGAGAAAAAAAGTTTAATCTTGAAATGGGGTTTGTTAAATCACATTTAACTGTCTCTAACATTGTCCATTTTGTTCTTTGTCTTCAATTTGAGTCCATAGGTTTCAAATATTGCATAGAATGGCTTTCCTCATGCGAGATCACTGTTATACTGAACGCTGCTTTCAATTATGCTATTTATAATTTACTGAAAGTTTTAGTTGATTATTGTACTTTTCCTATACTACGTACACGAGAAAGTAAAATTAGTGTAAAAAAGGTTTCCTTTTTTACAACAATCATCATTTGTTTAGGATTACTTTGGTTTAGTTTGGAGCTCTACGGTCTACTGTTTTTCACACGATTGCTAATGAGACCGGGATCTACTGCTTAAATCCGATTCCGAATGGCTACGAACATCCATGCCACAGTGGGATTCGAACCCACGAACTCTGGTACCGAAGGTCAGAGCCCTAACTATTCGGCCATCATTTGTTTTTCTCTTACGAAGTAGGTTATTGTTTATATATAACAAAAATATGATTTATTGTCAAATATTGAATAAAAATTAATTGAACAGTTAAAGAGTTAAGGTAGTGAAAGAAATTATGAAAATAGCAAGCTTGTAAATGTTTGAAGTTACTTCATAATATCATTACCATTGTTACAGTTAGTAATATAAGAAATTTTGGTAATTTCGAAGCGTTGTTTCTAAAGAAATTATGTATATAATTCTGTATGTTCCATAGATTATTTGTATCCAGAATATTTCCTGGATATCATCCGGACGTCCAACCTTATCTGTGTTCTGTTACTTGTCTGGATTTCAGAGAATACCATAATATAAGAATTTAAAACGTTCAATGGTATTACCATAAATGGGTTTAAAAATTTATCTTTGAACAATGTTCCTTTGAACATTGGTATATAGAATGTCTTTTGGACATCAATCGGTCTTCCAATCTTTCCTGTGTTTTGTAAGGTGTTTTGACTTCATAGAATACCATAACATAAGAATGAAAAGTGTTCAATGGCATTAACATAAATATGATTTAAAATTGTTTTTAATGTTCTATTGAACATTGGTATCCAGAATGTCTCCTGGACGTCAACATGTCACCGAATCTCATCTGTGTTCTCTTAGTTTTCTTGAGTTTATACAACACCATAATGCCTGTAGGAAAAATATTCAATGTTATTAACACAAATATTGTTTAAAAATTTATTTCTAATATTCCTCTGAACATTGGTATAAAGAATGTCTCCTGGATGTCAACCGGACGTCAACCCTATCTGTGTTCTGTTATGTGTCTGAATTTCATAGAGAACCGTAATATAAGAATATAAAACGTTCAATGGTATTATCATAAATTGGTTTAAAAAATTACTTTTCACAATTTTTTCTTTAAACATTGGTATCTAGAATATCTGCTGGACGTCAACCAATCTTACCTGTGTTCTGTTAGGTGTCTTAGTTCCAAAGAATACCAAAATAAAAGTAGGCAAAACGTTTAGTGGTATTACCCCAAATATGGTTTAAAAATTTATTTTTAATTTTCATAATGTCTTCTGGACGTCAACCGGCCGTTTAATCCTACATGTTGTGTATCAATTATTTTACTTCATAGAATATCTAATATAAAAAACGTTTATTGGCTTTACCATTAATGTGGCTTAAAATTATTATTAAAGTTATACTAATAAATTCTTACTAATAAATGTATTTCCACCTCGTAAATTTTTATTAAGGGACTTACATTTCATTCTGACAGAACAATACCTACACCGGTCTTTCTAGAAAAAAGAGAGACTGTTTTCCAGCTGGATGAATAAATGACTAAAATTTGCATGAAATGATTCTATCTAAAATTTTTAGGTAGTAATTTCTAGTGGATAAATAATGATGTTTGTAAAAATTTTAAAGTTACTAAGTTCTAAAGGAAAATACGCCACTCATAGTCTTTCAAGAAAATGCATTATGTCTTTACTGTCTGCCTATCAAGAGGTCATTATGGTAAGCCAACTTAAACGAATATAAATCTACTTACACACAATTATTATACTACTTACACACAATTATTATTATGACTATACTTTTTTTATATTATTATAGATACATCAGTTGGAGATTATAGTATGAAATCGCTCTTGCAACCCATTATATAATATGTATGTAATGGGAAGCATTACATTTTAAGTATCATTAACCATATAACGACTTCTTTTTCAGCAATATTATGCTTGAAAATAGTAACACTATTTTATAAACTATTTTGCTTTCCAATTGAAAAATATATTGAAATAAGCGGTTGGAACTATTAAAATTATTAAATTAGTTATTTATCCTGTAGCATCACGCTACTGGAAGCTATTTTTATTTGTATTTGTTTGTGTATTACGGCTCGCTCTGACGTCAGTCGAACGTGTTCGTGCTATCTGGGGGGTCCCCATGCCTCCATTCTCTCCTCCCTAGCCTCTCCTCGAGAAAAGACAGAGAGGGGTATGGGGTTTTTTCGAGTGACGTCACGAGGGCCAAGCGTCGTTTGGTGTGGGAAAAGACGATGGGAGTTGTCCGGCAGGCGATCATGAATGAGCCGTGCCGAGAATGTAAACGATGTAAATATTTGTATGTAACAGAATAAATTCCTCTTTCATCTCCACCTCGCTTGTGTTCGATGTGTCATCGTGATGAGGCCTATGGAGAACCCTGCTCGACCATAATGCTACCAAAATTACCTATTTTAGAGCTGTGACGTTACAATGCCAAATTGCAACTAGTTATTGGGCTCCAGCAACGTTAAAAATGTAGATACAGTAGACTCCACTTAATGTGATCACTTTGGGGCACTGAGATTTTGATAATAATAACCGATTGATAACAGTAAATGAAATGAAAAAATAAGATAAATTTACCCCCAACCCGTTTAATTCCCATATACTAAATTTCAAAATAAAATGAAAAATTCACTATTTTTATGTACTGTATATTATCCTTTAAGGCATAAGACTTGTATACATTATTAAAAAAATGTTTAATTGTTGACTGTCTACAATTTTTTCCAAGGAGATCATTGATAAATTATTCGTAATCATAATGTTTTTTAACACTTTGACTGCTAAGCCAAAATTGCAAATGTTCACAACGGGGCCAAACTTTTTTTTTGTGTAATTTGTATTTTTTCAACATAAAACTATATATAAAAACAATATTTCAAAACAAACAATATTTTAAAACAAACTCTCTCTATTTATATATATTCCCTTTTTTGTTGCATGTTCCAAATATTTAATTTTTCATAAAACTTAGCTCATAAAATCGTCACATATACCAATTTGCGCAAACCACGTATACCTAACACATCGTAGGGAGCCCAACAATCAAACTCCAATACGATTTTCATGTAACTGATAACATCTTTGATAGCCATGGCCTGAAGTGTTAAAACACCATGGCTATCATATCGGATAGCCAGTGTCTCAACGGAAATATCACTGGATATCATATATGATAGCCATGGCAGTCAAAGTGTTAAAGTTATCGGAGCGGTGTTGTACTCCACGTTTCAACACTTTCAATGCATAAGCTGTTGTACTCCGTATTTTTCATTTTATTTATCTCTCCTAGTAAGTTCATCCCTATTTTTCAACATTTCGCCCAATAGAAGCTGATAAATCTGTAAATGAGCTGAAGCATTGTGCTGACTCATTTTTGGTAACCTGTCATAACGATTTAAAATTTCGATGTTTTGCTTTAATATTAAACCATTCGCTTTCTGGCTTCCATATCGACAAAATGCATGTAAGCGAGTAAGGCATAAAATGTGAATATGCTCATTCTCATTTCCGATAAGAATGTGTTGCCTTCTGCTTATCTGAATACCACTGACCAAAAACAGGGTGTGCGTATTTCTGAAAAATTCCATGTAACGTGTAAATTTCCACTCCTTTGTTACTTCCCTATTTCCCTAAGTGGTTTGAGGGAGAATCCTAAAACAAAAAAAATAGAAAAATTCTACTTCCAAAGAGGTTTATCCACACGCCACGGATGCCAGCCGTTCCTTTGCTCCAGTTGCCAACCAGAGTTTTAAAAAAAAAAAAATTCCGACCCCGCGGAGACAAAAAAAGAGTCCACTCAGAACGGCAAATAAATTCCCCAAAATTCACGGACCAAGCTTATTGGCTAAAGTCCGATGTCGCTCTGCATTCAAACGGTCTTATTCACCTTCGAAGACACACGGGGTGACCGAATGTAACTTATTTTACACTTCCATATCGAAAAATGCATTTAAGCGATAAGCAAAAATGTGAATATGCACTTTTTCCGATAAGAATGTGTTGCCTTTTATCTGAATACCACTGACCAAAAACAGGGTGTGCGTATTTCTGAAAAATCGTAACGTGTAAATTTCCACTCCTTTCTTACTTCCCTTCCCTAAGTGGTTTAAATTAATTTTACAATTTACACTAAATCACAAATTTGTTATGAAAATCACACTCAGTTTATTTAATTTGTGATTAAGTGAATGTTTCAGTCTATTTAGTATGAATGTTATGTGTTTCCTTTGTGTTTTCTTTGTTAATTCAATTAGATTTTAAATATTCAATTTTTTGTAAAATTTTTCCTCAAAATGTTGTTTTTATTTATGTATCAATTTGTTGAGTTACGATCCCCTCGCCAGATTTCAAAACGCCACGCTGCAAGCACGCCACGCACGCAAGCTGCAAGCACGCCAATTTCGCCAAATGTGGTTGAAGCACCAACAAGATCCATGATTAGAAACAGGAGAGTGGGCTAAGAAGAGGAGTTGAAAAAAGCAAACCCCTGTACAGTAAATAAAACAGCTTTCCTGTATAGGGTGAGAACGAAAGTTGCAAATCTGTTAAAAGGATCGATAATATAAACATAAGATAAGGTAAAACGAATTATTTTGTTTTGTTACTTCACCTTTTACAGAACTACTCCCTGGTGTTAAATATTTGTACTAGCTATTGGATGCCAACCACGTTTAAAATAGAGCAGTAAATCACTCATATGTGATTTTTATATCAGTAATTGAGAGTAGTTTCAATATATATATATATATACAAAAAAGCAAAATACATTTTTAAAAAGATCACTTCTACAACATTTATTTAAAGAAAGTAGAGTTATATGTCATCACAAGGCACCAAACTTTATTAATTCCAGATTTAAAAAAAAATAAATCTTTTAATGTCAGTAGACAATTTATA
>CM063505.1:26976375-27003875 GCA_032207245.1 Pardosa pseudoannulata | reverse complement strand
TAGTATTAATTCGATATACTTCAATGGAAATAAACTTTATTATTATATAAAAAAATCAAGAGACGAATTTTTAAGATGTTGATATTCTATCGAAAGTCATACAAGAGGAATATGTTACACTGTCCTAACGTTAAAATAGAAAAATCTTATAAAAATAAGTAAAAACCAAAATTAAATAAAAGTTATTTTATAGCAAATAAATTTCAAATTGCTACAGCAGTTTGTAACTACTCAGTAGCACCAAAATGCAAAAAATGTAATACAAAACAAACAATCTCATAGAGATGTATGCAATCAGAATTACAACTATGTCAGATATTGCATTTCATTAACATGACAACCATAATGCCTTTATTAATCAAGATCAAGCCCTCGTCTTAAAGGAATGTTAAATATCCAATTTATGTAGGGGTTCGATCTTGTGTTATGCACAAAGCGAAGAAGGATCAAAGCGTTGTTCTAGAGCACGGGGACAAAGCCAGTCTCTGTCTCGTAGTACGTGGCAGTTTTATCTACACAAAAAATCTAATTCCATCATTCTGGATTTTACATGCTGATAAATCTTCTTCTACACACTAATAGTAAACATAATTAAGCAAGATTAAGTACTTTTAAATAAAATTTCAAAATGAATTATCTTAACTCTTTGTGGTTGGTTTATTTCCGTTTACTTGTTGTATCTGAGATCCGATTTTATGTAAATAATATACTAATGGAGAGAAGTGATAATTTTGTATACCCTTGTTATGCTAAAAGCTGGGACATACGGGTCCTATTAGTTTGGTTTTGGTTTTGTTTGGAGCGCAACGGTCTACTATTTGCCACACGAGGGCTAATGAGACCGGGATCTACTGCTTAGAGCCGATTCCGAACGGCTACTAACATCCATGCTACAGTGGGATTCGAACCCACGAACTCCGGTTCCGAAGGCCAGCACCCTAAACAATCCGCCATCGTTCGGCCGTATCTTGTTAAAAGAGACACATATTAATTTTACTATTATTGTATTTTATTTTATTTTTACTATCATTTTATGTATTTTTATTATATTATTTTTCATAATTTTATTACATGGGTGCCACACTATATCCCGATAGACTCCAAAGGTTTAATACATTTCCTGAACTCATCCTTGAGAGGTTTTATACCTTTCTAAAGAAGCCTTGGTGCAGGATGAATTTATATGTTTCAACATACTATAACTCTTTAAATGTTTAATAAATGCATAAAATCTTTGATATGTTTAAGATATGTTCAGTACCGTATACACCCATGAAATAATTCGTCTAAATTAATAAGAATTAAAAAACTACAACAATTAATATGGGAATATTTTGAAAAATAAATTTATATGCTATTTTATTGTATGCAAAATAACTTTAAAGATAGACTTACAACTTAGTGGGATCTTAAAATTTCATTCAATACAATGAATTAACAATACAAGAATCTTTTCGATGAAAGAAGTAAAAAAATTAATGCAGGAAGAAAATCTTATAAATAATTTTAAAATTATAAAGTAAAAATAAAATTATTAATTAATAATATTATAAAGTATTTAAAAATAACCCAAATTTTTAAACTTTAATTTTAATAATCAATTTCTAAAAAATTCTCCATTATACTCTCAAAAATGAAATTTGAGTCATTTCTTTTTAATCTCACCAATCAGAAAAAAAGTTACATTTTTTAGTAGGTGTAAACTATTTTGTGATCAAGTGATTCAAGTCAAATTTTATGATCGGTCAAATCAATCACTTTTTTAACATTCACAAAGCTTTATTAAGAAGTTATGAGATTCAATAAAATAATTTAAAACACAGGGCAGCAATTAATGAGACTTCTTGCAGGCTACTTTTAAAATCTTGTAAATCACAAAAAATTACAATTTTTAATTTTTAATAGTTGTAAAGTATTTTTTAATTAAAAATTAAATCAAAATTCATCATCAAATACGAGTTAAACTATTTTTCAAATGTCACACAAATTTTTGTATGAATTTATTAATTTTTCAAAATCTTATGATCAGTCAAATTAATCAAATATAACATTCATAAAGACTTATTAAGAAATTATGAAACTCTAAAAATGTATCTCAAAACATTAATCAAGAAATAATTAAACTCTTTTTAGGCTATATGAGATATTGATAAAAAAGTATGGGCTATTTAGTTGTCCCTAACTGTTAACTGATTTGAAAAGTTTTCCTAATTTTCCGTCTACTATAACTGAAATTAATTAGTAACAGTTTTTGCTAAATATTAAACTGCCTCACATTTTTGATAATGTGGTATCAGAAAATTTCTAAAATTAAAAGAAAAAAAGATTAAAATATCAAAATTGCATCCCTTTTTTATGCTTTTATTAGTACGCAGACTTTTTCAATAAAAGAATTAAAGGTTGAGAAAAGGGAATTGTTTTATGTTTTAGAAAGAAAACAATTCAGGGATAAATGTGGATGCAATTTAATTTTGTGCCCTCTATGTAGCAGTTATTTTTTAAATTATCAGTATTAGTTATTTTTATAGCATATTGTAATGTTTAAATTTCAACTAGAAACAATTGTATTATGAGTATAAATACACAATAATATACATAATCAAATGCTTGTAAAAACAATAATCCATGAAATTACGATTATTTTTAAATTATAAAAGAAAGTTAGAAATATTTTTAATGGTACATAATCCAAGATTAAATCATTCAGAAAAATTTTTCTGTTTCAAAATATATAATATTTTACGTTACAGAAAGTTGTCTAAAAGAAAGATTTCGTAGCAACTAAAATGTATCAATGTTTTCTAGCTTCTGAGATGTGGAATAAAAATAAAATTAATACATGGAATTAAAGTTTTATACCGAATTTATAGGTATAAAGTATACTTTAATTCAGAATCTTTAAGAGTCTGAAAATATTATATACAAATAAATAATAATCTTAAGTAATATGAATAATATCTAAAATAATATAATGATAAGAATCTAATACAAATAAATAATAGTTTTAAATAATATAGATAATTTTTATATATATAAATTAGTCTTAAATAACTTAATAATATTTATATTAAATAATATAAATAATAGTCTTAAATAATTTAAATATAATATCCTTAAATCAGTATGTGAAGAGTACTTATTCTTCTCTTTTTCAAATGTTACTCTAAAATAATAAAACTTTCCGAAACGTAACTTTAACACTGATCAGTTTGGCATATAACTAATGAAAACAGTAATTATTTTAACTAAGATTTTCAACTAGAAAAAAATATAAATTTATAATAAATTACTAATCTTTAAAAAACGATTCCACTTTATCAGTGCCGTCAAATTGGTTTTTTTATCTATCAAAAGGATGAAAATTTGATTTATTTGAAATTTCCCTTTCTCCCGAAAAAAGTAAGTAAAGATGCATATCTTATCAATGAAGCTTTATATCCCTTTTTTTCTTACAATTTCACTGGTATGAAGAATATACGCAGTTTTATCAATTCTAATAAAGGAAAAAAATATCCACAAAAGCTGTTTGTTAGTATATGCAGGAAATATCTTCATTCTGAACCCCGTCTATTCGATCTTTCCTCTTTTCCAATTTCTTATACATTGTGATTTCCGTATTTTTTCTTGTTAATATAAAAAAGAACTTCCGTCGCTTTCACGCCTGCATACTTTTTCGAAGTTTAAAAAAAAGTCTTATGAGGAGCAAAGTAATAATTTTAGTTTTGTAAAGAATTTCAGAAAAATAACCAGTTTCGGTATCGCATGAAAAATGCAGAGGGTGTTTCTTAAATTTTTTCGAACACGTTCGTCATCAAATATTTACTTACAGTTCAGCTTATAGAAAACTCACCAAATTTTTATTTTATAATTTTTTTAAGGTTTTTGTCTCCTTAATGTTCTTTTCAACTACAATTTAAAGATACATTTAATATTGATTGGATATAGATTTAATTTAAAATGTTTAATTGTATAGTTAAACTATAGCAGAATCTCTGTTTATAGAAAACGCTTGGCCCCGATTGAACAATGTGTTACATGAAAAATTCTATATATGGAGATTAGAGATTTATACAATAATTTCTGAAAATATTACAATATTTTAGTTGTTGGGTGTTGTTGGAGAGGCATAAAAAAGAATAAATAGTTATATCGGCATTGTTTCCTCCTTGCACTTTTTATTGTGTATTGCCTTTCCGAGGAGAGATGTAGCTTGGCCACTGAAAACTAGGCTATGTCGTGTTGTGGTGTAGTACATTGCTGTTGTTATTTCAAAGTCATTTATAACCCAAAGTTGCTTTATATCGCCTTTAATTATAGTATAATACCACTGATCTATATTACAATGTTCAAATATAGAACAAATGACAAGGAAATAAGCAAAAAAAAATATATATATATATAATTAAAAAGTAAAAGAAGCACTCCACGTGCTACGCCTGAAAAAAAACTGCCAATGTCCAAGAGAACGCTGCATTCTTTTCCTTCCTTCTTTCTACTCGGGCACCCCTATACTTTTTCCATTATCCGGTGCTGATGTGTTCGTTGTTCATTGTCCT
Source organism: Pardosa pseudoannulata (assembly GCA_032207245.1). Classification (NCBI taxonomy): domain Eukaryota; kingdom Metazoa; phylum Arthropoda; class Arachnida; order Araneae; family Lycosidae; genus Pardosa; species Pardosa pseudoannulata. The sequence goes on along the minus strand of CM063505.1, from coordinate 26,999,319 downwards.
TTTTTCAATGCGTCCTTTCCCGGTTCTGCCCAGAAGGACCGGGACTCCAAGGATGGTCCTGAAACGCCTCCTGGAGACCAATCGAAATTCTACAAAACATGGTGAAGTTTAAGTGCAATTATTTTCACTGGCCACACCACACGCTTCCTGGAGTCACGAAAAAAAACTTGGGCATTCAACCCACAACATATGAGTGCGGCGAGCAAATCAGTTTAGCAAACCTTATGTCAAACATAGCTGCACTTTCACAGTCGTAAAGATATTTCTCACAAATAACACTTGCTTTTAGAAGGTATCTCTTAAATAGACTGATCGACATGGTTACTCTTCTTTTCTTTCATCTGTAGATACTCATTTGCAAAAGTATATTTATTTTTACTTTAAAATCATATAAATATTTTAATTTCATATTTTGTATTACTCGGTACGTACAATCCTAAAGAGACTAACACTATTTAGTTACCGTCTGTCATCGACTGAGATATAGTTTATAAGTCAAGAAATAATATCACGAGACATGACGATCATCGTAAATTTTAATATTATCCGTAATTTATTAAAATTTCGCAGAAGAACTGTGCAAAACCTAGTCCGCCTACGATTAAAGATTTGAGCAAAAAACTAATATGCATACATCCACACAAACACTAATATTTATAAAGACCGATTCCTTCACAAAGGTTCTCATTTCTTTTATATGATTTTAATATTGCCACAACTCAAAGAATAACGGATAGTATTGCTTTTAATAAAAAATATCCAAAACACCTGCTGCCTGTTATACCTTAAGAAATACCGACTTGAAAAATGTTCCTTTTGAATCAAGTGACAGCAGTTAACTAATTTCAAATTCAAAATCTGACAATCAAACACTACTTTAAGAACAATATCCTACTTTGAATTTAAATACCGAAAAGTTGCTTTGTGGAAATGGATTTCTTAAAAGCACTTTCAAACATTGGAAAGAATTTCCGAATTAATCAAGTTTACGACATCAGAATAATTTCTTTCTCAAATGTGTCTTACAAGACGTAATTATATATTCAAATCAGCCATTTGCAATTTTAAGCATATGAAGATATCTTAATTATCTCAATGAAATAAATTTTATAGAAAAAGTTTAAACGCATTCGCTTTTATGGCTTTATCAAATGTAAAATAGTTTGAAATAATTGTTATCAATTACTTATAAAAATATTTATAAGAACTACTATTCAATATTAAGTCATTGAGTTAGATATAGTGCTAAGTTTTAATTAACACATTTTTTTAAACTGCACTTGTTTATTAATTATAATCTTTAGCTTTTAAGAAAGGAAATTAGATTTTCTCACTGAATATTTTTAAAAATATTTTTCAGTTCTTATATTTTAGTGCTACTTATTACATAGGTCATCCTATAATTTGGGCCACCTTCATGTATGGACACTTTGTATACCTACTCACCCTCACATATACACTCTTAGACTAAAAAGATGTAATGGAAATTGGACACTAATTGATTTGCATACAGATTTGGATGGAAAATACAAAATTTTAAAAATTGGCGGGAAATTAAGGAATGTATGTCGTTACAGCTAGCCTTATCTGCGTAACAGGCAGGATATTTAAGAGGAGAAACTTTGATTCGAGGTGATAAATTCTTTGCGAATTTCGTTCCGGGTCCTCAGGTAGACAGTATCTGTGCCTTGCATAGATACTGTCATTAGACGATGTTGGCAGGACTAGGTGAGCCAAGGCCGCACACAGCGTTAAGAAAGAATCGGTTTGCCTAGAGAAACGACAGAACATGAGGACCGAGTAATCATCAGAACGGCACTCACAGATCATTATAAGCGATTGATCGTGCCCCTAGTACTTCAGTGACCACAACGACCATTTATGGGCTACAACTCCAGTTTTGTTTAAGTGGTGTCTCGCTCATTCGAGCTGGAATGTCACTGGCTGGAGTACACTAGTCATCAGTGATGAGTCCCGCTTTGAACTGTGCCGCGATGACCAGCGAAGATGCGTCTGGAGGCGGTGGGATACCAATCTGACTGCCCTCAGTCATACAGGTCCACAACTAGGAATGAAGGTCTAGGGTACCATTTCATTTCATAGTAGGACCCCTTTGTTTGTCATTCATGGCACCCTTACAGCGCAGCGGTATATCGTAAAGTTCTGCTGCCCGTTGTGTTACCTTTCATGTTACACCATCATGAAGTTGCATTTCAGCAAGAAAATGCCCAGCCCCATACATTATTTGTTTCTACTGCTTGTCATCGTGCTTGCCGAATGCTCCCTTGGACAGTAAGGTTGAAGGATCTCTCTCTAATTCAGCAAGTTTGGATCATTGTGGACAGGGTCCTCGAACTAGCTTGGGATTTTGTAGATCTGTCTTGCCAGTTGGACAGAATTTGGTATGATATTCCTTAGGAAGGCATCTGACCATCTATCAATCAATGACAAGCCGAATAACTGCTTGCATATAGTCCAGAGGTGGATAAACGTGTGTTATTGAGGTTTTCACTTTGTGATACTCTATCACTTGAATAAATCATCCAATTTTCTCAAATTGTAAGAATTTGTTTTTATGTACGTCACATCTATCGATTTTCGTTCCCTTCGGATAACTCCTTCATGGTTTGTCGGTTACTTTTTTGTCTAAGGGTATATATATATATATATATATATATATATATATATATATATATATATATATATATATGTGTGTGTGTGTGTGTGTGTGTGTGTTTGTGTTTTCATATTTAGTTGTATGTATGCATCTGTTTCTTACATGTGCTAATGTATGTTACTTCTGTTTAAACACAAAATAGATTCATATCAAAATATTATACTTTAATGAATCTGCGTAAAACTTAGGTCCATCACACGAAGCGAATGTACCAAATGTGGTGATAATTAGCATTTCTATTTAAAAATGTATAAATATAGAATTATTCAGTAAATCTTACAGTTATGTTTAACTTCTATAAGGCAAGAAATGGATATCTGAAGCAAAGTTAACCAAAATTCGGAATTAACATCACTATTAATTCTTTAAAAATAAACAGCTATAGTTTTATTTCTTTTTAACTATCATATTTTAGTAACAGAAAATTGCACTTCTCCCTTTTAAAGAAGGTCCCTTTAAGTTCTTTACATCAATTTCCTTCACGTTTATCTTTGTTGGTCATTAAACGTCATATTAACGTCAGTCTCGGATTAACGTCAACCTCGTATTATTAAAACAGACTAACATTGGATAACATTCACTAAATAATTTAAATTATTTTCTTTAGAGGTCTTATTTATTGTTTAAAAATAAATCTCCGAAACAGTAAAAACGTTAAACTATATATCTAAGTCTAGATCCGCAAAAATAGTTTGCTGGTAATTGATAATTAACAATAATTTGAATTTTTCTAAAAAAACATAAATTTTATTATAATGTATATAATACAAGCACACGAAGATATAAGAGGAATTCACAATTAAAGAGAAAAAAGCCCAAATGGAAAAAAAAATATATAAATTCTAAGTCTAAATCTAGAGTCCTAAAGTGTCTAGATATTTATTAATTCCTGAAATTGAAAATTATTTTAGAAAATGCTTAATAATTAGAGTATTTTTAATATATAATCGTATGCATTCACATGAAATAACATTTTATTAATTTGGATAAACAATTTTTTTTTAATTTTTCGATTATGGTAAAATATGAATTACTGAATTTGATTATGGTTCATTATTCTAAACCTAGAGTTGGATATCTAAAACAAAGTTGCGAAACTTCAGTGACAATTATTTTTACTTTAAAAAGATTAACAAAATTGATTAACAAAACGATAAAGTAACTTTTCTTCTTTTCCATCGCATCAACTCACTCACTGTTTCGTTTCATTTTGTTTTGGAGCTAAGCACTTTAGTAAAAGTCAATCTCGGTTTGTAATAGACAGATTAACACTACAGAACATAATTTCTTTTTTTTTTTAGTTTTTTTGGAGAGCTTTCTAGACTATTCAATTATATACCAATATGAGTTATTGATTTTGATTATGGTCAATATAGATAATTGATTTTGATTATGGTTAATATAGATTATTGATTTTGGTTATTGAAATGAACATTTGAAACAAAATTGTCAAACGTCAGTGATTTAAAAAATCTTTTTTAACTTTAAAAACGTAAAATATTTAACAATCTTCATGTAATAAAGCGAAACAATGTCATTTTTTTTCTTTTTCAATTAAAAAAATATATATATTCTGTTACATCATCTCCTTTATTGTTTTTCTTTGTTTGCGGGTAAGCACTTTGTAAAAGTAAAACTTTTTTCATAAGACAGATTAAGTATACAAAACAAATGTCTTAATAAGTATGAAAAACAAATTTTAATGTCATAGTTTTTCTTCTTTGAGGAATTTTTTAGTCTATTCCCGCAGTAAATCTTACGATTACGGTCTAATATGTATTATTGATTTCGATTAATTTCAAACTTTCTAAACCAAGAATTGAGCATCTAAAACAGTTTCCAAACTTTTTTACTTTAAAAACACATGGACTGAAATAATCCTGACTAATGATGTAATAATTCGAAACAATGTATTTTTTTCCAGTTTCCGATGTTAAAAAAACATTCTATCATATCATTAATTGTCTCTTTTTGTTTAAGGCTTAGCACTTTGTAAAAGTCAATCTTGTTTTTTTAAAAACAGATTAACTGTACAAAACAGGATTTTAATTTTATAGTTTAAATCATTTTTAGGCTATTCCTACAATAAATCTTTTAATTATGGTCCAATATGTATTATCGATTTCCATTATGAACTAATTTTCTTAACCAAGAATTGGGTTTCTAAAACAAAGTTTCTAAACATCAGTATTTATTTTTTTTAACGTATGGACTTAAATAATCTTGAAAATTGAAACAAGGTAATTTTTCCAGTTTCCGATGTTAAAAAAACATATTCTATCTTATCATTAATTTCTCTTTTTGTTTCTCTTGTCTCTTTTTGTTTGAGGCTAATCACTTTGTAAAAGTCAATATCTTTTTTTAAAAAATAGATTAACTGTACGAATGTAATTTTTCCAGTTTCCGATGTTAAAAACATATACTATCTTATCATTAATTTCTCTTTTTTTTCTCTTGTCTCTTTTTGTTTAGGGCTAATCACTTTGTAAAAGTCAATCTCTTTTTTTAAAAAAAAGTAGATTAACTGTACGAATGTAATTTTTCCAGTTTCCGATATTAAAAAACATAGTCTATCTTATCATTAATTTCTCTTTTTGTTTCTCTTGTCTCTTTTTGTTTGAGGCTAATCACTTTGTAAAAGTCAATATCTTTTTTAAAAAAATAGATTAACTATACAAATGTAATTCTTCTAGTTTCCGATGTTAAAAAAACATATTCTATCTTATCATTAATTTCTCCTTTTGTTTCTCTTTTTATCTCTTTTTGTTTACGGCTGATCACTTTGTAAAAGTCAATCTTTTTTTAAAAAATAGATTAACTGTTAGAATATAAATTTTACACTTTCCAATGTAAAAAAATATTCTATCTTATCATTAATTTCTCTTTTTTTCTCTTGTCTCTTTTTGTTTAAGGCTAATCACTTTGTAAAAGTCAATCTCTTTTTTAACCCTTAATTTGACAAGATGTTTATTCAAATATCGATTAAAGATATATTTAAATAAATAATAATAACAATAATAATAGTCATTTAAATAATAATAATAATAATTAAGAATAATAATATAAACATATTTAATATATTATATATTATCGATGAAAATACATATTTATTATAAAGATTTTATTTATTTGATTGTTTTGTTGTAGCTGCCTTACCCAAATTAAGGATTAAAAAAATAGATTAACTGCACGAAAACTGATTTTAGTTTTATAGCTTAAATCATTTTTAGTGTATTCCTACAATAAATCTTTCAATTATGGTCTCATATGTATTATAGATTTCGATTATTATCTAATTTTCTTAACCATCAATTTAGCTTCTAAAGCAAAGTTGCTAAAAGTCAGTTATTATTTTTTAAACGTATGAACCTAAATAATCTTGACTAATGACGTAATAATTTGAAACAATGTACTTTTTTCAGTTTCCGAACTTAAAAAAACATTCTATTACATCATCCCTTTCATTGTTTTCCTTTTGTTCGAGGCTAAGCACTTTGTAAAAGTCACTCTCGTTTTATAAAAGACAGATTAACACTACATGACACGAGTTAAATTTTCTAAATTATTTCCTTTGAAGCTTTCTTATTCCTATTTTCATAGTAAATCTTCCGATTACGGTCGAATTCTATAAACCGTGAACTGGATAGGGTAAAACAAAGTTTAATTTTTCGCGACTTACTAAACAAATAAAAGCCTTCAACTCCAAAACTCCTTTTCAAAAGACAAGATTATCACCGGCCTTGGAAGTAATAAAGAAACTACTTCTGCCTTTCAGCGAGCTGAGGAAATTCTGGCTGTCACGAGATTAGAGAGTGCCTTGTACAGAAGAATGTAAAGGCATTGAATGGGATTCATTAGTTTCACTGATAATCCCTCCGAGATTTAGTTTAGTTAAGGAATGTAAAAATCTGAAAGAGGGTGCCCGACATGAAGCTCATTATAATTCATTTATTCATCATTAAAAGACTATGCCGGCTGGAGTAAAGGCATAAGATATTGGAGGCATAATGGGCTATTCCCACAATATCCAAGCTTGCTTTAGTATTTGTAAGTATAAGGACGAACAAAAACTGCATTTAAATTTAACGTAGGGAAAAGAATAGAGTCAATAAAAATAAATAAATTTATAAAATATATTAGTTTTATTTTACCAATGTGGTTATAGTTTTGGTATTAAAACGGTAATAATAAAATTAATTATAACTCATTAATTCATCGTTAAAAGAATGTACGTGCTGAAGAAAGGTAAAGTGTATTGAATAGATATAGATATATAGGTATATAGTTTTAGTTATACATATACAGTTATATATATATATATATATATATATATATATATATATATATATATATTCATTAATTCATCGTTAAAAGAATGTACGTGCTGGAGAAAGGTAAAGTGTATTGAATAGATATAGATATATAGATATACAGTTTTAGTTATACATATACAGTTATATATATATATATATATATATATATATATATATATATATATATATATATATATATAATATATATATATATATATATATATATATATATATATATATATATATATATATATATATATATATATATATATATATATATGTGTGTGTGTGTATTATATATCGTTATATTTGTGGAAAGAGAGATATAGGTTTGGTATTAAAAAGTTGCCGTTTTATTTATCTGTGCAAAATAAAGGAAATATGGTAACAGTGAAATATTTAAGTGTTCAGATTCTATAAGAAATGTCTATTTTTGAAAATAAAAGTTTTGAGAAGTTTCAAAGTTATATCTATATGCAAGTTAAATTACAAATGAACATTAATTTTAGAACTTAAACTATTCGTTTTGACCCTCCCTAAAAGCATTTTGAGTAGTTTCTATATCATGTTATTATGCACATATATATGTAGCTTGAATAATTCGAAAACCATTAGCAGAAGAAGGTAAAATTCGTAATTAGAACTGTTGTAACATTAAGTAGAGGACTTCTTTTTTATTAGAATCCACATTTTACATAAATAATATTTTCAATACAATGAACGTACACACTACCGATATACAACGAGAAGAGAACGATATCGACGTATTTATGAAAGAAAACTGTCCAGTCTGCTACTTATATATGCATAAGTATAAAGCATATATAAACTTATATTTGCATAAAGCATATAAAAGCATAGTTGTAAAAATATGCTTTTTTAGACCATTTTTAAAGAAGAAAGTAAAAATGAAAATAAATTTATTTACAGTCTCTTATTTGCATCGAACTATTTTGAACTTTCGTTGTTTTATTAGATCCGGTTACGGCGTACATGAAACGATGAAGGATATCGTAAAAGATTTTAAATTATAAAGAAATATCTATGACATGGTCAGTGTTAAGGAGAATGGAAAAAAGTCTTTCTTGATAATAATAATTTTATTAAATCATTGTTTCATTTAAAATCAAAACTTGTGCCATTTTCATTTGTTCGTGGCGGAGCTGAGAGTGGAAAGATGTTGACTGCTCCATTTCCACGCGCTAAGTCATATTGGTTCGCTCAATCATCAAATCCTTCAAATACCTTTCCGATTGACTGGATTACTCCAAAAGGTTACGCGAACGTGGGTCTTTGTCATTTATTTTATTATTATAAAAGAGTTCCCTTTTTAAAATCGTTTATAACTCACGTCATTTCCAACTACCCCTTTTTTAGACTTGACATCTGTAAAACGAAAAACTCCTGTACCTAGAGGTGAGATAAGGCTGAAACTAAGGATTCAGATATTACCAAAATTACTCTTTTATTTAAAATCCGTAAACCAGAAATATTTAAGATTACAATGTTTTCTTTACCTTATACAAAGATGTATATTTTTACACGTCTGATTTCATAAATAAAGGAAATTCTTTTGTCGGAAAAAAATTCTACACGAGCCTTTTTGTACTTAAAGCCCATTGCTAAAAAGTGATTGAGGTCTCATTAGCCCTCGAGTTATAAAAAAATTGTCAACTGTAGCCTCGCACTTAAACAAAAGATTGTTCTCTCCGAATTGATTAATAAAAAGATTCCTACTTACCCTGACAATGATTTGTAGTGATTCCACATATGACAGTTCAGTTTCATAAAGCTCGCCAACAATGTGTGTCCTTGTATCCTACAACAAAAAAATGACACCATTGAAATAAACAAAGGCAAAATACATACACAGACTAAATTGCATTTTCAGTTCACTCAAAATTTAACGTAGCCCCGAAGGGATATTTTATGATAAACTTTCTCAAAACCTTCAAGTACCTTTAACTGACAGTGATGGAAATACAATGCCTTAAAAATATTCTCTGAAAAAAGAAACTGATCTTACATATTAAAATAATTTCCTTGAAAAGTTTACTAAAACAAAGTATTAACATTATGTTTTTTATACATACAAGACGAACTTGACTAGACAAAAGATGATGTGGGGACACAGACATAATCTAAATTTAACTACTAATATTTTTATTTTAATTCAACTCATTAGCTCTTAAGCTTACAACATTTAAGTTTTCAACTTTTCATGGCGCTTACCTCTTTTTCTGTCCCGTACTTCACGCACAATATACGCATCTAATGCATTATATGTTTATATCTCATGTGATAAATAATGATATAAAATATAGAATGTACAAAAGCTTTTATATAAATATAGTCATTGTTTATCACATATGACATACCAGCATATAAGGCATTAGATGTGTAAATCATATAAAATGTACAGGCAGAGGGTAAAGTAACCAGATTTCTAACAAAGATAGAACATATAGGGTGCATAATAAATTCCTTGACTGGAATATTATCTGCAATCATTTGTCATAGGCATAGTATAATACTCTTGCAAATGAGATAAGCATTTCTTTTATGATAATTTTAAATTTAAGAAATGTTACTAAAATTACAAAATCTAAATTTGTATACGTTCCTCGGTTCTTAATAATTACAGTAAAATTTGAAACTCGTCCTAGAAACCTAACATAAAAGTTTTATTTCTCTGTTACAAAAATTAACTAATAAACTTAAATTCAAAATTTTAACATTTTCTCAACTATACAAGGGTGGATTACTAGTTTAATAAGTTAATTAATTTGCATTCCCTTTCACTGTGTATACGGGAGGAGGATTATTTACCCATACATATAAACCAATTTGTTCAAAATAGAATGAATATAAACTGCGTTCTCCAATAAAAAAAGCTCTTAATCATATCTTTCTAGTTTTATAAAAGAAGTGATGCAACCTGTAATTATTGTAAGTAATCTGTTAATCGTTTCCCCAAAGAGGGAAAAAATGTATGTAAAATTTTGCAGGCACTAATTTAGATATCATTAATCAATTTTTGTCATATAAAACTAGAAAAATCTGTGTTATGTTCTTTGTAAGAGTTCCAGTTTTCACTTTAAATACATTTCTCTAAATAGTTCAATGCTAACATGAATTTCTGCAAACATAGAAATCGTATATACAAAATTGTTTATATATATATATATATATATATATATATATATATATATATATATATATATATATATATATATATATATATATATATATATATATATATATATATATAATATATATATATATATATATATATATATATATATATATATATATATATATATATATATATATATATATATATATATATATATATATATATATATATATATATATATATATATATATATATATATATATATATATATATATATATATATATATATATATATATCAATCTCCTGTATTTTCATCCTGCCTTTTAAATCTTAAGACGCATATGCTTTTACTTCGAAGACGTTAAAGTCAAAGTAAGCTCTTATGAAATACTTATATTCTTGAATCCTTCTTAGAAGTTCCTTTATATAAACAAAGCGAAACGATTTTATGTATTGCAATTGTGTATTCGGAACTGATTGATAAAACTCATAAAACTCAAAAGGCCTAAAACTTTCAATGATAGTTTGAAAAGCAGGTTATATAATTTGAGTCCTTATAAGTTTTACATAAATCTATGTCTAGTTGCTGCAAATAGTAAGATCTTAGGTACAAAGGCAATTGCGTTCTTTCTTTTTTTTTAAGGACATGCTTTGTCTGTTATCACTCGTTTAAAACTTTCTCGTATGATATGAATAATATTAAGAAGTCCGCTTTCTACGAATAGCGTATAGAGAGCTAGAAATTGGGAACATTTGATGCTCAAGTGAAAATATTTTCAAGAAAGATGTCAACGCTACGTTCGAGGTCAAGGTCTTGGAAATATAATTTGATTATCCGGTTTTTAAAACCCTTGCTATAGATGTCTGTTGACAAAAAGTTTGACTATGAATCCAGTTAGTTAGAATGCGAGACCCTAAGCATATACAGAAGATGACAGAATATAAAACACAAGGAATGTTAATGAGGGTGTGGAATTGCAAGACATTCCACGCCTTGCAAAACACGACTAGATAGCGACGCTTAGACCCATTCACGTTATTTAGCTGGAAAATAATCAACTACTCTGATTTTACACTTCGTATGATTCATACTAACTTTTATATTTTCTTGCTTCTGTAACGTCGTGTATGAGTGGATAGAGAAAGGATTTACACTGATGGTATGGTTTCTCCTGTTAAATAATTGAACAAATGGCAGAAAGATACTTTTTAGATGGAGGTATCAAAATGATTAAACCCTGGCCCACAAAATACATTGAATAAAAAAGGAGAATATTAACAAATGAGAGGGATTACAAAACATGTCTCACACAACCGACGAGTCCAAGAGTTAAGACAATGTATCATTCGTTTAAATCATGGACTCATTCAATTTATTTGGAAGATCTCTAATCACCCTTCTCAAACTGCATATGTGACTCTTTGTGATTTTCCTTTTAAATATCCATGATGTCCTTTATGATGAAAATTGGTTTTCCTTCTATGTTAAGGTCTCACATGTCCGTAAACAAAAGAAACTTTTTAGAAGGGGGTATATGAAGGCTAAAACTCTAATTCAGAAAATGCATTAAATAAAATACGGGAATGTTATGACTGAGAGAAATTACATGACAATAACAGTCTCATATAAATTTAAAGTAATGGTGGTGGGTTTAACTCGCCGCTCACTTTTTAAAGTTGCATTTTTCTGCTCCAAATCCTCTCTTCTTTTTCCTTTATATTTACCATCATTTAATGTCCTGTTCCATGATACATCTCTTTCCTTGATCATTAGGATATCTTGAATATCTTCAGTGTAAGTTGAGTGAGAACCCCTTGACTTCTGATTTGATTAAAATCTCCTGTAAGTACCCCCTTCAGCACCTCCCATGTTTTTATTCCCTCTAGGTACATTTTAGTATTTGGTCACCGGAAACTTGGCCCTTGGGTTCCCACAAATAATTGTACAAAGGCTTTTTCTTCATCAACTTCAAACTCGGTGACATTCCTTTTATAAGTCTGAGATCACATATCAAACTGCAATTGCTTCAATAAATCTATATTTTAAATCAGGTCCTTGTAAGATTTTTACAGAGTAATTAGGTCCGATTCAGATCTTAAAATTTTCTTTTTCATATTTTAATTATAGAAGAATTAAATCACCTTATTACTTACTATCAACACCAAATAGCAACTGTTAGACTCGCCATTTAATTAGGAGATCTTCAACTACTCTGCTCATACTCTGCTCGTACTCTGATTCTTTCTGACTTTTATTATATATATATATATATATATACATATATATACAATATATACATATATATACATATATACATATATATATATACTATATATATATATACATATATATATATATATATATATATATATATATATATATATATATATATATTATATATATATATATATTATATAATATTATATATACATATATATATATATATACATATATATATATATATATACATATATATATATATATATATATATATATATATATATATATATATATATATATATATATATATATATATATATATATATATATATATATATATATATATATATATAATGTTTTTTAAATTTAGAGCGTTTTTTATTTTTAATTTCTATTCTTACTCTATGTGTATACCTGGCAATATTGGTAGGCATAATTACAATTTTTTTTTTGCTTTATTATGAAAAGCTAAAAATATAACTTAGAACCGAAAAACAAAAAAATAAATTATATAATGTATGCGAAATGCATCATTAGTGCCTCTAAATTCTTTAAAAGTTCCAAAAATTTGTTCCTCTTAGCACGCATTAATAATAGTAAAGAAAGGTATTACGTTCGACTCAGCGTACACATAAATCAGAAAAATGTCTCCAATTAGTGTTTTAGTAAGAAATGTAGAAATAGTCTAGTAAATAAAATGTTTTGCAGTTATAATAACAAAATAATAAACGGGGCTAGTCAAGGCTTAAAAAACTGGGTCATTTGCAAAGATTCAGGGTTAGATGGTATCCAGCACAGTGAAGTATTTATGCCTCGACAGCAAAAATGCATTTTACGGTGTTCTGAATCGCCGCCAAATTAATGTGGCAGGCATCATAAAAAATATTATCGTATTTACTTCTGTATAACGCTCACTTGTTTACAAAAATTTAGTGAGAAAACTCAAGTTGTTCGTTATACATGGATTATTTTTACAGGTTTCAAAAATCACCGATTATACGTATAAATAAATACAGACAAGTAATAAAAAAGGTTAATATCTTGTGCTATAGAAGCATTTCTACATATACGAGGGTTGCTCAGTAATTAATAAAACTCTATTTATACAGAAAACAGATTATAACTAATCGACATTATTTAGTGGTATTTTTCCAAGTAACTACTTTCGAACATATGCAATATGTTGGAAGTATATATTGCATATGTTCTAACGTTCTGTTTATTTCAGTGAAGTATATTTTAGCAACAAAAATAATCGTATTTTGTATTGTCCATTTACTACTATTATATAGACAATACAAAATTCTATAGTCTATTTAATCTAATTTCAATATGTATGGCATAAACTAGATGGTACAATTCACGTAAGTATTTCTCGACTCTCTTCAGAAAAAGAGTTAAAAAAGTGTTTTGTCTATGGAGGAGCCTTAATGTCACAAATCTTTGTAGATGATCTGACTTTTAGCACTGATTAACACTTGGCATGCGGATATACTTCACCACCAACTTACGCGTGCAGCGAGCGGGCGTTTTTTCGCGAATCGCGCGAAAGTTTAGTTATTCAGAAAAATCGCAGTAAATCGAAAACTACTTTGTTTTTCAGAACGAAACTTTCTTTTATTTTACACTTAAATGTATATTGCATAATTATTTAACCAAAAAACAATATTTTTACGAAATCACTAAGATAAACAATTTTTAAAATTAAAGTCTGATAATCTATCAGCGCATATTTCTTCATCACTATCTTCGTTACAAAGGCTCATTTTATCAATTTTGTATTCAACAATAAAAAACTGAGCTTCAAATTGACAAAACATGACTTTTACGTTCTGGAGCTAGGAATTCGATTGAAGACGAAATAACGCAACAAAAGACAGAGTAACTCGACAATCATAACTTGTATAAAGAAAAAATGCAAAGCGTTGCATAGCAAGGTAAACAACACGCATACAATATCACACATACATATAATTATACGTATTTAGCAGATTTGTGGTGGTTAGTGGGTATCCACCACAAATCTACTAAAAATACGTATTTTTACGTGACCCACGCTCCAGTGAGAGACTGCAAAAAACGTAAAAATACGTTGCCCGCACGCGAAGTGTTAACACTGTGAAGTATATATCTTCAAGAGAGATAATCGGATTCTATAATGAGAAAACTGAAGAATTAACTTTTATTACTTAAAATCCTGCTTTTATATTATTCTTAAATACTTAATTATTTACGGATCAAATTGTGTGGTTTTGAGACTATCATTTTTTATTGGGCTTTCTAATCAGTGATTTTTCTAATCTCAAGTACGTAACATCTTACGTAATACTCTTTTTTCCTTTCAATTCTCTTTTTTCTCTTCTTTCCACAAGGATTGAACACCTGAACATAATTTCTTGTTCACTTCTTATTAATTTCGTTATGTAATAACTCGTTATGTAAATCTTTATCTGTATGGAAAAATTCCCTTTTTACATATTGGGGAAAAAAATTATGCTTAACAAAACAAGAAAACCGAAAATGCAATAAACCAAATTTCGTATATGCGGTGTTATGCAATTATCGTCTGAAAATTTTACTATTTCCTTTCCCAGACTGGAAAATGAATTACATGGAAGAGAAGAGACGCAATGGAAGTTTGGAGCAAAAACGTTCTTTTGCGTATATATCAATGAATAGTGTGCGCCGTAAAACAATCAATGAAATGTTGTGGCATGCCGTAGTGGCAACACAAGCACAGGTATAAGATTTGCGGCATTTGTTTTCGCATTTCATTATTATCTTTTCAGCTCTGAAAATCAACTTATTATTCAATAATTTTATATTTGTTATATACAAAGGATTTTTCTAAGCTTGTTTATTTATCTTTATCAAATATTTCTCTTTCAATAGCAATATAATAAATCTATGTTAATACCAAAGGATTAATAATTATAAACATACTTAATAAGTATAAATGAATATTTAGGTATCGTTTAAGAAAATTCATTTTTACATAAATGTGACAACACATGCACAAGTATGTGATTTGTGACATTTTCTTTGCATTATATTATTCTTTCAGCACTGAAATTCATCACAAATATCCCTTTTTAATCAATATCATTCTTCTTTATACAAAGGGGTTTATTCTAGGCATATATAATTATCTTTATATAATATTTCTCTTTCAATAGTAATATAATAAAACTATGTTAATAATGGTTAATTAATAATTGTAAATACATTTAAATACTATAAATCAAATTTAATCTTGTTTAAGAAAATTCTTTGTTACATAAAAGCACTTTTTAAAATTTATCGCAACATTATAATAGTTCGTATTATTATTTTAGAGCCAAATAAGAATTTTCATATCTTAACCGCTTCCCTTTCAAATATTTTTGAAAAAAATTGCAAGAAATCATCGCATTTTTTAAATATTTTATTATTAAATAAGAGGAAACGAATAAAAACAAAATGCGTAGGTTTTAAGGTGAATTTCTAATTTTTTACAGGTGTAAAAGCATTTAGTTTTAATATTAGTTTACTATACTATTAGTCAGAGTTATCTCGACAAATTGAATTTGGTTTGGATTTGGAGCGCTACGGTCTAATTTTTGCAACACGAGGGCTAATGAGACCGGTACCTACTGCTTAAAGCTGATTCCGAACGGCTAAGAAAACCCATGCAATAGTGGGATTCGAACCCACGAACTCCGGTTCCGAAGGCCAGCACCCTAATCATTCGGCCATCGTTCGGCCCTCGACAAATGGAAAAAATGTTGAATATTAGTCTTGGTAGTTTTTTTTGATAATTTTTGAAATACGGGACAACACAAAGTGATATCTAACATTCTGTACACTGGTATCTGGTTTCTTTTCTTACTCGCTTACCCCTGGAATCTCTTCTACGGGAGCACAGAGTACACTGTCTGGTTGGATTTGATTTTTTTGAAGTAGTAGGAATAACATCTGGAAAATGCCATACGATTAACCTGAGAAGTGAAGGACTAATGCTGGGTCATCCTAATGTGGTAGAAAACTCATCACGATGATTTTTCGTAAGTATCCTTTTGTATAATCTGTTAACCCATATTGTACCACACTAACTAAATATTTCTGTAAGTTATTAAAACTTAATCCAATCATTAATATGGTGTAACTAAGTATATAAAACCAAAATTTTGAAAAAAATATTTTTAATTTTTTATGTAATTGGCTGTCCTATAAATAGGACAACGGTCCATTACACTACTAAAACTTAACAAATATCACTTACATTGCATTAGGCTGATTCATGGATGAAATTTGGGGAAACAGTGAAAACAAAGTCCAACATTACATTTTAAGCATACTGCTGTAGGTTTTCTCTTGCATTTATTGAACTGGCAGTAAGAGAGCAAGATTATCTTGCAAAAAATCTCCAGTTTTCTGAAGAGAATAGACATCTATTTACCCCCTGTTGCTTCCAGGTGTGTCAATAGGTTTTGAACTGGTTTTCATTGAAAGATAAAAGAATGTGCGCTATCAATGCAACATCGAATTCATAGAAAAATAATCGGGATTGGACAGTCGTCTTAATTTTAGGGCACCTTTTTTATACTTACAAAATACACATGTAAAATATATTTTTCAACAAAAACTTTCAGCTACATTATTAGCTCTGTTTTTAAACTAAAAGTAACCTCCGCAATATTTAAAAAATAATAATAATAATAAATATAAAATTAAAGATTAAAAAATGACAATTTTTAAAAGGTTGCTGAAAATAAATTTTACAATACAATATAATTTGATTTCTCAGTTTTTTTTGTTACTATGCTAAAGTGTGTCTATTTTAAAGGTGTTAAAATAAAATCCACTCAGAAAATATTTATAACTTTATTATTAAATGGAATTTTATTTGCTGTCCTGTTTATAGGACAGCGGTCCAATATGGGTTAATCTACCAGCTGACGTATAGTATACAATAGGAAAAACAAGTGACCAGTCCTGGCAAAAGAACAGCGAAACCAAAAAAACTTGGCAAACTGTCAATCAAAGCTGAATATTTCCTTTCGTTTCATCCAGGCCGAGTAAAACCGTGATAAAACAAATCTTATTGTCAAATTTTCTTCACCCGAGTTATTCTCGTGTTAATAATTAACTACAATGTATACGAACCCTAGAAAACTCGGGATAATCAGGCAAGCGGTTAATAAATAAAATCGTAATAACTATGATAGACTGATTACTAAACATATAACCAATGCTGGTACATGCCTTGTAAACGATAACACAAGAATCTCTCAAAACGGCCGTTGAGAACACGTCTATAGCTGTTAGGTTTGATTTGGATCTCTGATATTTACTATTTTCCTAGAGGACGTCTAATGCGACTAAGATTTACTGTTGTAAAAAATATAAGAAAGGGGGCTCTGGTAATCAGTGTATCCTTTAAGTATTTACAGTGGGAAATCGTGTTATGTGAAGTGTACCAGGCTAATAATATGGTGTGCTGATTGAATTTGACCTACCTTATAATAAGTTACTTGTAAATACTGTATAAAGTGTGTGTTTAAGAGAAGCACCGATTGGCCGCCCTTAATAACTACTACTAGATGATCCTAAATGGCTACGAAAAACCATGCTATCAGTGGGATTCAACTGAAAGGTAGAACTCTATTGGTTCTACTATTATCCAGTTCTCTCTATAAAGGTGATACAACAAACAAAATGTTGACGCGTAAGTGTTAAATAATATGCAGTAGCTATTTTAATTCTTCACATATTTCGTTTATTTTAGGTAAACAACATGTTACTTTAAAAGTGTATTATTTTATTCCATATAAAAATTATCTGTCCAACTCTTCTAACATAGTTTATAGAAAAAAAGTTATTTACTCAAACTTTTTCGGAGGAAAATGGTCATTAAATCTTGATTTTAGGAATACAAAATTTTTTCCATGCCAATTATACTGTTAACTTATTTATTCTATGTTTAGTATTTATACATAAGCATAACTGGTTTTAAATTTCTCCTTATATTAAATAGAAACAAAACAAATAATTTATTGAAACTTATGAGATTTAGGGGTTTTATTTTGTAGTTTCACTTTGTTATATATTGCGTATTTCGTCAAACTATTTAAACTTTTAATACAAACCATGTTGTGTTTTATGACAATTATAACAGACAATACTGATATATTTGAGACATCTAGAAAAATATAAAATACATTTCGAAAACTTTGTCTTTTTTTTCTATGGGTGGAATTGTTGTCATTTGAAACCAAATGCAACGTGAATAACGTTAATAATTAACGTTAATAGTTGTGTCATAAAAATGCAGTTAGAAAGAAGTAAGAATTTATAAGTACAGTAAATTTTATGTGAAAAAAGAAATTTATATCTCTGTTTAATAATAAACAAATTTACTTTTCGAAATACCCATGATGTGACTTGATAATATTTGTTAATATAATATTTTAAATTTCTTTACTCACTTTAACTTAGAATTTAGGAGCAAACTTATAGTGCCTCGTATTGGAATTTATGCCAAGTTCCAATAAATTTAAAATAGCTTCCACCTAAGAACTGGATTGCCTTATCTAGCAACAAATATACCCAAGTTCGTTCAAAAAATAAAAAAAATCTCACAAACTAATATTTTCCCTATCAACAAACTAAAGATGAGAGTAAAAGCAAACTCTTTCTAGAGAAAGATAACCTTACACAGAAAACATCCCCAATAATGGAC
Organism: Pardosa pseudoannulata; assembly: GCA_032207245.1. Classification (NCBI taxonomy): domain Eukaryota; kingdom Metazoa; phylum Arthropoda; class Arachnida; order Araneae; family Lycosidae; genus Pardosa; species Pardosa pseudoannulata. The sequence goes on along the minus strand of CM063505.1, from coordinate 26,980,250 downwards.
GAAAAAATATGTTCTGATTTACACTTTGAAGATTTCCTAGTGATTCATTTTTCTCCTTTACGTCCCTCGAGACACGTTCTGAGGACGAATGCTTTGGATGCCCCCCCCCTACTCTCTCTCTTTCTTTCTCGTTTTCTTCAAGAAGATATTTTATTCTTTTTAAAGAAGAAGAGGAAGAAAAATAGGCTCAATTCTTCAGTGCCCAAAAGCATAAAATTCTCTTGGAATTACTTTGAAAGTACATTTTTTTCTCTATTTCTTGACTTTTTTTTAAACCTTCAGCTGATCGTGGAAATATTATATTGAGTTTATAGTCTTCAGTAAATACATGCTCTATAGGTAAAAAGGTATTTCTGAAACATGGATATTCAAAATAAAAGTTATTTTGTATACGTTCATCGGAATAAAATAACCCACTTCTATGAAGAATTCAACAAAAGTAAGAAAAAATGTCTAAAACACTGTAACTAGAAATCTGACAATACACAGAGCAGATTTCAGTGAAAGATGTGTACACTCTTCAGAATTCTATGCAGAGCACTTGAACTGTACAGATGGTCAATAGGCCAATGATTGTATAGGGTCTAATTTTCCATGCAATCGGTAAGAAATATTTTTACTGATTACGTATACATCTATCTATACTCAAATATAAATATGTGTCTGTGTGTACATGATGGCAAGAATTAAGCTGGATAAATTATTTTATTCTAACGTCCATTTTTTTTTATTCTCATCACGGCATATAATTTGATTCATAGCCAAAAACAGATAATACAAAAATTTTTAAATATCTCATCAGCCTGCAAGTTTCCGTGTGCATTAGTGTACGTGTAAAATTTATAACTTCAGCAAATTTAGTTTATAAATTCTAGACCTGTGAGGACCTGATTAATTTATAAGTGTACTAGTGTTTTTTATTCCAAAATAATTAAGAGTTATAGACCAGGATTATTTCAGTAATTTCTATGGCTTTTGGATTGTTGTTTAATATATTTCATTTTGACTATCTCCTATTGTATTAGTTATATGAAGCAGTGTCATAATGGACAAAGATCTACTTTCGAAAATTCTAAGTAATTCACACACACACACACACACACACACACACACACACACACACACACATATATATATATATATATATATATATAAATATATATACATACACACACACATATATATATATATATATATATATATATATATACATATATATATATATATACATATATATATATATATATACATATATATATATATATATATATATATATATATATATATATATATATATATATATATACATATATATATATATATATATATATACATATATATATATATATATATACATATATATATATATACATATATATATACATATATATATATATATATACATATATATATACATATATATATATATATATACATATATATACATATATATATATATGCATATATATATACATATATATATATATATATATATATATATATATATATACATATATACATATATATATATATATATATATATACATATATATATATATATATATATATATATATACATATATATATATATACATATATATATATATATATATATATATATATATATATATATACATATATATACATATATATATATATATATATACATATATATATACATATATATATATATACATATACATATACACATATATATACATACATATATACATACACATATATATACACACACTATATATATATATATATATATATATATATATATATATATATATATATATATATATATATAGTTATAATAACAAAGAGTGACAAATAAAAGCACAATCTTAGTGTAACAATATTAACACGATTAATATCCTAGCATTAGAAAATACATATAAACTAGAAAGTTTCTTTTAGAAATTGCTTAAGAAATTTGAAAAATATTTAACAATTTATGTTTTGACAGTTATTTTTTATATTTTTTCCCTTCAGCTCGCATCTTACGCTCTAAGAAATATTATTTCTGAAAGTGTCAGTGAGTATAAGATTGATATCTAGACATATTTTTTAAATTTTAATTTTAGCATTTAACATATAAAGCAATTAATCAAATAAAGATAACGAAAACAGAAAATATTTCTTATCTTTATACAAACTCCAGTTATAAACTCTAGTAGATTACTCGATAAATAATCTAGAGATTATGTGAGAGATATCACTGTACATATTTATTAGACTTAACATATCACAAATAAAACAAATTTTTCATCTTAAAATATTTTCCACAGTTATGGAATGTCTCTGTACGGATTTGGCATATGTATATGCTTTAATAGTTCACCAAAAACTTGTCTAGTATTATAATTTTCCTAAAATATCAAATTAAATATCAAGTTTGTGTAGTAATACTTAGTAATATTTCGTTTAACAGAAATTATGGGATTGTAGTTTTATTGTGTACTTCCCACGCAAAAAAAAATATTTTTTGAGAAAAAAATATAAATTTTATATTTTTTAATTTCAGATTTCTTATTTCGTTAATACTAAATTTTTTATTATTTATAATTAAATTTACAACAGCAATATAGAGATAATAGAAAAAATTCTGGTAGTTAAGACATGTCTAATTAATAATTTAGATTTGTTAACCATCAATTGATAAATATTGAATTAGGATTACCGATTTTCAGTTATTATCCTTTACTTACTATGTATAATTTACTTACTGTTACAATATAGAGGTAATAGAAAAAATTCTGGTAGTTAAGACATGTCTAATTAATAATTTAGATTTGTTAACCATCAAACGATAAATATTGAATTATGATTACCTATTTTCAGTTATTATCCTTTACTTACTGTGTATGATTTACTTACTGTTACAATATAGAGATAATAGAAAAAAATCTGGTAATTAAGATACGTCTAATTAATAATTTAGATTTGTTAACCATCAAATGATAAATATTGTATTATGATTACCTATTTTCAGTTATTATCCTTTACTTACTGTGTATAATTTACTTACTGTTACAATATAGAGATAATAGAAAAAATTCTGGTAGTTAAGACATGTCTAATTAATAATTTAGATTTGTTAACCATCAAATGATAAATATTGAATTATGATTACCTATTTTCAGTTATTATCCTTTACTTACTGTGTATAATTTACTTACTGTTACAATATAGAGATAATAGAAAAAATTCTGGTAGTTAAGACATGTCTAATTAATAATTTAGATTTGTTAACCATCAAATGATAAATATTGAATTATGATTACCTATTTTCAGTTATTATCCTTTACTTACTGTGTATAATTTACTTACTGTTACAATATAGAGATAATAGAAAAAATTCTGGTAGTTAAGACATGTCTAATTAATAATTTAGATTTGTTAATCATCAAATGATAAATATTGAATTATGATTACCTATTTTCAGTTATTATCCTTTACTTACTGTGAAAATTTCTAAAAATTGTCATATTCCTAAATAATCTTTTTCTATTAGCAAAATTAACTTTTTTTAATACTGACTATAAATGAAATTGTCCCAATAACTTTATTGCTTTATGACATCTCTCTTATTCCCTCTCAACCATTCATTAGGAAATGTTCATAATATTCTTCTACCATTGTCATATATACCTTAAATTTAAACAAATTTTGCTTTACTTAATAAATATTTCCAGACTGGTAAATCTCACATGTTAAACATTTTATGCCGAGGTTCAAACAAAATAATTTCGTTTACGTAAAGAAAACTTCATAAAAAATTTTCCTTAATAGAATCCAGTAGTACTCTACTATCATCCCATTACTGCAATCATAAATCAATAAATTTTCTCTCTTTCATTTCCTCCAAG
>CM063505.1:26963875-26968875 GCA_032207245.1 Pardosa pseudoannulata | reverse complement strand
ACCTCCGTGATTTTTCTCTCTTTTTCATGACTGTTTGTCTCTTCGCTTTTTAGAAATTGAAAATCTTTATCGCCTGCACTATATATTTATGTTTTTCTCTCACTAAAAATAATGCTAAAATATTTACGTCTGACTAATGGTTCTGAGCTGTAGATCTCCTACCAAGATTATCAGTCAATTATTTCCTACTGTAAATATATTTGAAAAATAAATTAGTTTTGAGGACGAACAATTTTTGCTGCACATTAAAAGACTAATACCAGTAGGTAGACAGGGTCTATTCCGAGTGTTCATATTTCAATATTTAACTTTTGAGCATATTTTCTATGCACATCCATAGAAAAATTACGAATAACTTTAAAGTCTAACACCAGTAAGTAGACAGGGTCTATTCCGAGTGTTCATATTTCAATATTTAACTTTTGAGTATATTCTTCTATGCACATCCATAGAAAAATTATGAATAACTTTAAAATCTAACACTAGTAGATAGACAGGTTCTATTGCGAGTGTTCATATTTCAATATTTAACTTTTGAGTATATTTTCCTATGCACACCCATAGAAAAATTATGGATAAATTTTCTATAGTGTTTTGAGTTGATTGGACTGAAATAATTCTACATATATACAAAAATCATGACTGTTATTGTGTACAATAATATTTAATGAATTATTTCTTTACAGTGTTTATCATGATACAAGACAACAAGTAGAGTCGTAAAATTTGTTTGATGGGTCCTAAAGATTTTTTAAAATTCATCCCCCCTTGCTCTCTATTCTTGTCTAATGATAATGATTGAATACAATCTCGTTGATGCTCTGGAATATTATATACGTTGGAGTCTGTTACAACTTCTTGTGGTAATATGTTTAACCTTTTTCAAACTATTTTTATTAGTCAGTCACAACTTCATTCATTATTGATATGCATCACATTAATTATAAAATCACTACTACTAATTTTTCTTCTCGATGTGGGTCCGGCAAGCATTTATTCCGAACAAATACTATATTTTTCTTTATATATTATACAAATTTAAGGAGACATAGTACTTTTCGAGGCTTGAAATTTTCAATGTATCAGACTTATTACAGACATTTTTGATTCATTATAAAACAAAATTTATATTCTTTTTATACTGAGTTTTTTCATCCTGCATTGAATGAACTTTTAGGCAAAACTCCTCATCCCAAACTCTTTGAATTTCTCATCTGCATCAATGTTTTAAACCTCATTTAATGCTTTAAAATTTTTTAATGTAATTTTTATCCTTCATCGTTTATCGCTTGTTTTTTCTTAATTTTTTATTAGTAATTTCTCTTATTTTTAATTTGAATATCTTTGTTTTATGTGCTCATTTGTTTGGCGCAGCATATCCTCACTTGGATCTTGCGTTAGTAAACACCACCCAACCAACCATACTGAGTTTTTTAAGTGTTTATAAATGAAAGGTTCACACCCAAAATGTACCAAGTCTGTTTGAAAAAGTTTTCATAAATTAGCTTCTAAAGTTTCTAAATAGAGTTCGCAGTTATCTCCTAACTGAAAAGTTGCGGAGTCGGGGCTCGAGCCAGCCTAGGGTCCGCGTGTTCTTTAAAGGTGACTGAGGCAAGTAAAATATGTTCGTGGTCACAGTGTTCTCCACAATCTCAAACGATACCTCTGGGCGGTGACAGGCAAAGCCAGGAGATCTGCTGCTTGGTCCCTGCTTCTAAATGACGAGGACACAGCGGGAGTAATGTTACTGGCGTCCATAGCATCTTTTAAGCTACCCCACATAGCCCAAAAGCTCCACAGAACGTCGTATGGACATCTCCTTTGGACAGACCAAATGTCCATAAGATGTCACGACTTTGCCTTCGGAAGTCTTCCCGGATGTCGCGGGAAGTGAAAAAGTTCCCTCGATTTTGAGTCGTAAGAGGATTGTCACGATGTGTGACATCATGTCGAACGGATGCCGTATGAGTCTTAAATGCGACATCGATTTGTGGACTTCCAGTGGCTTTCCTCTAGACACTCATCACTTCCAAAGCATGTCGAAAGGACGTCTTAAATTGGACGTCCATTTATAGAGGTCGTGCGGACGTTGTGTTTCATATTGCTTAGATGTCTGACATGCATATACGACGTCCATTTTACGTCACTTTCTGGATATCGGGATGTCTTATGGGTATCTAGGGAATGCTTCGAATAATGGCCTAAACTTTTCGCAGCTAGCTAAATTACATTTGATGTAAATTTTTCTTCTCTTATGCCCAAATTATTGTGTTAAGAAGTAAGAAGACAAGTTATGTCCCTAAACATTTAGGCATAATATGCATTCCCAACCTTAACACATTGTTTTGGACAAAAGAGAAAAAATACATCAAACGTTATGAGCTAGGAGCGAAAGATTTAAGGCCAATTTATTTCACTTTCCGTTTTTGTTTGTCATTTGTTTTTTAATTATAAATTGTTTATTTGTATATTCTTCTGTAAAAAATAAAAATTGGCATAAAAATATTATTTTCAAAGAAATTTTTACCCTGATGATACTACACTCATAATCCCATTATGTGCTTCCTAACAGATGGTACTAAATAGGTAACAGCTTCGCAGCCGGTATTGGCATAAAGATATATGTGCTTGTATTACCAGCTGCATTTATAATCAGTTTATGAATGATAAATAGATCACAGAATAATGTTTGTTGCTTTTATAGTAGGCCAATAATAAAACGGCTTACCGTTATCTACGGATTTTTAGTTGTGAATACTATTAAAGCAAGTCCACAGCATTGGAAATAATGATAACTCTTACAAATTTAAATTAACTTTTAAAAGTGCTTCATAATTAGGATAAATTTTAATACATGTTCAAATGCAATCATATGAAATATCACGCTCTTAATCTGGCAAACTGTTTTATTTTTTAATAGAAAAAATAGAGTTCTCTTCATTTTGGTAGTGAAACCCTGAAATTAAATCTCTACCTTTGAAAAGTAATTTATTTATTTTTAATTTAAAGTAGTCCGTATTTTTAAATATAACATAAAAAATATGCACCACATGGGAAAAGTATTCATTTACCAACAAGATAACTTTTGAACTATGTATATTAGTAGATTATTTGCATTAATATAAGTAAATTATCTGCTTTATTTTGTAAACCTTAAATTTTACGTTATCAGACATTTCAAAATTAAAATATAAAAATTATCAAGAAACTGTAAAATTAAAAAAAATTAGCTTAATGTTTTAACATGATTTTAAAAATGAACTGTTCGTATTGATATAAATGAGGCTCAAAGAATATAAAAACTTACTAACTTATTTCTAATAAAAATTAGTTTGTTCTTTACAAATTTCAAAAATTATTTTACAGGCAAGTAAATTTGTATTTTTCTCCCATAATATATATATTTTGTGTTTTAAAGTATATAATATACTAAATATAGTTATAAAAAGTTAGAAACTTATTTATGAATAGGGGAAATTATTCTAAAGGGAGCAGAACATTTTGTTTTACACTGATAAATAATGCACTGAATAAAAAAATATAATGAACATTTTACAGTTCGAAAGATACTATGTCTCCTTCAGTTATTTTTAAGTAATAAGAATAACTACAGTAACTGCAACCAATAATAACTACTAATGTCCCCCTAATATATTCTCAAGTAAAAATTGTAGAATCAAAATAAAACAAATAGATAATTCTGAGAAGTAGATATGATTAACTAACGCATAGGATCAAAATAACACTATCAAACATTCAGTTACTTTTCATTTGATGTGATCTTGTTGATTAGTTCAACCCTATTAACCAATGCTTGTTTATGAATAGGAGAAATTATTCTAAAGAGAGCAGAACATTTGTTTTACCTTGATAAATAATGCACTGAATAAAAAAATATAATGAATATTTTACAGTTCGAAAGGTTCTATGTCTCCTTAAGTTATGTTTAAATAATAATAATAATAACTACGGTAACTGCAACCAAGAATAACTACTAATGTCCTGTTAATATATTCTCAAGTAAAAATTATAGAATCAAAATAAAGCGAATAGATAATTCTGAGAAGTAGATATGATTAACTACCACATAGGATCAAAATAACACTATCAAACATTCAGATTCTTTTCATCTGATAAGATCTTGTTAATTAGTTCAAACCTATTAACCAATGCTTATTTATGAATAGGGGAAATTATTCTAAAGAGAACATAACATTTTGTTTAACTCTGATAAATAATACACTGAATAAAAAAATATAATGAACATTTTATAGTTCGAAAGATACTATGTCTCCTTAAGTTATTTTTAAGTAATAAGAATAACTGCAATCAAGAATAACTACTAATGTCTCGTTAATAGAATCCAAATAAAGCAAATAGATAATTCTGAGAAGTAGATATGATTAACTAACGCATAGAGTCAAAATAACACTATCAAACATTTAGATTCTTTTCATTTGATGTGATTTTGATAATTAGTTCAAACCTATTAACCAATACTTCCTTTAAACTGAGAGAAATGACTGGTTCATAGCAGCATTTCCAAATGCTTAATGATGTTATAATTTTAACTCTGACACCCACGTCCATGGGAAAAATCTCAAAGTTACAATTATTGATTTAAGAATGTAGCTATTCAATACTCAACATCGCAGGAAAAGGGTATTTTAATATACTACTAATATTAAAACTAAGAAAGTTTTTATTAAAATATTTTAATATCGTACTCCAAAAATGCTTTAATAAAAGTCATTTATCGTAAAAGGGGCTGCATAGTACCATCTCTAATTGAAATATTTTAGAATATCAAAATTATATTTTTACTTTCAGACCGGCAACGATAATTTGGAATTAAAAATTGAATTGAAATAAAAATTTTCAAAATATTTAATGTTTGTTATTCAGAATATAATAGTTTACAATATTTTCGAAACATAATGTTTCTATATGGTATTCTTAGCTTATGACACCCCATTTTTTTTTTACTTTCCTATGGATTT
>CM063505.1:26946375-26958875 GCA_032207245.1 Pardosa pseudoannulata | reverse complement strand
TATACACAAAAAATATACATATATACATATTACACATATATATATATATATATATATATATATATATATATATATATATATATATATATATATATATATTATATATATATATATCACGTTCCACTAAAAGACACTAGAGTCCTGAGTACATTTTCATCCTTTATTCAAATCTCAGAGCCCACTATTCATTAATCATCTTCAATGGCGTCGCACATTGGCGTCCAACTTTTAACAAAGGCAGGCTTAACTGCTTCGGGTAGCCACAGCTCGGTCTGCGGAATGTGCACACTGCTCTCTGCTCAGATCACTGCGCGTGAGCCGTATTTATGTGGTTAACACCTCACGCCGCATCATTCTCAGTAAAGAATCCTTAATTAAAATCTTTTAAAATTAATCTACAATTTAAATCCTGAAACAAACACACACACACACACACATATATATATATATATATATATATATATATATATATATATATATATATATATATATATATATATATATATATATATATGTATATATGTATATATATATATATATATATATATATATATATATATACGTAATATATCAAAATTATTACACTTAAAATATCTATCTAAAATCCTGCTTTCATCCATCTCATTCTCTTCCCCATCTCATTCTTTCATATCTATTTTGCCAGTTATCTAATATCTTATTTAAAAGAGTGTTCCAGTCTTAAATTTGAATCCATTTAAAAAAAAAAAAAAACTCTGAAATAAATCTTAATCTTTTATCCCCTCACCACTTTTTCCAGCTGACCCAGGCGAATGTTTCACTTTAACAATGATCAAGTTTCGTTATGACCGTTAGCATTACTGACTAAGCTACTCTCTCTTGGAAATATTTTCCGCTTCAATTCGTTGTGGTTCCCAACTCTAAAATCCAAAAATGTTTTTATGTGTCTTTCACACAATGAAACACGATTTTTAAAAAATTTGAAGATAGAAATACAAAATATTTAACTTTTTAAACAATTTTAACCACAAAATAATTATTTTTAGCAATAATTGCAGGTTAAATTATTTCCAAAATTCGCAAGGAAAAACACGGCGTAATAGATGCATCTGTTCGATAAACAATAGTAATTTTACCGAAAGTTCATGGCTCTTAAATTCTTATCCGATCTTTTATGTTTGGATAAGATCGCTAATAAAAATCCTCAAAAATAACAAGGGGCAACTTGCTGGAATGCCATTCTGTAATATAAGAAATTATAGAGATTGTATAATTATAAAAGAATAATATATAATCCTTTTTACATAGCATCTTATAGTGTTTGTTTCTTCAATATAGGATTTTTTCTGGTGATTTTAGTCAAGTTATTTGGATCATTTAGAATTCCAGCGTATCAAATAAATTTTTTCTTGCATTTATTCTTGCATTTATTCTCAAAATGAAATAAAAGATATAACGAACACTGGAGTATAATGTTTAAATTACAGATTCATATTTTAAAATAAAGTAATATAATGTGCTATTATATAAAATATTATTCCTTTTACTACTATTATTTCTTCAAATAGAACTACGCATTTTTAGTTCAGAATTTTGGTCACCAAACTATAAAAAGTTATATGTAAGAAATAAATAAAAAACCAAGGAAACCAAGCTTGGTCAATTCAAATTATAGGGGCTAATATGTAGTGTAATTTGTGAAGATTTTCCCTGATTATATATATATATATATATATATATATATATATATATACATATATATATATATATATATAATATATATATATATATATATATATATATATATATATATATATATATACATATATATACATATTATATAGTATATATATCCCCGCTAGTTGCATTTATATATAAATATATCTATATATATTATATATATATATATTTGATGAAATTTTCGATTAGGCCAAATTTATCAACAATGTATTGTATGATTAAATTGAATTTTTTTCTTAATTGTGTTTGAAACAATTTGTTAAAAAGACACTAAAATGAGCTAGAAATGTGTATCAGATTTTCTCCAACACATATGCAAACAAGTTAATGAACTTAATTTAACTGTTTGGACTTGCAAACATTAAAAATACCATTTTAAGTCATTCACCTGCTGTTGTGAGACATGCAAATCTTAATTAGTACTTTTTTAATTTAAATTCCACTCGATATAAATTTTTTTCTTTCTATAAATAAAAAAATATATCTAATCACATTTTTAATCCATGATTAAAAAAACCGACATTGAAAGTTTTTTTTCTGCCTTAATGAACACTGATATTTTTAATTAGGTTTACAGTTTGTGCATGTACATGATGACCTGTAACGAATTTGTATTTGAGGTAACACATGTTGTATTTTGAAAAAAATATTTTAAAATATGGGATAGAAATGATTTTCTTATTGAAAAACAAAGATTTTGTAATCCTTTAGGTATAAATTGATTTATCTTGAGATTCTAATTTTCAATATGGAGTAAATCCCCTATATATAATAATAGCTTAAGTTATCTGTCCGTCTGTCCTTGAATTTATGAAGCGGTTGGACCTGGAATGGATAGAGGTATCCATATTGGATTTTTGATGAGTTAGGGTTAGAAAAAATCAAAGCGATTTCGAAATCCACCCCATCTCCCCTTTTCGAGCATTTAATGTCATTATTTCAAGCCCTATTTTCTTCGGTTAAGATTAGGAGATTAAATTTATCAATTTGTCTCATAATAAATAGGTAAAAATAACATTTTTTAACACTATGACGTCATTCCTTTGCCCATCTCATTTTAATCATTTCTTATTTTAAATTATTTAAATATCGTCTGAATTATTTTCATATGGTTTATCACTGAACTTAGGTATTACGTAAATAATTTTCTTTTATATTTGGGTTAAGTAATAGATTAGGTACATACGTGATAATTTTAAATTTAATCATCGATTTTTTTTGTTGCAATAAAAATTTTATCAGTGATATGAACAAAAAAAATCTATCTACCTCTGGGTTGATAGAATTTTTTGTTCTAGGTTGATAGAATTTTTTGGTTTGTAGGGGAAAGTGTAGTTTTATTCCCTTAATTCCATTAATTACTTTGGAAAAAATTGGGAAGAACTTAACGATAATTTCGACGTAGCTAAAGCAACTTTGAATTATATTTCTAAATGAATTCAAGGTGATTCTAAACTGCATTCACAGTATCGGGATACTTTAGAGGAGTATGAAGATAAACAAATTATTAAGCGTGTATCAGATATTTCTCAGCCAAAAAACAAACCATTTTTTACATGCCTCATTTACAATTATGCAAAATGAAAAGTTTTACTGATTCCGTCATATGACGTGATATATGTTAGTGGAGTAATAGTCGAGTACCATTAAGGGATTGAAACATAACAGATATTTGACGCGACTCTTAACAAAAAGTGTACCACAAATTGAAAATATGAGATGGTAATGTGGTAAGATTAGACCTTAAGTAAGGTGGTAAGGTTACACCTTAAACTTACACAAATATTTTTTATCCGAAATAGGGTAATTTTTTTATTTATCTTAACGAAACCACCGTTTCATGTCGGAAGTTTTTTAAAGAGGCAACAATAGTTCAACAAGTAACAATTTAACTATGATAATGACTCAAAGGGTGTTAACACATTGTGTGCGGGTACATTTCGCAGCGGAATTGTACCGGAAGCGGGAGTTACCGCATCGATTGATGTAAAATCTGGTTTAAATTGTCTAAATTTCTCCAGAATCTATGTAGTAGATAAGAATATTCGGCTTCGTTTTCCTGTATATACCGTTATTTTTGTACCCACAAACAAACCATGTGGTTACACTAACCCATATTAGTACGTGACCCGTACTCAAGTATCAATCGTCAGAAAACGTACTAGTACGTGTCCCGCGCTTAAGTATCAATCGTCAGAAAACGTAGTAGTACGTGTCCAGCATACAATGTGTTAACACTTTTAGTGCCAAATGACGATATATCGTCATTCACAACAGCAAATTAACTGCAAGAATTTGCTCATAACAACAAAATCTCAAGGAGGGTAAAAAACAGATATTTTTTGAGCAATAGAAAAAGTTTATCTTAAATTGGATATAATATTGGAAAATGTGGTACGATCATGATTTGACCATGATTCTTCCCAAAACAATTTCTTTTTCCAACATCGAGAACTTTTTATTTATTCTAATGATAAAATGACCATTTATCGTGGGTAATTTTGAGGTAAAACTAATCAAAGAATTAATATTTTTATTTATTATAAAGACTTAGTTAAAGATTATTTACCCTTTTAATTCCAACGATGATATATCATTCTTAACAATACTTGGGAAAATTTGCAACGATGGTATGTCGTCCTGCATATGATACCGCTTACTATCCATGTCGTGAATAGAAATCTAATAACAAAATTAAAAGCGGTGTAAATAGTTTGGGTTTTTTGACAAATATTATTCACGCTAGGGTAAAAAGACAGAAATTCTACAAGGGTTTTTTTTCTTGAGATCACAATCGCAAGATTTATATAGCTTTTACTTCTAATATATTCTAATTTGTTATATGAAATAATTTTGCGTTGACACGAGAAGAGCAAAATGTTTTTGTTGAAACTTTAATGATGAAATAACTATAAATAAATTTCTAATAGTATAAAATAGGAAAAAATAAAATAAATTTCTATTTCTATGCACATTCTATACTAATGTCGAAAAAGATCCCCTTTGCAGTTCCTTTCATCATATCATTAGTTTATATCATTATCCTGTAGTTCTTATCATTATTAACCCTTTATCACCCTATAATAAGTTATGCTTCTTATTAAATTTTATAAACGATTTTCTTTGTTTTTATGAACTTTTCAGTACGCCTTAGTAAAATTAAAAGGGTCAATTTATCAAATCGTCAAAGTGCAAAGATGGGATACAATCGGTTGACACTGAAAGACAAAATGTTTCTATAAAATCAAAGAAAATTATTAGGCATGAGTTATGAATTAAAATGTGCTTTAACAATCAATTTTTATATCGCTATCCTTTTTAAATTTCTAAATATTAATATACATTATCAGATCACCAACTTATACATGAAGACTTTAATATCTAAAAAATGTCTATTTCAGGTATAAAGCATGCTCTTGTATTTATAAAAAACACATTAAAGAGTGATACACAAAGAAGTATTGGAGTTTAAAAAATGCTATCCCTCAAAAATAAATCGATTTTTCAGGAGATTTTAATTTTAACGAATGAATAAATCGAAACATGATTCAGTATGATTTGATGAGAGATAACACATCATTAAATGATTGACACAAAACTTACCAACAAGAAACTGCCATTATTTACAATCTCCCGGGGAACAGAAAATATAATAAATACTTCAGAAAACTAATAACAAAAAGTGTATCTTAAATAAGATATTAGACAGGAAAGTGTGGGACGATCACGGTTAAGCCATAATCCTACACCATGTCATTTGTCGAAAATTGGGTATTTTCTCCGAACGAAATCGCCATTTTACGTAGCATTCTTTGTAACGATTTAAATAATACACTTGATCTAAAGTTTATTCAAGAAACGATAAAATTTATATGCCTAATATAAAAGGCATAGCCTTAATTTTAAAAGGTTAGTTTAAAAATTTAGATTTTAAAAATTGAAGTATGAAGAAGAATATATACTTACAAGCATGAATAATAGTACTAAGAAATTTTTAACTTAATGAACACTGCTTAAAACATTGTGTGTGGGAACATTTCGCAGCAGATTTGTACCGGGAAAAGGCGTTTTGCGCGTAAATTTAGTTATTCACTTAGATCTCAATATATCGAAATTTTTTTCATTTTTTTAACCAACTTTTCGTATTTTATATTGAAATATATAATCAAATATATAAATAAAAATATATGAATAACCATAAGATTTTTTGTAAACAAAAATATTTTCGTAAATATGAAAAATCAAATCAAAATAATAGTATATAGCTTTAATTTTTTCAAATTATGTTATATTTAAACATTTTTACATTATAAAAATATGAAAAGAGCAATCATAAAACTAATAATGTAAAAACTATTTTTTATTTGTCTAAATTTTTCCAGAATCTATGTAGTAGACAAGAACATTTGGCTTCGTTTTCCTGTATATACCGTTATTTTTGTACCCACAGACCATGTTGTTTTGGTTTGGTTTGGAACGCTACGGTCTACTGTTTTGCACACGAGGGCTAATGAGACCGGGACCTACTGTTTAAAGCCGATTCCGAACGGCTACGAACATCCATGCCATAGTGGGATTCGAACCCACGAACTCTGGTACCGACGATCAGCGCCCTAACCAATCGGCCAGCGTTCGGCCAGACCATGTTGTTACACAAACCCGTACTAATATGTGACCGGTGCTCAAGTATCAATCGTCAGAAAACGAACTAATACGTGTCCAGCATACAATGTATTAAGAACATCTGCAACTTATTATGAGAACGCTAAGCACTAATGAATTGAAATTTGATGTAAAATAATTTCAAATTTATAAAACAACACTTATAAAAATAAGGCTTAAGATATAATTTTTATTAGAAAAAAAGACAGTGATTCCATAAGTTCTCGATTTATTCAGAGATTAACCATTGACTATTTCGTTACAGTTCAGTAACATTAGAAATTAGGAAACAGAGGTTTAGCTTATTGTGGCTTTGATTTGGTTTTTAATAGAATGCCACTTTAAAATACGTTACGCAAAAAAAAATATTGCTGCTAAAAATGTCATCCATCAAAAATAAATGGATTTATTTGGAAATTTTAATTTTAACAATGGAAAACCCAGTCAGGGACCAGAAGTATTTGATCAGAGGAAACACAGCATTGTATCATTGACGCCAAAGTTAACAGCAAGAAATGGCCATTGCTGACAAAGTCCTGGGGAGCAGAAAATATAAATAGATAGTTTAGTCAGTAAATGACAAAAAGTTTAACTCTGTTAAGGTGTCAGATAGTAATGTGGAGGAATATGATGGTTAGGACTTAATCCTTCACAACGTAATTTCTTTTCAAAAATTGGATAATATTTTCTGTGGGTGGAAACAGCATTTTAATAAATCAATCTAGGTTTAAATTTTTATTGAGGTAACGCTAAGCACCAATCTAAATTTTATATCTAAGTTAGAAGCCATCGTTTTAATAAATTTTAAAAAATATATTTCCATAAACAATTAAAAATAACGAAATATAAGTATGAAGAAGACTTACAGACATCAGAAATAGTTTAACGTATTTTATTCAGTTAATAAACACTGGTTTCGTTAATAATATCTCCATTTTGTTTATGAAACCGCCAAGAACTAAATAAATCAAATTTGAGGTAATATTATTTTATATTTATAAAAGAATATTTTTAAAAACCTATGTAAAAGTATGATTCTTATTTAAAAGAATGGCATTGTCATTCCATAAGAAATCAATTTATTCTATGATTAACTGTTGAATATTTCAAAATACGATCCAATAACATTAGGAATTAAGAATGCAACATTAACTCATTGTGACTTTATTGGGATAATTAATAAAATATCACTTCAAAGAACGTTACACAAAGAATTATTGCTGATAAAAAATTGTCACTACAAGAAATCCAATTGTAGACCAATAGTATTTTATGAGATTAAACACAGCATTAGATCTCTGACGTAAATGTTAACAGCAAGAAATTGTCATTGCTGACATAACCCAGGATAATTTAAAATATAACAGATGCTTTAAGAAGCAAATAACAAAAGTGTATCTTAAATAGAATATGAGACAGAAAAGTGTGGGAAGATCATGGTTAGGCGACAATCCTTTGCGATGTAATTTGTCTTCGAAAATTGAGTTTTTTTTTCGATCTAAACGGAACCCTCATTTTACGTGGGATCTCCTGTAACAATATTAATATAAAAAACCGTAGTCTAAATTTTTTGAGACCATGCTAAGTATCAAACTAAAATTTATGTCTACGATTTAAGACATAATCTTAAAAAATTGAAAAGAAAAAGATTATATTTATTTCAACAGTTAATAGCAAGTTATGATATATGAAGAAGAATATATACTTAAAAACACGAGGATTGATATTAAGAATTTTTATGAGACTGACGAGATTTCTTCTTGTTGTTTCTAATTCCAAGCACATGAGTCAAAGGCTACAAGAATTAAGCAAGGGGTTCTGTGTTTTGTTTGAAGAGCACTGAAAGTTTGAACGACTTCTTATTAAAAGTGGGATTTCATAGTTTAGAAGCTGAGACCAAGCAAAAGTCCGCCAAGTTTGGTCTTACACCTTCAGAGGTACCGTTTGAATTTGGAGGACAATATGACCTTGAACCTATTTTATGTGATTTTCCTGCCCTTAATAAACATGGATGATCTTTGTCTAAATCTGGTATGTAACCCAGAAAACTCCGGTTATGAATTCAACGTCTTTACACGGATCTGTGATTAGACTTAATGAGTACTGATTTCCTTAAGATCCCTCAATCTTGTTTATGAAAATTATAAGCATTAATGAACTCATTTAAAGTAATATCCTTTTATATTTATAAAAACCAGTTTGAAAAACCAGTCTTGAAGGAGAGTTCTTACTATAAGAAAAGATCTAATGTATCCAGAAGAAATCGATTTATTGCGGGATCAACTATAGAATATTTCGTGTTACGGTCCAGTAACATTAGAAATGAGGAAACACAGCTTTAGCTTATTGATGCTAAAGTTAGCATCAAAGCAATTTGTTGCTGCTAAAGCCCTGTGGAGGAGAACAAATAGCTTTAAGAAACAGATGTCGAAAATGTATCTTAAATAGAATATCAAGTAAGAAAGTGTAGGTAGGTAATCCTTCGCAAAAAAAAAATTGGGTGATTTTTAGCTCCAGACACAATCAAAATTTTATGTGGAATTTCTAGTATTGGTTTAAATAAAAAAAATCTTGGACAACATTTTTTTGAGGCTAAAAGAGACTTAGAACTAAACGTTTTGATTGGGATTAAAACATATTCAAGATTGCTTTGAAAGAAAAAATAATGCCTGTATGTATCCCGAAGAAATAAATAATAAGGTACGAAATATAAAGAGCAATATATTCTGAAAAACATAAATGCTATTACTAAATATTTTTTTAACATAAGGCTACAGTAGTCGATGATATGGGTGAAATGTGTCTGAAATTCTTGTATTATAGCTCACCGAAAGGTGAAAAATAATTAATAATGCTATTCTCATATGGTGTTTCTAATATCCCTCATCTTTTAATTATTATATTCATTAAAACAGACATTCTACATTAATAAGTACTTTAAATATCTCAATGTAAAAGTTTTTAGAATTTTACGTATTTTCAAAACATTTAAGTTGTACTTTTAAGCATTATATGCCTTTGAAATTTATCATAAATTTAACATGTGACTATAATACAAAAATTAGTGAACATTAACACTAGATTGCCCAAGGCAGTCATTTTGACTGTTTTTTAATTTCAATTACAAAAACAATTATGAAATATAATAACACAATTTCTTAGAATTTGGTAACTTTTTCTATAAGATATAAATGGGTTTATGAATAATTGTAGTTACTACCGCCGTCCTTTATTATATAATATTAAAAATTAATTTTAAACAAATTTCTTTACATATTTGTTATTTTTTCACAATGCAGTCATTTTGACTGTTTTTGGGCAGTATAGGTATACAAGTTTGGGCAGTATAGGTATATCTAGTGTTAATGAGCACGAACTTCCTATTTTTTACAACTGTTACTTTACAATTTTTAACAAAAAAAGGCAGAAAAGAAGGAATATTGATAATAAATTTGTTAAGAAACAAATTATTAATCGTATTGTTGCAAAATACCAACTATGTCACATTTGAATGAAAGTAAATTATTTTTAAATATTTATATTAGTCATCTAGAAGGCAATAATGTATTATGTAGTAGAAAATTAAATAAAATTTACTTAACAATATTATTTTGAAATCCAAGAATGTTTAGTATTCATCAAAAGCAAGAATAGACAAACAAACAAAAGAATATGAGCTCATCTTTGAAGGAAAAAGGGTGTTTTTATTATATTATTCTTCAATGTTTTTATTTACTTCTAAAAAATAGAAATGGGAGAGAATAATAGAATAGAAATCTTTGCTCAAATCGTCACTGTTCTCAAATGTAAATCTTTCCTTCCATTCATTTATCAGTTAATTCTTAGAGGTAAAGATAAATTAGTTTTTATAATTTTTTTTGTCGTGGAAACCGATATAGAAATCATAGACTCGACTTTAAAGTAATTTCAAGAATATACATTATTAATTAACACAAAATTACAAAATAATGAAGAAAATATATTTTTCAAATTTTCCTCCACGATCACGTGCATGTTGTAAATTTCACGAACAAGCTCTCACATAGTACAAAAGCCGGTTAACCTTTTCAGAGGGGCTGGGACAGAATGTGTCCCGCAGATGAATTCATTCTTCAGAGAGCCTCTTTCAAAAGGTTAAGATAGAAATTGTGATATGAATTCCTGCTTGCACATTCTACGAAGTGGGGATGGGTTGAGATGTGGAATAGAAATGACCGTTAAACAGCCCATTCCCAATATGGGTAAAAGGTGCATAAAAAAAGCCAAATTTGTCATAAAATATACGCAGAAGCATGTATTAGAGGTTAATATTAAAGAACTATTATACATATTTTGTGCGGAAAATGAATATCATCTTTTATTATTTTTCTTACGATTTTC
This sequence comes from Pardosa pseudoannulata, assembly GCA_032207245.1. Classification (NCBI taxonomy): domain Eukaryota; kingdom Metazoa; phylum Arthropoda; class Arachnida; order Araneae; family Lycosidae; genus Pardosa; species Pardosa pseudoannulata. The sequence continues at coordinate 26,948,114 of CM063505.1, read as the reverse complement.
TAAGAAAATGCTTCGATAACTGCAAAATTTTAAAGACTTAAAAAGGTATTGTATGAATAAAAGTAACCCTATACACAATAGAGGTTCACATGGAATATTTTTAAGATTGCTTCTTTTGAAGCAATCAATAATTAGTCATATTTAAAATTATTAAGATTTTACCTTGAAAGTATAAGGATTTCTACCTAAGTAACAAATCAAGCTTCATAACAAATTAAGTTTTTAAAAAAGACTAGTCAAAAACCAAATTAATTACTTTTACAGTCCAATGTCCTTTAATGAACATTAATACACTTAATTAGATCTCACGATGTCCATGTGCACAAAAACTAATTTTTAATGAACTCTGATTTTAGGTAAGAGCACGTGTAGTATGTAAAAACTATTCATTATTTTTAAAAGTCCACTGTCCTTTAATGAACATTGATACCCTTAATTAGATCTCACGATGCTCATGTGCATGAAAACTGATTTTCAATGAACTCTGATTTTAGGTAAGAGCACGATGTTGTATACAAAAACTAATTCATTACTTTTAAAAGTCCAATGTCCTTTAATGAACATTGATACCCTTAATTGGATCTCCCCCATGTGACCGAAAACTAATTTTTATGAACTCTGATTTTAGGTAAGAGTACGTTGTTAGTATAAAAACTAATTTATTACTTTTAAAAGTCCAATGTCCTATAATGAACATTGATACCCTTAATTAGATCTCACGATGCCCATGTGCACGAAAACTAATTTTCAATGAACTCTGATATTAGGTAAGAGCACAATGTTGTAAACAAAAACTAATTCATTACTTTTAAAAGTCCAATGTCCTTTAATGAACATTGATACCCTTAATTAGATCTCCCCCATGTGCACGAAAACTAATTTTTAATGAACTCTGATTTTAGGTAAGAGCACGATGTTGTATACAAAAACTAATTCATTACTTTTAAAAGTCAAATGTCCTTTAATGAACATTGATACCGTTCATTAGATCTCACGATGCCCATGTGCACGAAAACTAATTTTCAACGAACTCTGATTTTAGGTAAGAGCACGTTGTAGTATACAAAAACTAATTCTTTAAACAACCAGGTACAAAGGATTAACTTCTAAAAAATTTATAATTCCGTTAGAATAAATCGATTAATCCTGTAATTCTAATTTTAAGGATAGAAAAAAAACTAAGTTACGCTCCAGTAGCGTTAGATGATATGAAACGCAGCTTAAATACATTAAAACTTAGCATACCAGTAAAAAACTGCCTTCGTTGAAAAGGCTCCGAGGAGGAGAAAAAATATCTTTTTTAAAAGGTAAGTAAAAAAAGTGTATATCGGATGCCAAAGTATGGGTATAAAATAATTTGTTTTCTTTAATCTGGCACTGTTATTCCACTGAACCACACTTTTACGTGGGATTCTCCGTAGCGATTTGAAAGATGTTTTGTCATGAACTTTCAAAGAAGAATCCCAAGACACCCAGCTAAAGTATTTGCTTGTGCTGAAGACATAGGCAAAATAAATAGAAGAGATAAGGTATTATTTTGATAAATACCTAAAGAAATAATAAGGAATGAACTAAAAAAAATATTCTTACAAACATTATTACGCCTCAGAGAAAGTTTCTCTAACAAAATTATTTGCATTTAAAGCAATAAAAAAATTGAACGAAATCTAAAATTTTATATGAATGTTGTAATAGATATTTATGCTAGTTATAATTCCCATTATAAAAATCTGTATAAA
>CM063505.1:26926375-26941375 GCA_032207245.1 Pardosa pseudoannulata | reverse complement strand
TCTTTAAAAGACCGAGGAAATCTGTCAGATTTGACTGAGTTCAACAATAAGATTATAAAAAGAGGCCTCTGCCTTCTTTTTACCCATTTCAGCCACACCTTACACAATGAGATACTTAACGGGAAGAAAAAGTAAAAGAAGTTTAGCCTTCCCGTTTATTTCTTACCATTTTCGAGATTATGTACTATATCAGTAATCGTTTTGTACACGTAATAAAGGCACCTTCTTACCAAAACACGTAAACTTTCTTTACTGGAGGACGCCATGTATTGCGATAATTAAATTGCATTGTTTGGAGCACTAGGTCTTCTGCTTTGCTACATGGAGTGGTATAGAGACTGTTATCTCCTGATTAAAGCCGATTCCGAACGTCAAAAATATCCATTCCATCAGTGGGATAAGAACAAAGAAATTCCCCAGTATCAAACAGCAGCGCACTACCAATTCAGCCATCATTATTGAGATACGGAACCCCATAGCTTAGTAGATTATTTCACAGGAAGGTGAAATTGTTCTTATTCGTAATAAAATAATATCCCTCATGTTTTAAGAGCCTTTTATTTCCTATCTACATCACTCAGTCTACCAACAAAAGACATTTATTGTGTGTAGACGTCTAGTACATATCATTAAAAGTTCAGGTAGTTCAAAGAACTCGAATAAATTTGGTTTATTTTGGAGCGCTAAGGCCTACTGTTTTGCACACAAGGGCTAATGAGACCGTGACCTACTGCTTAAAGTCGATTCCGAACGGCTACGAACACCCATGCCCTCAGCGGGATTCGAACCCTCGAATTCCTCTTCCGAAGAGAAACCCTGTACCATTCATTCAGTGATCTCGGATAAGAGTCTAACAATGAGTACTTCACTTCATGTGACCACTATGCAGTGATTTTGAACTATGATTTTGAATTTTTTAGAATCACTTAATGCTAATTTAATGTAGGATTTTCAAACAGATCTTTAAATCCAAAAGTGTGTTTTTTTTTAATTCTGCACTCTTAAATGTGATATCCCATGCACTTTGAGAAAATTGTTAGAACAAGTTACGAATTCTTTAAAAAGTTATATTATGTGATGTATTAACAAACTATCTAGGATGTTACATGTTCTGTTCATCATTTTAAGTGTTGTATTTTTTTTTTTGTCTCAGAAAAAAAACAGTATATCAAAATTTCTCCAAAATAAATTTTTAATTAATTATTCTTTTCCGGATTTATTTAAAATCAAGAATAGCATCCAACTAAATTTATTGCTTTACCACGTGTTATATTTTTAAAAGATTTCTTAAAATGGGATCTGCTCAGAGGGAACTTTCTTTTCCTAAAATTTAGCGAGAGGAGTCCAGTATGAAAAGTATAGACCCACTTTAAGAAAACCATAAAAATTCAAAAACGAAATGTTCAAAAAGAGTTAAAATTTTAAATTAAAGTTAAAACCCGAATACGAATGTGTCAGTCCTTTAGTTGTCCAGTGTGGAAAGTATTGACCCACTTTAAGGAAAACCATAAAAATTCACAAATGAAATGTCAATTTTCAAAATGAGTTAAAATTTTAAATTAAAGTTAGAACCCGAATACGAATTCGTCAGTCCTTTAGTTTTCCAATGTGGAAAGTATTGACCCACTTGAAGGAAAACCATAAAAATTCACAAATGAAATGTCATTTTTGAAAATGAGTTAAAATTTTAAAACTTTTAAAGTTAGAACCCGAATCCGCATGCGTAAGTCCTTTAGGGTAAACCGAAAATCTGCAATATCCCACGGTATAGATATATATGTGAATTCGAGTGTAGCATAGAAAGGTCAAGATAACTGAACATTAGACATAACATACATCCGTTCAAATAATAAACTATCAGTTACCAGACCTAGTATATTATCATTAAGAAAATACACAATATAACTTTAAAATGAAACACCAATTTTCAAGAAAGTTTAAAATTTCATATAAATAATTAGAACATGAGTTAACCCTTTCGTGGGTCGTGGGAAGATTACTTCCCACCTACACGATCTTACAACATACACCTGTGGGAACCCATTATAATATATTGGTCTTGTTACTGAAACGACGGGAAGACTGATTCCCGCTTTGGTTTTGCGTTGTCATCAATTGTTCGATCGATCGAATTAGCAGCTCTGTTTTGAAAGTTTGTAAACGTGGAGTGAGAAATAAATGGCCCACGAAAGGGTTCAGCATGAGCATGTTCTTCAAAATGACCCGAGAAGCCTCAATATCCCACGGGTAGATTTAAAATTAGACATTGAGTAGATATGTCGAAATGATCTGGGATGGATAATTCTAGTAGATTATAAAAGCGATAAAAATTCACCTTTAACTTTATAATAAAATATCTATTTTCAAAAAGCTTAAACTTTATCATTCAATTTATAACCCGAAACCCTTATGCCTTAAGAATGACCTGGGATCGATTTCTAATTTTAGCAGACCGTCGATACAAATATAAGAAACCGCGCAAGTTTCAACATTAACTTTACAATGAAATACCTATTTTCATAAAGCTTAAAATTTGTCATTCAATTTATAACCCGAAACCCACATATCCTTAAGAATGACCTGGGATCGATTTCTAATCTTAGCAGACCGCCGGTACAAATATAAGAAACCGCGCAAGTTTCAACATTAACTTTACAATGAAATACCTATTTTCAAAAAGCTTAAAATTTATCATTCAATTTATAACCCGAAACCCATATGTGCTTAAGAATGACCTGGGATTGATTTCTAACTTTACCAGACCACCGGTACAAATATAAGAAACCGCGCAAGTTTCAATATTAACTTTACAATGAAATACCTATTTTCATAAAGCTTAAAATTTGTCATTCAATTTATAACCCGAAACACATATGTCCTTAAGAATGACCTGGGATCGATTCTAGTAGATTATAAAAGCGATAAAAATTCAACTTTAACTTTATAATAAAATATCTATTTTCAAAAAACTTAAAATTTATCATTCAATTTATAACCCGAAACCCATATGTCCTTAAGAATGACTTGGGATCGATTTCTAATCTTAGCAGACCGCCGGTAAAAATATAAGAAACCCCGTGAATTTCAACATTAGCTTTACAATGAAATACATATTTTCAAAATGCTTAAAATTTATCATTCGATTTATAACCCGAAATCCACACATCCTTAAGAAAAACCTGGGATCGATTTCTAATCTTAGCAGACCGCCGGTACAAATATAAGAAACCGCGCAAGTTTCAACATTAACTTTACAATGAAATACCTATTTTCAAAAAGCTTAAAATTTATCATTCAATTTATAACCCGAAACCCATATGTCCTTAATAATGACCTAGGATCGATTTCTAATCTTAGCAGACCGCCGGTACAAATATAAGAAACCGCGCAAGTTTCAACATTAACTTTACAATGAAATACCTATTTTCAAAAAGCTTAAAATTTATCAATCAATTTATAACCCGAAACCCACATGTCCTTAAGAAAAACCTGGGATCGATTTCTAATCTTAGCCGACCGCTGGAAAAAATATAAGAAACCGCGCAAGTTACAACTTTAACTTTACAATAATGAAATTCAAATTTTCAAAGTCTTAAAATTTGGTATTAAAGTTAAAACTCCAATTCTATATAATCATGTCCTTCAAAATGACCTGAGATCGATTTCCAACCATGACAGTCTGAACCGCACAAGTTTCAACTTTAACTTTACAATGAAATACCAAACAGCCATTATAAATAAATATATGCTTTAATTCATGACGCCCAGATACAACTTCCATAAATGGTAAAATTACGTATATCACGCCTTTCTAGAAATCTTCCGCTATACTTCCCACGTGATTTTTTTTTATCTCCTCTGCATGAACTATAGCGAACGCTACGATTATAGACGAAATTACTTTTCTAGTGAATGAATCGTATTAAAACACACGTGTTTTGCAACGTGACAAATTTACTAGCACGAAGGTCAAAGGTAAAAATTATAGATTTTCTTCACAAACGGAATCTTAAAATGTTAAAGTGTTATATTAGTTTACAGTATATCTATATAAAAAAAACTTCAATCGGTAAACTAGAAAAGATTAAACAGAACAAAACAAAAATTTGTTCTTTATTCCAAATGGAAGGAATAAAAATTGTATTTCCTTGTAACCACTGAATATTCTCAAGTAGTGTTCATAAATATTCAAGGTATGGAGTTTTATATTTTGTTGAATGAATAATTCTATACAAACATAGACTACAAATATTTATTTAATGGATCCACGAGGCAATTTCTCCTCAAACAAAGCACAGAATAAGAGTCCTCAGATGTTGAATTTTGTTTTATTGAAAGTGAATTTCATAAGAAATTTGCCAGCAATATTTAAAATTACTGATATTATGTAAACAATATCTTTCCACATTTATAGGCAATCAACTTGAAAGACACGATTTAAAATAATAATGAGTTTAATAAAGAACATGTTTTTATAATTTTATAAAAGCATTCCCAATTGAATTTGACTATTAAAAGGAAATAATTTTCCAGTGACATTGTTTATGTCTTTTAATTCAAACCTTAGATACGGTTCGAGAAAATATGAGTATGTTTATATGTATATTTATTCTTTTTACATATACACATGGTTTGCCATATGATTACCCAATTTTGCAATGCTCTTATTTGTTACAGTATAAAAAGATGGATAGAAAATCTTCTCCCACCCTATTATGTGATAACACCCCTTAATGGATTGCAGACTTTCCAAAAAATGTTATTTTATTGTTTCACGATGGGAAATTTGTATTTTATTTGCAGTAGGGTAAATGTTTATGTATATAGCTTTATATATTTATAAATATATATTTTATTTTTCGGGTTACGCCGAGTTAAAGGAATTTTTACATATCTTTCTTATTTTAAGTCAAATATATATGTTTATCGAATAAATAAAAGCCAACACTTTAGAATTATACTGTTTTTAGGATGAATCAATCCTTTACACATAAATAAAACTATAGTATTTACTTTATATGCAAAGCCTTAAAAATATTTTTCCTCTGATTTTTATAACTTTCCTAATACATTACCTTATTTTTCTAATCTACAATTGAATAAATGCATTTTTTATTTCTGTACCATGAGCCACGTAGCTCAGTCGGTAAAGGCAGCTATTTCGTTACTGAAAGGTTGCAGGTTCGCGGCTGTAGCCGACCAAAGATCCGCCGTGTTCATTAAAGATGACTGGGGCACTTAAAATATGTGCATAATCACAATGTCCTCCAAGTTCTCAATAAATACCTCTCGGGATGGCAGGCCAAGTCTATGGGTCTTTTGCTTGGCCCCTGCTTCTAAATTACGAAGACCCGACCGAGGTAATGCTACTCGAGTCCGTAGCATACCTTAAGGTACAAGTGCTCTTCATGTGGTGCTAAATAGGTAACAGATTCGCAGCCTTGTATAGGCGTTAGGATAATGTCTGTATCGCTTTCTGCATTGGGAAAAAATTCTGTAACGTTTCATAGAAAAGTTAAAACTAACAATTAAGAAATCATTAGAAAGTAATATAATGCTTAAAGATAATATTGAATAAAGGAAAATATTCTTATAAGGTATAAAAAGGGGTAACGGAATAAATCGTTTTTGAAACTTAACATTTGAAATAATCAACTTTTAACTGAATTCTCAGAAATATAAATTAAAATAATATTAATACAACCTTAAACTAAGCGGGTACCAGATACGAGTTGGATTTGCTTTGGTCATAGAGGATTAAACTTGCGATTTATAAACCATGATTTCCTGTTGAAGATGTGACCACACTGTACGTAACGGGTTTCACGCATGCGAAACGAAGTCACAAGGTTCAACTTCATTCTGATTTGACTCAGACGTAGTTCTATTTTCAATGCTGACTCCATTTGATTTTTCCCTTTTTTTCCTTTCACAAACATCTGCTACGACACTGAGGTTGACACTCCACAACATAATTGACTCCATTCTTTTCACTTCGCATTTGGTTGCGATCCCTCAACCATTTTCCCACAGTTGCGCGCTAACTTCATGGTGTTCAAATCCAATCTGCTCCGCTGCTGGTGACCATCTAGTTTAAATAAGGTGTACATAGCGAAAAGAAGCTCAGTGAATTCTATCAGCTGTTTTGCCTCAACGAAAGAGCTACATTAAAGGTCCGTGTTTTAACAAACACCTGCTATAACATGGAGTTTGAAGCAGAAAAGCGCAAATGAATCCTTTTTTTGCATTTTGCATTTGATTGCCACCCCCCCTCTCATTTTCACCCAGTTACGCTAACTTCGTGATGCTCAAATGCAATTCGGTAAGCATCTGGTTGCCACCTAGTTTAAATAAAGCGCATGTAGCGAAAAGAAACTCAGCGAACTTTAGCAGTTTTGCATCAACAAAAGAGCTACATTATCAATGAAAAAGCTAAAAAGAAAATTAAACAGAGTAGAATAACTAAAAATATTTCAGTTCCGTTCGATGACATTGGCTGTCTTTAATAATGCAACTCGTTTGTAGTTGTTTCCTCTTAATTTCACAAATATCACGTTTGCTTAGCATTTATCTCAATATTCTATTAATATTACTAAATATTCTACTCAATATTCTACTAGTAGTTTATTTTTCATGATAATAATCCTACAATAAAAATATATAAAAGTTTCAAAATTTACAATTTTTTTAATTAATACAGAAAATTTATTAAGCAGCAATTATAAAAGAAAAAGAATTGTTTTACCATGTTTTCAATTCACGGCACATTATTAGTCTTAATTTTTTATCGTATGTTTCACATTTATAAGTTGTCGAATTAAGGTATCAAATTTTACTCCCTTTAAATACACTTTATATAAAATAAATACCTACATTTGTATAATATTACAATAATTCATTTAGTTGTTCTAAAATATTATATAATACTAAAATTTTTTTCTATTTATTATTTTAAAATTTATTTTTAAGGATTTATACAAATTATTTCTATCAACATCGCCTAAATAAACACATTTTTAAAATTTGTAAGAAATTTAGATATAAATTTATGACTTCAAATATATCGTGTAATCGCCGATTTTATTAAATCAAATCCTAATGGAAGAAAATGAAATGAACTATAAATTTTACTGCACTAAAGAAATCATTCAATTGCAAACATTAAACAAGAAGAAAATTTTACATTTTGAACTAAATTATGCTTTTTTAAATACGTTTTATCTCATTAAATAATTAGTCTTAGGTTTCGTATATTGTTTTTTCATGTTAAACTGCTTAAATTAATTTCATTGTTTTCAATCATCACTAATATTTCATGCCTACTTAGGAAGACAAATCTTTACCCTCTAATCATTAAATATTAAACATTTAATATTATTTCTTCATAAATGTAAACGATAAATCCACTGGAAAATAATTTTTGATTAAACTGAAAACTACAATAAAAAAAGTAACCTATTCGAGTGATTTTTTAAAAATGCTAAATGTATATTAATTACCATAATATATTTCACTGAATAACTGGATTTTTATATAAAAAGATAATGTAGTTTCGACATTTTACGTTACGTATACAATTTATATAAAACAATTTATTAGTTATTTACTATATCTCTCCTTTTTGAATATATATATGTATATATATATATATATATATATATATATATATATATATATATATATATATATATATATATATATATATATATATATGTGTGTGTGTGTGTGTGTGTGCGCTTATGTGTGTATAGGAAAGAAAATGGCAAATTGCTTTATAATATGTTAAGGATTTCTGTAAAAACATCTTGATTTTCTTTTAATAATTCAGTTTTATTTTTACGAGGTTTAATCAATTTCTTATTAATATCTTGAGTGAATATTTTAAAGCTTAGAATGCGATTAAAAATGAAAGACTTTCAATCGTATTAAATTCTAAAATTTTATTCAGGATAAGATTAAAATTATAGAAGGTTTTTAAAATTAATTTATTTGATTTTTCTTATCAATCTGCTTTAAAATTTAATATGATGGTAGTAATATGTTTATGTAAAAGAGGTTGAAAATTTAAGTTAAGATATAATTTTAATAGTTATTAATTACTATTTAAGTGCAATTTCAAAGTAAATATTGAACAGAAAATTGCACTTTCGATATACTTGTATCCTTATATATATATATATATATATATATATATATATATATATATATATATATATATATATATATATATATATATTATATATATATATATATATATCTTTGACCTTTTTGGGAAATTGAAAAGCTTTTGTCCAATTAAAAAAAAAAACTTCTAAAAATATATTTTTGCTTGTTGAATAATCGAACTCTTGATGGTGACGTCGAAAGTACTATTTCGGAGAAATGTCTAAAATGATGAAAATGAAAAATTATTAACTTATTCATAACTTATATTAGAAAGACAGTTGTAAAAATGCATTACATTAAACATACTTTTCAGTGGTTTTTCTAGACCTAAATTATTATTTCTTCTTTTCTCTTATCAGTTTGCTGTTAACTTTAAAAGAAAAGACAAATTTAAAAAACTGTCCCTTTAAGATAAAACAATTTTTCGATTTTTAAACAATTAATAAAATATTTACAAGCAATGTAAAATTTTCAAAGCAGTGGAATTCAGGAGAAACGATCAAAGAAACGTTTCCTGGACTTTGGGAATAGAAAACTTACTTCTTAAAAACATGAACTTCAAAATAAACTTTAAAAAAAAACTAAAAAAGCTCAATCTCTTTTAATTTTTACATTCTCTCATTTTACCAATCTCACGGTATCCGCAGAACACGATGGGATTCTCAGCACTGACATTATAATTTTGAATGACTAAATGGCCCATTAGCTAACCACTAGTATGGTGAATTTCAGATATTTCCTTGTAAAATGCTCCTATCTCTTACTAGGGTTGTCAAGCGTAAATTAAAAAAAATTAATGGAAGTGGGTTGTTGACAGCTATTTTGAAATTTAAGTCAAATATAGACAAAAAATGGCTGTAATTGGATAGCCGATTTGAATCTATCAAATTACAATCAATTTCAAATAACTGTATTTTGACAAAAATCAACTACAAATGAAACTACAAACTCAACTACAAATGAACAAAATCAACTACAAATGAAATTTCGGCTATTTTGTCTTTTTAGATAATTACAAAGGGCTGTTTATACATATTACTGATAGCGTCCATCGTAGATCCCTTGGTGTAACATGCATACATCTACAAAAAAATTTAAATAAAGAGCAATTTTAATTCCTAAATTTCAGATTAAACGTTCAATGATTAAGAATCAATTTTTATACCGTATTTGTTTATAATATACTTAAATAACAATATTTATAACTTGAATCTAACTTTTTCCATAAAATTGTAAGATTTTATGCACGACATTTCCCAAAAAATATTTTTATGTTTTGGCATTGATATCTCTAATGTTAAATTATAAATGATTCTATTGGATTCGTTTCAAACTGCAAAATTATTACCTGCATTAAATTTAACTCCTTAATGCACAGTTTTTTTAAAAGGCCGGCCAAAAATAATCAGTTTTTTAATGGAAAAAACACAATTTAGAACGTTGTGTTGCCAAGAAAATTACAAAAATACAGAAATAATCAAAATTTAAGTATATTGGATATTTATACAATTTGTATGATTTCTAATTTTTAGAATATTACTATTATTGTCCAAAGAGTATATTGTTCAGTTGGTAGGCAGTCTATCGATTGACAGTATGATGTGCCATCTCTTGATGCATAGGTATTGAATATGAAACCCTTATGTTTCATGTCTCAAGAATAAAGTATATAAAGTGACGGTTCGAGTCAAGGATGTCTTTACAGCTAGAGCTTAGTAATAAAATAATTAACAATTATATTTTATTTTACTTTATGTTTTAGAAAAATATATAATGGAAAATGAGTGAATTAGAATCTGAATCTGAATACGCTGTCGAAAAGAGGCTCACAAAGAAGAGATAATAAGTCGTAAGTGATAAGTAGAAATATATATATATATATATATATATATATATATATATATATATATATATATTATACTTGAATACGTAAGTGTTATAGCTTACAATCCCATGTAAATGATAAATATCAATAAAACGATTGTGTTTTTTTTTCCGATTTCACATTGTTATTTTCAATTCTCGATTCGATTCGAGTGTGAAAAATTATAGCAACATAAAGTACAACGCCGCTCGAATTATCTCAAGTGCGACTCGAGTTATTTCGAACGCGCACGTTCAGGGGTTAAATTTTTGTTTTTAAATAAACATTGAAAAACAATAGACTTTCAAATTAATTTTATTTCAGTTTATCTCAAAATTTTATAAGAATTTAGCAAAAAATTATGAAAATAGGTTAAATGTTTGGGGTAAGGTATGATTATTTATTTAACATTTATTATATTTAATATTACACTTTTACATATGCTACAGTTTTGAAGAAATATATTTAAATCTTAGAATAAAGCAGTAGTTGCTGCAATTTTTTAAAATAAAATTTTAACAGGGCAAAAATTAAAATAAATTGCTTTCCAAGGAAAAATAATTACAAAAGTCTTTTTTTTTCCTCAAGATAAACTTTTTTGTTCAAAAATATTTATTTAAACCTTTTAAGAATTTGTAAGGTAAATAGCCCATAAATGTGAATAGTGTATAACAGTAAGAAATTTTCTGGAGAGTATGAAAAATTTATTACTTACAAAATCTTTTGAATTTAAAAAATGGCTAAAATTTTTTAATATATTTGTGTGATAATATTTATTGCAAGACGGGAGACTTCATAAAATATTTTATGTTCCTAATTAAAAGTGATATTCAATAATTCAATCAAACAATAAAACTGTTCAGTTTAATTTTACTCAGCTGAATTTCCAGTAACACCTTCTAAAGCAATCGTGGTCCATGTTGAAATTCTCTTTCGATAGACTGCAAACCATTTACTACGTAAAATAATTAAGAAAATTAGTAATACATTTAAGAGTTTCATTTCTGATAAGGTCGTGAGTTAATTCGTTCTAATTTATTATAATGGAATTGTCTAACAATTAATGCAGTAGAAATTTGAGAAAACATTTATATTTTTTATTAAAATTTTCTATTGTAGTAATAGTTAGATTTATTGTAGAACTATGGTTCGTCATGCTTCTTCTAAATAGTTATATTGCATAATACAATGAAACGAAAATGTCTAACTTTCAGTTTTATTATACTTAGAGAAATTTTCTCTGTTTCTTTAAGGAGTCATATCTTCTAAAGAAATCTTTCTCGATTGTTCACAAATCCTTAAATACATAATAAATTTATAAAAATTTGTGAGATATTAGTACCTGTGTCAACTCTGATAGAAACATAAAATAATCTGTACTAATTTTAAAATTTTATGTAACGATATGTTACAGTATGTAATGAAAATGTTATAATATGTAAATACTGTACAATAAATATAAGATAATTTTAAAAAAGCATGTTCTGTTACTGTTTAATATATATTAAATTACAGTTGATCTACTAATGGTTTCGTTTGCCATATAGGTTTTAATCTGCAACTTAAAGACATCTCAAAACTACATTCTATGGAATGAATAAATAATTAAAAAAAAATCTATTATAAGTTAAAAACCGGCATGCAAATTTTAAGGAAAATAGAATGAAATTTAAAGAAACTAATCATTAAAAATAGCCAAGATTGTCTTTTATCTAAATGAAATCATTTACTTCTTTAAATATTACAACTATATACTCATAGAAAAAATTAGGCCTAGATATCCAATAGAATTTTTTAAATCTTAGGACTTGTAATATATATTTGGTTTCAAGTTCCTCTTTAATAGGTTTTCTATCTTTATGTCGTAATAAATTATGATAGATAATTTCATAATTTTATATGAGTGGAAACAGGTCTAGCATAACTCGATAATTTTGGTATAATTAATTAAATATTAAATATTTTAAGATATGTAAATACAAGTGCACTTTCAACATAAGTGAACACTTTTTTACACGAGATTCGTATTAAATGGAGATAAAATTTTCAATAGCTATTTTAATCAGTACTTATAACAAGTTATCTTCTTGAGCTACTGTTTAGAAAACACTTATCCACGAGAAGACATGTACATAATTTTAACAACATACCATATACTTTTATCTTAATTATTTACCATACATTTTTTTGTGTCAGAAAGATGTGTCACCACTATCATGAACAAGAAATCCAAATTCAAGACTTACTGCATATTCTTAAAAAATTCAAATTCAAAAATCGTCGCCATTGCCTTTCAAATATTCAAAAGCTTCAAACAGTATATAATAAAAAACTTAAGATCGGTCGGAATAGGCATACATTCAACATGAATCAAAATTCTTTTAAATATTTTGAGACCCTTTAATATATGGAGATAAAGCTAATTTAATCCGTATCGTTACAAGCTGTCTTCTTAAGTTTATTGTTAGAAGATACTTATTATCAAATCTAACAAAGTATATATATATATATATATATATATATATATAATATATATATATATATATATATATATATATAATTTTAACGCACTTCGTATACTATAATCTTAATCTGTTACCACATTGTTTTGCAAAAGATGTGCTGTCATTCTCTGCTCACAAGGAACCCAACGGCATACCTTTTTACCTATTTTTTTTAAACTGATACCAAAAAATGTCGGCATTGCTTCTCAAATAATCAAAAACATCAGATAATAAATATTTAAGAACTTAAGATCGGTCAAAACACACACACATTCAACATGAGAAGAGTTTTTAAACATGAAACCCCTTAATAGATGGAGATAAAATTTTCGATAGCAACTTTAATCAGTACCTCTACAAGCAGTACGTCTTAAGGCGATGTTGAGAAAACACTTATCAGCGAATCTAACAAGACAGGGGAAATATATATAATTTTAACGACACACCGTATACTTTTCTCTTAATCTTTTACCACACTTTTTTTCGCAGTCAGGAAGATGTGTCGCCACTCTCCGTGCAAGGGAAACTCGACGGCAGGACTTTCTACCTATTTTTAAAAAAAGCCGACGTCAAAAAGCGTCGGCATTGCCTCTCGGAAATATAGATACCGTTCAAACACTTCATCAGCACGACGACAGAGGTTATCTTTGGCACCGGAGAGCTCCCATTCACTGACGAACTTGCTGCCACTAGCGCGTTATGAAACGACATTTAAACGTGATCAGCCTTCGGCTTCCTCGTAACGCACGTAACATGAAGCAACAAGGAAGGTTTGGAGAAGAGATTAAAAATACTTAAGTACTATTTGTAACTCGTGATAAATCACAGAAATTGTTATGTTTTACGTGTCACATTTTATAATATAATAGTCTACAATTCGAAATAATCCTGTTGATGAAAACGGTACAGAACGAGTGAACAATAATGATTTGAAAATGGAATATGAAAGGATATTTAACTATTATTTAAAAGTCTGTACAAATCACAGAATATATTAAGATATTCTTCAAATTAGAAATTATCTTGTGATATTCTACAATAAACTAGTAATAAATCTCAGAAATTTTTATGTTTTACGTTCACATGTTATAAATGTTTATAACATGTGAACAATGAACATGTGAAGTCTTCAATTCGGAATAATCATGTTGAAGGAAACGGTACAGAATGAGTGAACAGTAAGAGTTTGAAAATGGAATATGAAAGGATATTTAAACACTATTTAAAAGTCTGTAGAAATCACAGATTATATTAAGATATTCTTCAGATTAGAAATTTTCTTGTAATATTCTACAATAAACTAGTAATAAATATCAGAAATTGTTACGTTTTACGTTCACATGTTATAAATTATTATAACATGTGAACAATGAACATGTGAAGTTTTCAATTCGGAATAATCATGTTGATGAAAACGGTACAGAACGAGTGAACAATAAGGGTTTGAATATGGAATATAAAAGGATATTTAAATACTATTTAAAAGTCTGTACAAATCACAGAATATATTAAGATAGTCTTTAAATTAGAAATTATTTTGTGATATTCTACAATAAACTCGAAATAAATCACAAGAATTGTTATGTTTAACTTTCACATGTAATAAATTATCATAACATGTGAACAAAGAACATGTCAAGTCATCAATTCGGAATAATCATGTTGAAGGAAACGGTACAGAACGAGTAAACAATAACGGTTTGAAAATGGAATATAAAAGGATATTTAAATACTATTTAAAAGTCTGTACAAATCACAGAATATATTAAGATAGTCTTTAAATTAGAAATTATCTTGTGATATTCTACAATAAACTCATAATAAATCACAGGAATTGTTATGTTTTAGGTGTCACATGTTATAATAGAATAGTCTACAATTCGAAATAATCATGTTGATGAAAACGGTACAGAACAAGTGTATGATAAGGGTTTGAATATGGAATATGAAAGGATATTTGAACACTATTTAAAAGTCTGTAGAAATCACAGGATATATTATGATATTCTTCAAATTAGAAATTATCTTGTGATATTCTACAATAAACTCGTAATAAATCCCAGCAATTTTTATGCTTTACGCGTCACATGTTATATATAATATTCTACAATTCGGAATAATCATGTTGATGAAAGCGGTACAGAACGAGTAAACAATAAGAGTTTGAAAATGGAATATAAAAGGATATTTGAACACTATTTAAAAGTCTGTAGAAATCACAGGATATATTATGATATTCTTCAAATTAGAAATTATCTTCTGATATTCTACAATTATGCATACACTAATTTATGGGAATGCCTCAGCAAGAAAAGTTTAGACAGAATTTGAAATCATCCTCAAATAGTTTATTCGAAAGTGAAATCAAAGGACTTTCTATATTAATTATTATGTATTATGTATGCAGTAATAATTCTACACTAATTATTATGTACTTTATATTAATTAATCAGATAATAAGTTGTG
>CM063505.1:26906375-26916375 GCA_032207245.1 Pardosa pseudoannulata | reverse complement strand
TTAAACTTAGACAATTTCTTATGTCCCAACAGTAATGCAACGATGCATGCTACTGATAAACGAGGCATTAGAAAAATTTTTCGCACAGACTCCGTAAATTATTTTATAAAAAATAAATTTTTTCTTCCATCTTCTTGGAAAACTTCATTCAAGAAAATCTTATTTTAAAGTACGAAAGAAATTATTGCCAAATAAAAGCCTATATTTCATCACAAATTGAAATTTGCCAATTTTTGTAATAAATAGGATTTTTTTAAATATTTAACTCGCTACTAAGAAGTTGTAAATGTTTTCTTTTTATTAAATTATTTATCTTTTCTTCTATACTGTGCTCTACTAAAATATTTTTATAACTATTTGTTACAGAAGTTATTTCTTTTAATCAATTCAAATTGCAGATAATGCTTAAAATTTTATAAATTAAATTTAAAATCTTAAACAGTTTACTTTTTCGTATCTTTTACTATTAAGGAAACTTTCTTAAATAGTAAAAATATTTAACTCCTCAGTTGGGAATTCTTGCTTTAGAATACCGGATAAGAGGTAATTTTGAAAGTATATAAGTCTAATAGATTTTTAATTAGAATATAAACACTGATTTTATTTGTCTATGAGAATTTTAGTGGAACAAATTATCTTCTTTAGTAAATTAAGGATTGAAAAGAAATTCTGCAAATAAAATAGTGAATGAAACTTGTTTTCAAAATATTTACAAAGTGTTAAAATTCTAAGGGAGCATTATATACATATTAAAAGACTTTTAAGAAGTAACTAGTGATTAATATATTTTTAAATTTTTAATAGTAATGGGTTTGGCACAATATGTGTGTATTGCATGAACAGGATAATTCAAAACAGGAAATGAAATTTAGTTTAGTAAAGTAGATATTTTTTAAAATTTCTATGCGTTCTCCTCCCAGAATGGTATAGAGTTAATTTCCATTTATTTTCTTAAAATTTTAATTTATTAATAATTTAATGTCTAGTTTTTTTTTTTTACCATTTAAACTAAAGCAAGATTTTAGTGGGTATTTTTGAGGAAGCCGAGGTTCCGCAAGGTGGACCAGAGTTTTGATGCAATGACTGACAAACGATGGTTCCATGGTCCAGTACTGTGATTGTCACGTGTCAAACTTCCCTGCTCCTTCTTTAGGTGATCTGAATTCCGTATGGAAGTGCAACAAACAAAATTCATGAGGCTACAAGTATAGCCCTACTTTTATTCCTAGTGGTTCACGCCACTCTCACTAACTCCGGCGTCTGCAGAGGCCAGCTAAAGGATCCAATAGTTTTTTAAACTCCTCCTATAACCGCTACTCTGCTGAGTTCACTCGCTCGTGGTGCCTGCGACGCGACGGGCGAAAGCCGAGCACTTTGAAGGGGGCTGACCCAGTACTTGCGATCCACCTCTGGGAAGATCCTGGAGGGCCTCCCGGCCATATGGGTCCAGAATGGTGCTTGATTGTCCCAAATGTTACACATATTTCTCTGAACATCTAGTCGACATCCACAATGTCTAAACTATGCCTTATAACAACCTGGCTGTTGATGGCATTCCAAGTAAAACTGGTGTACTGTTAGAGTTATTTTCTTGATATTTAGAAGTAAATTATCTTCAGTTAACTGAAAATACTGGACAAGTCTTTTTATATCCCTTAAATTTAAAATTAATTATCAGTTTTCATTTCATTCAGTTATGTAAAACATATGTAAGTCTTAATAATGTTGTATATTCACTATAATAATTGCGAAATATTACGAGAATCAGATAACTAGGTTAAAAACAATGGTTGATATTATATACAAGTTTTAATCTTTTCTGTTTCTTAGACAATTTTTGATTCCATATATTCAAACAAAAAAAAAACAGATTCAATTCCAGTGTAAAATATTAAATTTTTTAAACAAATTATTTTTATAATCCCAGAATATCAAAAATAGAGATTATTTCGTCGACTTTTGTACCAGTTTAAAGGTACCAGAACCTTTAAAAAAATTCGAGAACGTATTAAAACTTCTAACAGTAAAAATTTAGGTAAAAATATCATTTTTAAATCACTTAAGAGGACATAGCGAATTTTGAATTGAAAAACCTGAGATATAGCAACCTATTTAGGCTTGATACAAAATAAAACTTTGTGTTTGGTTTATAACATTTATTTCGAAATTAATAATAGGCATCAAACTAGTGATTACATCCTTTTTTGGACCACCATTTTCTTTACAAGAAAGAAAAAATAATTTCAACCACCTCCCCTTTTCCAGAAGTTAATTATATAAAATATAAAAATATTGTTGCATCTTAATCTATATATACTTTATTTGTCAATCTCTCTATCAATAATATCCAGGTAGAAATTAGTTAAAACGGTTTTTAAAAAGGTTGTAAAAGTTTTTGAACAACTTTAAGCATAAATCAATATGAAATAAAAACAATTAATTAAATGGTTAAGTCTGATAGATATTTAACTATTTGTTAATTCCGAGATACAATTCCATTAATAATCAATATTAAATTTCTCTGTTCAGTGATTTTTCGTTTCTTAGACAGTCCACTAGCTATTAATCTTATGTTCAGAGAAACTGCTGTATGGATTTCGAGTCTGAGTCGGCGTAAACAAAATTCTCTCACGTTCAGCAACAAAATGGAGAATGCATTTGAAAAATGCATTTGAAATTTCTCTAGCCGTGGGGTTGCTAAACGTCAGTTCATAGTGGAATTCACGAAATTTAAAACTGAAAAGTATATAGCATTTATTATAGTAAATAGAATATAATTTAGTTTATTTATTGGTTATGTTTATACATATAAATGTTTTAATAAATAGTCTAGTAGCTTCCCCTTGGAAAAACTTAACCCCTCATTTTTACCTGTGAACCTGCTGCCTCCCCATTCAAACCATTTATTTTCGCTGGGGTGAGCCCTCCCCCCCCCTACCTTGTCAGGAATGTATGATCTAACCGTGTAGAAATTATTTAATTTTATTATATGAAATGGTATTTATTTTTAAAAGTATTGAAATATGTAATAAGTGAATATATAATAAGTGAAGAAACAGAAATTCAGTTATCCGCAAAACAACTTATGAAATTTAAATTAGAATATAATGTTGTATATCAAATAGAATATAATTATATTTTTATTATATGGACCTCAATCATATTGATAGCGGCGATATATTTGTTTTTATAATATGAGAAATCTAATTTTCTTTAAAAAATTTCCATTTTTTAATAGTTTTACTTTTTTGTATAAATTTACAATTTTAATTTACGAAATGAAACGAATATTATTATTATTCACTTTTATATTAAAATTTATTTTCTACTAAATTTATCTTTTCAAAATCATATTAAGAAAAAGTCAATGCTTTCTTTTTCATTTAGTGTATATCTTTATATTAATAAAAATATACTACTTGAAATCACAAAAACAGATTATTATTTTAAACTTAATCATTAGTAAAGAACCTGTAAAAAGCTCATTCTAAATTGAGCAGAACATTTTATTTTATGATGCATCGAAAGTTTGGTATAAAAAAGATTTTAAATCCAGTCGTTTTCCGGATTTTATTTCTATTTTTACCAGTACGACTTACGACCAAATTATTTTTCTAAACTTAAAAATACATAATTAACAATGTTGTTTACAAAATTTAATGCAACTGTTTTCCATTTGAAGAATGGCAACAACAAATTATTACGAAATCATGAAATAAGAATGGATCATATTACTTCACTAAAGTGAAATTTAGAGAAACCTTACTCAGCAAGTCGAGACTGCCAAATATCTTGTCTGGGCTAAATTCGTATTCGGATTTGGAAGGAGTTAATCTTCATTAAGCACTCTCTGATTAATATATTTTTACTTTACTTAGTACTAGATGTAGCTTTTAGTTTAGCTGGATGTATAAGATATTCGGCAGTATTACTTGCAAAGATTGCATAGATTTACAATATCTAATTTGATTTCTTCAATGGGTTTGCTTTAAACGATTCAAAAATATATTAAGGATTTAAAAAAAGACCAAAAACCAAATTAAGGGTTTAAAGGTGATGTTCCCCTTATAAACATATTTACATTTAATATTATAGCTTTCATAAAAGCTATGAAAACTTTAAATGCCTTTTACTGAAAATTGCGTTTTTTCAACTTGCATTGTAAATAATAAAATCTATTGCACACATTCAATTCAAATATTCACAGCAAATACATTATAAGAGAAATCAGAGAGAAAGTTCTTCCTGATTTTTTACATTTTGTTCATTTATAACATTTCATATCCAAAAATTATATTCTTCATTGAACACCTTTCAGTGTAAACTTGAGTGTTACTCGGGTTGCGCACTTTTTTCGTTGTTGTTTATTTCATTTAATATTTATAGCGTAAAACTACCAATAGAAACTTAACTAAAAGTAACAAGTTCATTGTCTAATCATACGTTTCATAATAATAAAATGAGACGCGGTATCTCAGCCGGCAAAGACAGTGATCTTGCAACTTAAATGTTGTAACGGGTTCGGGGCTGGAGTGTTCGTTAAAGTTGACTGGGGGGCGTTAAAATACGAGAGACAAAGGAAAGACACAAAATCAGTCAGCTCGAACAGAGATCCACCCAAGAGCGAAGAAACTTACTCAGGGAATTTAAGTGTTAATATCAGAAAGACCTGAAGCCATTTGCTGGCGACAGCAGGAAAACGTGTTGAATAGACAGAAAATTTACACCCATAGGGTAGAAAGCTTTGGGAATTGCATCGAAAGAATTTTAAGTCGAGGACGCTTGCTTAATTAAGACATTTAGAGGCTGGGGAAAAGATTTTAAGGAATTAGAATGGGAGACAGGAGGTTTTTAAGGAAATATTAAAGTTAAATAATTAATAATCTTCTGCTTGGTCCCTGCTTCTAAATTACGAGAACCCAGCGGGGGTAATGTTACTCGCGTCCGTAGCATACCTTAAGCTACACGTGCTTCTCGGGTGATGCTAAATGGGTAACAGGTTCGGAGCGTTGTTAAGGCGGTAGGATAATGTCACCTGTGTCACCTGCTGCATTGGGAAAAATAGTAATAAAATAAATATTCTATTCAAAATTGACTAAATTTGATTGGGAATGTGAAATCCAAACGTGATAATTTGGAGGCAGTCATAGTTTTGATCAAATTCTGCCATTTTAATGAAAATGACTGTTATGGTTTAAAATTATTATTTATTATTTAATTAAAAATATTATTGATGGATTTTGCAAAAATGAGGTATTGAAACCAAGAACTACTCCTTAAAGCCGATTCGGAAAAGCTAGGATTATTAATACTAGCTATCTTAGTGGAGCCAGTACTTAGATTTTCTAGTTCTAAGTTTAAGACTAGTTTAAGACTTCGTTTTATAGAAATATAATAAATATTTGATTCAAATTTGTGTATTATATTCTTGGAGACAGCTATATTTTTTGCCAAATTCTGCCATTTTGAAGGGCTATTCTTCTCATAAATAGCATATTTTATTGGCTTTGATCCATATGAAAAGCTAAAGTATATCTTTTGAAAAAAAAAAAGAGAAAAGACCAAGAACAACTGATGCCAATGACTGTGGTCACGATGTAATACTCCTTAGTGTAAAGAATCTCACTTCGCTTTTCCAACAGAGAATATATCGACTTTCTTAGCTTAAGAAGTATTTTAACAGTGTAAAACAATATTTTCACCTTTTGTGAACTAAATGGTAATTAAAATTTATGTAAAGAATTATATTTGCAATTTGAGCGGATTATGGGGTAATTAGATACTTTTTCATTGATTGGAAGTAATAAGGGTTTATTAACTGCAAATTTTTATTTTCCTTTAGTAAAGTATTAGATGTTTTTGCAAAAAATAAAATTTATTTTTCATGCTAAACATAAATAATTATTTTTATAAACATTTCCACTTTATTACCTTTAGCGGAAAACAAATTAGTGAAGAAGTTCGAAGAAATTTTGATTGCTACTTATGGTTCAATGGACTTTAGATATTTTCATAATTTAATTTTCAATAAAGTCTTTCTCTGTATTTCGGTAAATAACGATATAAAATTTGATAATATATTAAAAGTGATTTTAGTTGAATTTGAATGTTTTAGAACTGTAGCATAAAATATTTATAAACCTTAATAATATAATGTTATACATGCGCGTAAAAAAATTTAAAATATGTTAAAATATATAATTTTCATGCATATTTATTTCCTACGTAGTAAAAAAAATCACTTTATAATTTCAATACCATTTTCTTTTTATTAAAATAAATTTTGGCAAACATCTTAAAAATTAATTTCATGCAAATTTTGTTAAAACATACACTTTTTCTAAAATGCTGTCGTCTGTTGGAGTACAAATTATATATTAAGCCTCTAAAACTATTTATTTACTAAAATTCATTGACATTTTGTTACTTTACACTATATAAGTAGAAATATATATATATAAATCACTACCTTTAGCAAAATATTTCCAAACTGCTTTTATTGATACTTCTTATTATAAAGGGAACATGTAATGTAAAATGTTTATCTTGCCTGGAGCCGGGCAGGGATGCCTTTATTGTACAGCAGTATGTGGATTAAAATATTGCCACTCCTTTGTATGTTTTTAGCTGTTAAATATCGTCTACAAGACTTGTCTTATGAATTCTAGAGTAGCAAAATGCCCGTAGATCATCCAAAAAACCTAAACCTCATTACACAAATAATGCTAACTATTATACAATTCATCTCATAAAAATTAAAAACTAAACACATGTGAATAAATGGGGATCAGTACTAGTCATGTGCACTCATATAATTCATTATTTTAAACCACACTCATCTTCTTTTATAATTATCCCTCATGAATTTCATCCCAGATAGAAATATAAGGTTTTCACAATCTTTATTTAACTATATCAATGGCAAAGACATTTCATAAGACTGTTGAGGATAAGGATTTAACCTTATGTAGGCACTACAAAAACCCTTTCGAATACCTTTACGTAAACTGAGAAGATTAAATCAATCTATTCAATGCAACCTTTTTAACAAGGTTGGCATGAAAACGGTGATGCATCATATTGAAAAAGGTGTTTAATTAAGCTTGATAGCAATACGAAGTACCTGACCCTATTTTTATTTTATTTTTTCCATCCAAATGTGCATTTGGCTTAATTTTATTTGAAACGTAGCAGAAGGAAATAGTTTTTATGCAAATACATTTTAATGCAAATTTTGAGTTTTGCTGCGGAGTTTCACTGCTGTATTAAAAGCACGTGTTGTGTGTTGCAGGCAGCGGATCGAATGAAAGCAAGGTGATGTTTGGTTAGATGTAGCAAATGTTGCTTACAAAAATGCTTTACTTTAATTTGTAAGTAACAGAAATATGTTACATTTAAATAATAAATAAGTTTATTAACGAAGCCTTTTGGACATCATATGTTTTACTACAGCAGTCACGTACACCGATTCTATTTCTATCATTTACATATATGCACTCCGCGTTACCGGTAGGAAAGGTAACATAGCTTTAAACTGCAGAATTTTAATAAAGTTAGCAAATAACAGGTTGGTACAAAATTTTAGTTACACAGTTGTTTGAAGCGTTTTATTATCTTTTAATCATTTACATTAGTGAAAATATACTACTTTTTCAGTTTATATACAGTTGTACCTATGGCATTTTTATAATTCATATATTTATATACCTTTTTTTTCATTTTGGTATCTTATATAAAACATTTTACTCTTTTGATGTATCTCTGATTACAGTAATTTAAACATCAAACATTCTCACCATATAATACTTAAGTTTTAATGTTTCAAGCTAAGCTATCTGAACTAGAGATTTCTAAACATCATAAATATAATTTTGCATCACTGATATTTATTGTCAAATATAAAATATTTTGAAAATAAAAGAAAATATCTTAAGACTATGATTTCATTTTTATACCAATAATACGCATTTCCTTTATTTCTATATTTTAATTACAATTTAAATGGAAATATTAATCGATTCACCTACATATTTTTAAAGATGTTAAGACTTTGATATTCTTGAAAGTTCAGCAATATCAATTTATAAAAAATAATTTTCAAGGCATTGCATAAAATAATTATCAATTTTAAAGTTTTTTACAATTAATAATCTGGTCTTTTACAATAAATAAATCATACAGTTACAACTCTGTTTCAAAACATTGAATTTGAGTTGATAATAATTAGTTTTTACATTGATAAATTTTCCTGAAATGGAAATTTTACTAACAATTTAAACATTCACGCTTTTTTTCTTTCATATTATTTGTTATGATACAATTTTGTAGTGTATATATGTATTTCTTTGGCAGAATTCTTAACCTTCATATAATTTCTAAACCAAAGTATTATTTTTCATATTTTGTCAAATTTATAAAAAAAATTAAAGATATTTACTTCAAAATTAAATTTTTATTCACTGACTATTCTTATTTCAGTAATAAACTCGTTTAATATATAGATGTAAATTAAAAATATTTTAAATTAAATTTAAATAAACGACTACAAAAATTTTCCATTGTAATTCCAAAACAATAGTACAAACTGTCATCGAGAAAAAGAACAGCAGATGTAAAAAAGTTATAATAAACTATAATCTTCATTCAAGAAACAAAAGCAAGTATAAACTATTTATAAAAATCAAAGTCTGTACAGAATAGTGTACAAACTGTTACCCTTTTGTATCTAAAGAACTTCGGATGAAACATACTCTCCCAAATGTTAAACGACACTTTTTAAGATATAAAATAATATTTAAAAATTTAAAAGGCGAAAAGAAAATTACAGGTAAAATGCGTATTTTTAAAAAGAAAAGTACATATTTCTTATAAATATTATAATCTATTTTGCACAAATTTATTCTTTATAAAGAATGAGAAAGTTCCTTTGTTAAATCCGATTTTGGAGTTTCCATATTAAATTTCAATTTCATAAATCAAAATTTAATTTTCAAAACTTGTCAGCAATTATAAAACGCATCTGATCAAATGATAAATAAAACTTGGTTAAAAAAATAAAATATAAAGTACTGTCATTTGGTATGGATTCTAAGAGACATTTTCTTTGAGTATTGAAGAATAGAAACGCTTATCAAAATCATCTTTTATAACATACTTGTAAAATAATATTAAGTTGTGGATCTGTAACGCGATAATACAGAAGGTTAAGATTCTATGCGAGAATACACTGTAAGAAAATCGTCAGTGCATTCTTGCACTAATGAATGCTTTAGTAATAGAGAGTTATTTAGGTTGACAAATCAGCAGCTAAGAACATTCTGTATGAGGCTTTTTTAACAATATATTTAGATTTATTTGATTGAAAATATTCTTTACATTTAACCCTTTAAACGGTTTGCACGTATAATTCCGCCAAACCGATGATGTCTTCAAAGCGGTTGTCACGTACAATTTTCGACCTCCAAAAACGTTCCGAAAATGGATGTAATGTACATTTTTGACAGTGCTTTCCCCTAAGGAATTTTTTAGTAGGAGGGTCAGGTCGATTGTTTAGGAACTGCACCCCTCTTTGACTAACATTTATTGAGGGATGAACTCCTACCCCCCTACGAGGCACAAAGACGCTGATAGCTTTACATGTCGATGTAAATCTCTATATCGAAGTATTTCGTTCGCGGTAACAGATGTACCTCTAATTGCACCCCTTAAATATCTTGGATGACTTTCGTAAAAAATATAAATAAGTTTCTCAAAGGATATTTTTATTTGTACTTTTAAAATCCCTTATTTCTTATGGGATGATCTTCGAGACATGCGAGATTTATGTGTATTAAAAATTAACAATCTATAATATCTATTTATATACCACTTTGTAACCGGAAGTAAAGAGACAATAACGAGTGTGTGTTTTCCGTATTCCATTCTAGTCGACTAAGGGTGAAGTAAAAAATCTTAGAAACCTTTAGCGTATTTTTGGAGGTGTGTTCCACTCGGAGGGTTA
>CM063505.1:26861375-26898875 GCA_032207245.1 Pardosa pseudoannulata | reverse complement strand
TTTACTCCTGAGCTATCAAAAGAAATCAGTACATAAATAAAAGTTATTTTTTTCATATTTTGCATACATTTATTGCCAATGAACACATATTTCAAGTAAATATGAAATCACTTTTAATAAAACTGTATCTATGAAAAAGAATTAGAATTGGTCATAAGTCTTAGTAATATTGGTCTTAGTAATAAATTAGAAATTCCAGGAAGAAAACATTCATCATAGTTATTGAATTTGATAAGAAGTATGGCTCTCTATTGATCATAAACAAGTTTGTTTGTTTTTATGATCCAAAGAATAGATTGTGGTTAACATTCGAAAACAGTCGTTGAAATATTCATCACACAATGTCCTTCTTTCTGTATATTTCATACAAGAAAAATAATTCTTGCACAGATAATTTAGAATTATTTTTCCCACACAGTCCAAAATTGGACATTTTTCTTCATGAATAAAAGGTTACATATTTTCAAATCTTGAAGATAGGGATTTTAAAGATATATCATTTTAAATCGACTGAAATGATCAAATCAGCCAAAGTGAGGTTAAAATTGCGACTGAACTAAAATTTTCCCGAAACCTACGATTAGCTCGCAATTGACAGTTTGGCGATATATGGATTGGGGTATAAATAAATTATTTAACAGATTTATCAGAAATTTAAATATACATTGCATTGCAATTGAAAAACTAGTCATTTTGAACACTTTGGTAATTTTATTATTAAGGACAAGGGTCAATATAGTGGCAAAATTCGGCTGAAAATACAAAATGTATTTTTGTCCTGAAAAACTCGAGTGATAGAAATTTAAAACTAAAGATAATGTTTGTAATTGGATGATTTGATAAAGTATACATTTTTAATTTGATGTCATAGCACAAAATATAATTTTAAGCATGAAATGGAGTAAACTCTGATAATAGAATTTAAAATTTCAAACAAAAGGTGAATATTTATTAAAGCATTTCTTCAAAATTCTTTTGATTTAAGCAGTTAGAAAAAATTGTTCTTAATCATGTGCTAAAGTTTTAACACCAGATTTACGGATGTTGATTCTATACCTATTTTTACTGAAGTGAGTCAATCTGACTCATAGAAGAAAACTGAAATTTTTTGAAAAGAAAATACTTCCAAATTAATTTAATTAAAATGTTTATTATAAAAAAAATCATGAAAAACATTTTTGAACAAAATCTATTTTTGAAACTCATTTTACTGAAAACATTTCTATTACATTTAGCACAATGGTTTCTACATCTGTTTTTTTCTCATGATTGTTGAACATGACAATTCTTCCGTGCGTCAGTAGAATGAATTTCTGTCATTGGAATGGAAGTGTTCTTGACTTCTTCTCTATATTTACTTTATACAATACTTTATATTTTATATTTATTTTATACTATATGTATTATTCTAATTATTTATTTTCATATACATTCTATGTGTCAAATTGGTATACCTCATTTAATAATGCGAAATGAAGGGGTCTGTGGGGAAGAGGAATGAAAGTTTACATATATTTTATTACTTAAATAAAAACCGACGTATGTTTTAGAAAAGTGATATTAAAGTTATATATATATGTATGGGAAAACTGATCATTTCCTTATGTTAACAGTTAATGATATATGTCTCATATAGAAATATTAATTCTAGAAAGGTCAAATGTAATCGTCACCAAAATATAATTTTAAGGAAAAGTTATCATTTCTTTAAGTTAACAGTGAATTATATGTCTCATATAGAAATATTAATTCTAGAAAGGTCAAATGTAATCGTCACCAAAATATAATTTTAAGGAAAAGTTATCATTTCTTTAAGTTAACAGTGAATTATATGTCTCATATAGAAATATTAATTCTAGAAAGGTCAAATGTAATCGTCACCAAAATATAATTTTAAGGAAAAGTTATCATTTCTTTAAGTTAACAGTGAATTATATGTCTCATATAGAAATATTAATTCTAGAAAGGTCAAATGTAATCGTCACCAAAATATAATTTTAAGTCTGAAATGGAGTGATCTCTTGAAATATGTTTTAAATTCTGAAACCGAAATTTTTTGAGGCATTTCTTATATCTTATATTTTAAATGTGTGAAAACCGATCATTTCCTTAAGTTAACAATTAATTATATATGTCTATATACAAATATTAATTCTAGAAAGGTCAAATGTAATCGTTGCCAAATTATAATTTTAAGTAAGAAATGGAGTGACCTCTTGAAATATGTTTTAATTTCTTAAAACAAAGATAAAAAATTTTAAGCATCTCTTATATATATTATATTTTAAATTGTTGGGAAAAGTTATAATTTAATTTAGTTAACAGTTTATTATGTATGTCTCATACAGAAATATTAATTCAAGAAAGGTCAAATGTAATCGTCCTATATAATAATACTTATGTTCTCCATTTCATTCCTTTCATCCAATCACTGCAATATTAAAATTTTTCCTTTATTTACTGCAGGCCCAAATAAAGTAATTTTTGTTTTATTGTT
The DNA here is from genome assembly GCA_032207245.1 of Pardosa pseudoannulata. Lineage (NCBI taxonomy): Eukaryota > Metazoa > Arthropoda > Arachnida > Araneae > Lycosidae > Pardosa > Pardosa pseudoannulata. Next base: position 26,896,378 of record CM063505.1, on the reverse strand, counting down.
TGGATTTATCCATGCAGCGGTTCAGGTTCCTTTTAATAACAAGATTCCATTTAACCAAACTCAAATTGCTGATCCATAATTGTTTTATCATTTCGCTTACACCCATAGGCACTGTGTATGCAACTTAACCCAGCGAGAGATTATTTCACAATATCTTCAGGGGATTATTTGATAGTAAATGTAATTACTCGTTCACTGTCATTTCCCTCAGAAATCCATACCTGCTGCATTTGATGTCATTTTCAAAGCCTAACAATGTTATTTGTTGCTCTTAAGAAAATGCTGCTATGAATTAGAGACGTTGATGGCGCTGAAATAACGTTACATAACTACGAGGCATTGAGTATGTGGTAATCCCTAAATGTAAATATATTAATAATCGATAGGAGAATGTGTACAGGCCTCGGGTGTATGTACATTTCCTTAGATGCTACAATTATTAAAGTTCCTTAGATGCTGTCTTTAATTGAAAAGTCTCGTTATTAACATATCCCAAAATAAATGTAACTTTTCTATTAGAAATATATAATTCAATTAAAAATGTAAATACGGCAGAATGGACTAAATTTTAAAAGTAAGATCTTTACTTTTGTGTAACAGATATTTCATATAAACTAGACACTGTACCGTATATCGTAAGCTTTTTAACGGCTATAAAACATGTTTATAAAATAAAGTAATTATGTATTTAGCTAATATATAGGTACAAAATATATGTATATATTTAACTTCCAGTGACACGAATTTTAGAGACATAGGTTTTTAACTATCATAAATATGATTCTTACTACTTTTATTGTAGTAGAAAAAATTTTATATTTAAATTTAAATACACAAAAACCCCATGTAAGTATTTTAGATTAAACTAAAAGACTAAAGTCATATAAAACTGTACCCTGTATCCTAAGCTTTTTATACACTATAAAGGACTCGTAAAATGAAGCAATTATATATTTAACTAGCATTTATTTACAGAATATGTGCATCTATGAAGAACCAAATTTCCTATTTGAATGAAATTGTAGAACGTTTATAATGTTAAATTATGATGCTTGCTCTCTTAATTTCTTTGCCGCATTAATTATGTATGTATCAAAACCCAGCTTGGGTCGACTGTCGGAGTGAAATACAAGATTTTATAAATGCTTATAAAATGTCCTCTGCAGGAAAAATAGGGGAATCATGAGGAAATACAGCCTAGCAAAAAGTAAATGAATAAAGCTTATTTTATTATTTTTACAATAGAGTGTTCATTTTAGTTTTAAATCAGACATCATAAAGCTAATAAAATATTTTATCCATATTTGAGGCACAGTGCCCCCTTAAATTACCATAAACCCCTGACTCCTACCACTTTCACAGTACTAGCAATAAAATTAAGTTTTAATAACAACAAAAAAAGGGGAAAAAATTTCGACTTCTACAATGAAATTGCCTGCATTTTTTTCGATTATACTACGCTCAAATGAGAAGAAATTTTATCGATTTAAGTACATAAACCATAAAACTATAAAATCTGTATTAAGGCTTTGTTCCGCGATGTCTTGTGAAAACTTAATGATAGCCCCTGAAAAAACTGACACGCGGAAATGAGATTCTATTAAAGGTTAGTTTAAAAGAATGTTACAGCCTTTAAAAATGTGCAAAACGTTGGATATGATCTTGCAATCTTTCTCATTTGCTTCCATATTATTTACAGTGATGATACTTATTAACCAGCAGTAATTTAATTTATAATGCTTATTTGACAAGTTAAATCTGAAATATAACCTCGGAAAAAGAAATAAAATTTTTCTTAATGGTTTATAACAACTGTCTCTTCAATTACATCAATATCAAATCCGCTTAACCCCTTCCGGTAAAATGACGAGTCTAGCTCGTCATCAGTTTTTCATTCCATACCGCACAATGACGAGCTACACTCGTCATGCGATTAAAGTTACTGTTAAACATGATAATTAATTTAGTTTAAAATTTCTAGTGTACTGAATTTGGCAACACTTTTATCACTTGTGAAAATCCCAAGCCACTATTGCATATTGTTTACTTAGAACTTCTTGGTACAAGTCATTGCCAAATTAATGAGTCAGAATAAAAGAAAACCTACTAAGAAATGCCGTGTGTGTTACAAGAATCAAATTAAAAGTGAGACTACTTGGCGGTGTAAACAATTAAGAATTCCTTTGCACTTTGTTTTGAAAAGTACCACTAGCTTGAAGACTATTATCTGTATACCTTATTAATGTTTTGCTTTCATATTTTCTTAATTTTACTGTTTCTGATATTATTTAACACTATGTAAAAAGTGGATTTTAATTAAGAATATGTAAGAATTGTAAAATGAAACAAGTTTTTTAAATAAAAATTAAATGGTTATTTCATGCACAGTTTTTCATTATGAAATCATACCGGAAGGGGTTAACAACTATAATGAGTTGCAATAATTTGTTTGTTTCATTCGTTGGAAAATTTATGTCATTTGTTTTCCAACTCACATAACTTTATTGAAAATTAGCTGAAGTACCGGGCGTTGACTACGTAAAGAAGGAATAAATATTTTATCAAATTCAAATTTGATAGTTTTGATTATGGGTAAAAGATGAAGACATTTTACGAAGGTTCAAGAATATTTTAATTTATTTTTACTTACAAAAAAATATTTTAACACACAACTTGAGTGATCACAATATTTTATGTTTATCGATCCGGTGTGTAAAATAAAATATCTGGTTTGCTTAAGAAAAAGCACTGATTTTGCTTCGTAGGGTGTAAAGATATTTTTCTCTTAGGAAATAATAATTACTTAAGAATTTATGACAATATTGAATGTCACACCGATAATAGAAAAATATTTGTAAAATCCAATATTTTTGAGAAAATGTTTAGAAATTTAGAGCTTAGTTCCTTAATGCATACACACATTCGAAAGAAAAACGTGTCTTTCGCATCGAAGTTTTCGTATAGAAGTTCATGAATTTATTAAATTTTTTCAGTCGAATTTTGAATTTTTTTTAAACACGTTAATCTTTTTTTCATCGTATTATTTAATAGAGGATATTCTTTACTTTTAATGATGCATAAACTACCGAATGGGAGAATTACGAAAGTGAAGAGTAGAATGTAAAAAAATCTCTTTAAAAATGTTTTAAAATCAACCTTTTAAAACACAATTCATAAAAAATAGTAAAAATCGTTATTTCTTTAAAAAAAAAATTGTGCGTTAGAGATTGGACTGTAGGATTCATGCCGTATTTTAGTCAAAATTTTCTAGAACCAAATTATGGGAATTTTAAAATGTTCAAAACTCTCAGTAAATATTTCCGCGCATGCGTTTTCCCGTTATTTCCTAGAAAGAAAACTTAAAAGGGGTAAGAAATTAGTGCTCTGAGGGTGTATAAGAAATATGTTACTATAACTTCGAAGAAAATAATAAGTGCACATTCTTGTCTTCCAGGAGGTGTATACATACAAAGTTTTATATAATTATAATTTCTTATATATATATACATATATACATACATATATACATACATATATACATACATATATACATATACATATATATATACATATATACATATACATACATATATATATACATACATATATATATACATACATATATATACATATATATATATATATATATATATATATATATATATATATATATATATATATATATATATATATATATATATATATATATGTATTATATTCATGCAATATATTAAAATTATTTCACTTTAACATTCCTTAAAAAAACTGCTCTCTCACATTTTAGTTCTTTAAAATCTATTTCCCAGCTTCTAAATGTCTTAATCAAAGGAGTGTCTTCGATTTAAAATACTTTCAATACATTTCCCAAAGCTTTCTGTCCAATAGATGTAAATGTAAATTTTCTATCCACTCAACACGTTTTCCAACTGTCACCAGCAAAAGGCTCGGCTTTTATCCTGATCTTAACACTTAAATTCGCTGACTAACTTTCTTGTCACTTGCGAAAATTCTATCTGTCTTCTCTCTTGGGTACACCTCCGTTTGAGCAAATTGATTTTTGTGTCTTTCTCTTGTATGTCGTTGACTAGTAAAGATGTTCATTTTTAGCAGCTCTAAAATAAACTTTTAATTAGACTTGGACTTGTGTGCCGTTCTCTTGAATGTAGACCGGATGCATCTTTAGTACTGCTAAGCTGATTAGGCTTCTCCTTGCCCAGTAGCCCGGCAAGTAAAAATTGGCTACATAATTATTGTGACTAGAGGAAATAATTTTTGCATACATACATAATATTCGTTCTCTTTCATTCACATCCATCCACTCCCAGAGAGAGGGAAAATAGATATCAGCTGCAAGATGATCATAATTTGGATGGAGCAATTTAAAAATTTTAAAAACATAAAAATAAAAAGAATTATGTACATATTTAGTTATTTCTCTACAGCTTCTATTTAATCTCCCAGTGATACGATTCTTAGATTAACCCTCTAATCGGTTCGCACGTACAATTCCGCCAAACCGATGATGTCTTCAAAACGTACAATTTTTGATCTCCAAAAACGCTACAAAAATTTACATTTTTGCTAGTGTTTTCCCCCATGGAGTTTTGACGTAGGAGGGTCATGCCTATTGTTTAGGAACTGCACCCTTCTATCACTGACGTTTCTAGAGGGATGCAACCCTACTCCCTGAAAAACAAAGACGCGGATAGCTTTTCATGGCTTTGTAAATCTCTATTTCGAAGTATTTCGTTTTCGGTAACAGATGTATCTCTAATTGCACCACTTAAATATCTTGGATGACTTTCGTAAAAAAATATAAATAAGTCTCTCAAAGAAAATTTTTATTTGTACTTTTAGAATCCATTATTTCTTATGGGATAATATTCGAGACTTGGCGAGCTTTATGTGTATTAAAAATTAACAATGTATAATATCTGTTTATATATCAATATATAACCGGAAGTAAAGGGGCAATAACGAGGATGAGTTTTCCATACTCCATTCTAGTTGACAAAGGGTGAAGGTAAAAATCGTAGAACTCTTTGGCCACTGACAGCATATTTTGGAGAATTATTTTCTAGATGTGTTCCACTCGGAGGGTTAACTTTTTAAAATTATCATAAACCTCCCTTCTTCGTAACAATTCTGTTGCAGTATCAATAAAAATAAATATCAGTGATAGCAGCAAAAACTATTTAAGATTCTAGGAAGAAACTTATTGCATATTAAACACTTTTTTGCCGAGTAAATAAAAATAAAAATAAACGTAGACATATTTCTACAGAATTATTTTAACCATAAAATCTTTCGCGAATGTATTGAACATTTTTATCTATGCTAAAATATATAAATTAAGTCATATTCCTTGAAAACTGACAAGTGAAAAAGAAAATTCTACTAAACTCTTATTTAGATATAATGTAATGACCTTCAAAATGTGCAAAACGTTGGAGATAACTCTATTACAAGATCATGCTGTCTATTAAAAATTACTTTTAAATGGATTTTCTAAAATCAATTCACATTTATAGAATTTATAATGATTTTTAGTTTTATTTAGTTATAGAGTTTTTTAATCAGTGGCATATATTTAATCAAATAGCTTGTTTATTGAGTTTTAATTAAATGTAGTTCTTGCAATTTCGCTTTATAAACCACGTGTTTGAATTTTGAACACAGTATTTATATAATAAGTTCAAAAAATCATTAATTACTGAGTTTTTATTCTGACAGAATATATTTCAATGTTTAAAAGTTTTTTATTTAATGTATTAAAACAGAGTGAGGGTATTAAAATGGTATTCTAATTGAAAGCAGAGGGTGTATCCATAGTGGATACTTTACTACCCCTTCGACAATCGTTTATAAATAGTTGTGTTGGATGGACACAATGTACTTTTTGCTACACAAAGTCTCAAAATACCGGGAATTACTTACTATATATGGTTATGAAAAGCCACAAAAATCTCGTGTCATAAGTTTGATTTGTACATTCCAGTATGGCAATGGTCTACACAACAAGTATGAACCAATAAAGTGCACTCAAGATTCAAAACATTATGACCACCTGTCAATAACGGCTTGGCCCAATTTTGGCGCTCAAAACAGTTTTAACCCGCCTTGGCATGGATGCCACAAGTCCTTGGTAGATGGCTGGAGACAGATTGTACCAGATGTTTAAGCAACGGTTAAGCAAATACAAGATATTGTGAATTGGTCGTCTTTAAAATTTGAGCTGCAGTTCCATGACATCCCAAATGTGTTCTATCGGATCCGGTGAGTTAGCCGGCCAACACATTAACTGGAATTAAGCATCATGTTCCTGGAACCACTCTCACACAATTTTAGCCTTTTGACACGGAACGTTGTCCTGTTGGAATATTTCATTTCCAGCTGGAAAATGTCGTCCAAGCACCATGTTGTCTACTGCTGGTTTCACCGTCATTCATCCACTCTGCATAAGTACTAACAACTGTAGATCGCGAACAACCCACGAGTCTTGTAGTTTCGAAAATACTTGTTCCGAGCCTTCGAGCCATTACAATCTGCCCTCTATCAAAATCGCTTAGATCCGCAACCTTTCCCATCGCACACAGAAGTAAATGAAAGAAGGATTCTTCAGACTCCCCAGCAGCAGTTAAATACCACTTCCACCTGATCACGTGCCTTCCACGTCATCCAGGCGAGTTCACTGCAAAATGTAATGGTAGTCATAATGTTTTGGCTTTTGAGTGTAAGTCAGGTTGAGGTTAACTGGTAAGGACCAGTCACCCATTTATACTTAGGTTTGGTTTGGAGCGCTACGGTCTACTGTTTTGCACTCGAGGGCTTATGAGACCGGGACCTACTGCTTAAAACCGATTCCGAACGGCTACGAACATCCTTGCCATAGTGGGAGTCGAACCTACGAACTCCGGTACTGACGATCAGCGCAGTAACCAATCTGCCAGCGTTCGGCTAAATTTATACTTAGAGGCAGGTTAAGAACGATTCGAATTGGCTACAAGCATGGACTACATAGATATGAACACAGAGATTTCTTGATTTATTAGTTCATTGGATAAATGCTATCGTTTCTTGATAGTAACCTCGAATAGTTAGTTCGGTTTATTCGGTTTGACTTGTAGCACTACTGTGTACGTTTTTACTAGAGGTAATCTTCAGATAACGACCTACTGCTTAATGCTGATTCCTTAAAACGGCTACGTAAATCCTACGAAGAAACGAGATTCGAAACCACGAACTCCGGTACTGAGAAGAGCAGTGCACTCCCATTTAGATATCGTTCGGTAACAGTTGGATCGCATCGCCACGATCTACTTTTTACTGCACCAAGACTTATGATATTTGAACCCGAATTCTTTCAGATGATTCTGTACAACCACAAAAATCCCATGTCTGCAGCAGGATTCGGAGACTCTGGTATAGAATACATAAACGAGTCACGTTGTGGTGAAATGGTAAGGCTATCAGTAACCCATTTTTACGGAGTTACAAACTATTCAAATAGACTAGAATCATCACTATGTAGAGAACCGATTCCAGAAACATTGTTTTCGAGAGTCATGTCTTATTTTTTAGTTCATTAGAGATTGTTATCGTCTCTTGGCAGTATTTTAGGATAGTTGGATCGGTTAATTTCGTTTTATATATAGCATTACGGTGTATGGTTTTTCTACACGAGAAGTAACTTGCTGGACCACCCACTTTTTATAGCCAGTTCCAAACAGGTCCGAACAGCGGTATTCGAAACCAAGAACTCCGATATTGAGAGGAGCAGAGCCTTACACACTTGGCTATTGTTCGGCAATAGTTGAATTTCTACGTTACGATCTACTTTTTACTGCAAGAAATTCATGAGACTGGGTTCTCCTTCTTACAGAAGTTTTTGAACGACTACAAGAATCTCACAACTGCAGATGGATTTAAACTCGCAGACTCCGGTACCGAAAAGTCAAATTATGCATAAATCCTTAATTTTAAGATATCGTATGTTTAACATAAGAAGAAAAGGATGAAGTAATATTGGAAATGAGTAGGAAAATTTAATAAAAAATTTGATATTATGTACCGTTGACATCACAGGTATCCAATTCCAATGTTCAGGTAGAAGGTGTAGTTAAATTGTAGTGTTTATTCATTTGTTTTCCGAATATGCATTTTTAGTCTTAAAGAAATATATTTTCGTTAAAAGAAACATAGCAGCTCTAATAGGATTTTAAAGCTATTATTATGCTCAAGTTGTATCTAAAAGTAAGCTTCTAAACTTATCTTTTGATAAGCTTTCTTCTAGACTTGCATGTTTAAACAGCTCTAAAATAAATACGATTGTATGTAAGTTAAGCTTATTTTTTTTTTTACTTTTCATATTATAATGTTCTTTTATATATACTTGTTATTTCCAGCCATCTTTTTTCCTCAGAGATGGTGGAGTAGTGAATTATGTAAGTATAGATAATTCATAAAATACCAAAATGTATAAAATCTAAACATTATAATGGGAATATTATATGCAAAGTATTCGTAAATTATTTTTTAAAAGTCACAAATGTATATTTATCATTCTAAATCACCGACAGCAAAAAGTGTTTAAATTTATTTGCTAGGAATTTTTAGGTTATATATTATTTTAATGAACATTTTTATATTAGAAGATCCTCATTATAATGATTTATCGCATGGATGACACAAGCATATACTAAAATTTGGAAATTTTCAGCAGATTTAGTAAATAGTTTTAATGTTATGAATAGGTAAGAAAACTACACTTTTTATAAATAAAAATTAAAATTATGTGAAAAAACACATACATTGTTGTCCAAAAGTTAAGCATAATTAATATTCATTTGAATATTTCAGAAAATCCAAATCATAATAACGGAAAATGTAGTATGCGAATGTAATACAGTTATAACAGAACATTACAGTGTAAATTAAAAATATTATTAACCTCTATCATAATAAATTGAAGGAAATGCACAGTAGTGCAAAAACTTTGCAATAAAGCTAAACTTTTCAGAAATTCACAAGCCTTGCATCTCTTCTTTATTTCTATTGGACTCCCATACACTTTGTAGCAAAATGAGTATCACATTCCTCACCTATAATTTAATATTAACCATTTTACACTTTCATAATTCAACATATCTTTTAATTCTTCCGGGATACATATTTTTTTTATGTATGTATCATAATGTAATGATTCCATTTAGATCAATTGGAAAGTTTTAACCAATATCTATTAATTTTCTTTAAATACTTTTATAAACTATTACAGCACCTCTTTCTTTTGTTAGTATTGTTCAAGACAGGTATTGTTGAGGGAAAAAGGGTTATGAGAATCTGTATAAATCAACTTTCGTGAAGATCACAAAAGAACTGCGGAAGCCATATCATTCGGGATTTGTAATTCTTTCCAAAGCGGGCGTTGATCGCGACTTTTCACATCAGACGCTGTCTAACAAACCAATTTTTCTATTTTAAATCAGTTTTTATTTCTTACTGAAGTGCCCTTGAAAGGTATTTTTATGATTTTAATGATCATAAGGATTCGTTAATTTTTTTCACTATTTTCTTACAGAAGACATTACAGACTGAAATATTTAGACAGCTTTATTGTTATATAAAAATATACTGAAGCTTTAAATTCTTAAAAAAATCAATTATTGATTTTTAGTTTAGAGTTCCAAGTTCCTAACTATAGTGACAGTATGATGACAATATGACATGTAAAATGAATGTACAGGCTATGCTTAATGCGATCGAGGTTAATGTTATCAATCGCTTAGTGTTATCGAAATCATTTGGTCCCGATTTTCTCTATTCATTTGTGTGTTAAAATTATCTCTTTATGTGATTGTTACATCGGTTAATATTATCCGTTTTCAAACCTCATTTTAACTGGCAAAGAAATATTCACACTATATTCAGAAGGAACTCATTCTTTTCTTTCCCTATGCTATTGTTTGAATTTCTGAGAATTCTTCCTCTTTCGCCTACGGAAATGGGGAATGAACAATGGAGTGGGGTTTACACATTTCTGGAATTTTTCAGAAATACGCACACCCTCCTGGCAATCAATGGTTGTCAGATAAGCAGAAGGCAACACATTCTAATCGGAACGGAGAAATAGAGTGTACACATTTAATGCCTGGAATTTTTCAGAAATACGCACACCTTCCTGGTGGTCAATGGTTGTCAGATAAGCAGAATGCAACACATTCTTATCGGAACTAAGAAGTAGCTTGTACACATTTTGTGCCTGGAATTTTTCAGAAATACGCACACCCTCCTGGTTGTCAATGGTTGTCAGATAAGCAGAAGGCAACACATTCTAATCGGAACTGAGAAGTAGCGTGTACACATTTTATGCCTGGAATTTTTCAGAAATACGCACACCCTCCTGGTGGTCAATGGTTGTCAGATAAGCAGAAGGCAACACATTCTAATCGGAACTGAGAAGTAGAGTATACACATTTTATGCCTGGAATTTTTCAGAAATACGCACACCCTCCTGGTGGTCAATGGTTGTCAGATAAGCAGAAGGCAACACATTCTAATCGGAACTGAGAAGTAGAGTATACACATTTTATGCCTGGAATTTTTCAGAAATACGCACACCCTCCTGGTGGTCAATGGTTGTCAGATAAGCAGAAGGCAACACATTCTTATCGGAACTGAGAAGTAGCGTATAGATATTTTATGCCTGGAATTTTTCAGAAATACGCACACCCTCCTGGTGGTCAATGGTTGTCAGATAAGCAGAAGGCAACACATTCTAATCGGAACTGAGAAGTAGAGTATACACATTTTATGCCTGGAATTTTTCAGAAATACGCACACCCTCCTGGTGGTCAATGGTTGTCAGATAAGCAGAAGGCAACACATTCTAATCGGAACTGAGAAGTAGAGTATACACATTTTATGCCTGGAATTTTTCAGAAATACGCACACCCTCCTGGTGGTCAATGGTTGTCAGATAAGCAGAAGACAACACATTCTAATCGGAACTGAGAAATAGCGTATACACATTTTATTCCTGGAAATTTTCAGAAATACGCACACCCTCCTCGTGGTCAATGGTTGTCAGATAAGCAGAAGGCAACACATTCTAATCGGAACTGAGAAGTAGAGTATACACATTTTATGCCTGGAATTTTTCAGAAATACGCACACCCTCCTGGTGGTCAATGGTTGTCAGATAAGCAGAAGGCAACACATTCTTATCGGAACTGAGAAGTAGAGTATACACATTTTATGCCTGGAATTTTTGAGAAATACGCACACCCTCCTGCTGGTCAATGGTTGTCAGATAAGCAGAAGGCAACACATTCTAATTGGAACTGAGAAGTAGCGTATACACATTTTATGCCTGGAATTTTTCAGAAATACGCAGACCCTCCTGGTGGTCAATGGTTGTCAGATAAGCAGAAGGCAACACATTCTAATCGGAACTGAGAAGTAGAGTATACACATTTTATGCCTGGAATTTTTCAGAAATACGCACACCCTCCTGGTGGTCAATGGTTGTCAGATAAGCAGAAGGCAACACATTCTAATTGGAACTGAGAAGTAGCGTATACACATTTTATGCCTGGAATTTTTCAGAAATACGCACATGTCAATGGTTGTCAGATAAGCAGGACAACACATTCTAATCGGAACTGAGAAGTAGCGTGTACACATTTTATTCTGGAATTTTTCAGAAATACGCACACCCTCCTGCTGTCAATGGTTGTCAGATAAGCAGACAACACATTCTAATCGGAACTGAGAAGTAGCGTATACACATTTATGTTGGAATTTTTCAGAAATACGCCACATTGGTCAATGGTTGTCAGATAAGCAGAAGGCAACACATTCTTATTGGAACTGTGAAGTAGCGCATTCACATTTTATGTTGGAATTTTTAGAAATGCGCACACTCTACTGGTTAATGGTTGTCAGATAAGCAGAAGGCAACACATTCTAATCGGAACTGAGAAGTAGCGTATACACATTTTCTGGAATTTTTCAGAAATACGCACACCCTCCTGTCAATGGTTGTCAGATAAGCAGGACAACACATTCTAATCGGAACTGAGAATAGCGTATACACATTTTATCCTGGAATTTTTCAGAAATACACACACCCTCCTGGTGGTCAATGGTTGTCAGATAAGCAGAAGGCAACACATTCTAATCGGAACTGAGAATAGCGTACACATTTTATTTGGAATTTTTCAGAAATACGCACACCCTCCTGGTGGTCAATGGTTGTCAGATAAGCAGGACAACACATTCTAATCGGAACTGAAATAGCGTATACACATTTTATGTCCTGGAATTTTTCAGAAATACGCACACCCTGCTTGCGGTCAATGGTTGTCAGATAAGCAGAAGGCAACACATTCTAATCGGAACTGAGAAGTAGTGTATTCACATTATTCCTGGAATTTTTCAGAAATACGCACACCCTCCTGCTGGTCAATGGTTGTCAGATAAGCAGAAGGCAACACATTCTAATCGGAACTGAGAAGTAGAGTATACACATTTTATGACTGGAATTTTTCAGAAATACGCACACACATGGTGGTCAATGGTTGTCAGATAAGCAGAGAACACATTCTATCGGAACTGAGAAGTAGAATACACATTAACTGGAATTTTTCAGAATACGCACATTGTCAATGGTTCAGATAAAAAACACATTCTTATCGGAACTGAGAAGTAAGTATACATTATATGCCTGGAATTTTTCAGAAATACGCACACCCTCTACAATGGTGTCAGATAAGCAAGCAACACATTCTTATCGGAACTGAGAAGTAGAGTATACACATTTTATGACTGGAATTTTTCAGAAATACGCACATGTGGTCAATGGTTGTCAGATAAGCAGACAGAACACATCTTATCGGAACTGAGAAGTAGCGTGTACACATTTTATCTGGAATTTTTCAGAAATACGCACACCCTCCTCAATGGTTGTCAGATAAGCAAAGGCAACACATTCTAATCGGAACTGAAAATCTGTAATTATTCTGGAATTTTTCAGAAATACGCACATTAATGGTTGTCAATAAGCAGAACAAATCTAATCGGAACTGAGAAGTAGGTAAATTTTATCTTGAATTACAAATGTCGATATGGAAGCCAGAAAGCGAAATGATTTAACAATAAAACAAAAGATAGAACTTTCGCATTAACATAATCTGAAGTCTGTCAGATTGCCACAGGAAAAAAAAACGAATGACGGAACTGATAGAACTTATGAATCAGGTGATGAATCTCTTGATATTGAACCACCTCCTACAAGTGCTGAAATGATAAATGCATTGAAAGTTTTACTTAATTAAAACACCGCATCGATGACGAAAAAACATTGTACAAACAAATATCAATGAGCTTAAAAATTCAAGACAGTCAACTTGATCAATTTTTTTTAATTATGTATACAATTCTTATGTTTTAAAGGATAATATACAGTACATAAATATAAGGTGATTTTTTTCATTTTATTTAGTACGTGTGAATTAAATGGGGGTTAGGTAAAATTTATCTAATTTTGCATATCGTTTATTGTTATCAATCGGTTATTGTTATCAAAAAACGGTGTTCCACACTGATCACATTAAGTGGAATCCACTGTATTAATGTCAATCCTGTTATTAAAAATTTATAAAAATAATACTCCTAAAAGAATCCCAGATTCTTGAAACTTAAAAAATCATTAAACAACAATTTATATTTTAATCTTAAAATATTATTCAGACTTTTATTAATCAAATAACACAAATCACATGTTTTTACGATAAATATATGACAAGATACATTTTTTTGTTTGATAATGCTAATGTAAGTCACACTCTCTTAAGCGGGTAGATTCTTTAACATATTTCTAATATATAAAGTACTGTACATGCTAAGGAGAGCGTTATTTAAAAAGTAAATTTGATTGATAGCCAATTTTATTTCACAGTTAATTTACACTAATATTGTTCAATTAATTTCATTGGGCGTAAAAATGTAAGAAACTATTTTTAATTCTTAAAAGGTAAGTACTAGAACCTGTAAGTCAAGATAAAACGAAATATAGGGGAATTTACAACGAAAGTTTAAACTGTAGAAATCCAATGGATACCATCGTATGTTGACATGTATGGTAACGAAAAAACAGACCTATTACCATAGAGTAGCACAAAATCATCTATTGAAGAGGGCTATATTCCATTGGATTCCGTTAAAAGGTATATTCGAGACAGTGTTATGCTGAACTTTAACACAGAAGTGGTTAGAAAATCAAAAGACAATCACTGGGAAAATATGAAAAATGACTAGGCTGTTACGTTTTCCACAAAATCGTGTTAATGTGGTCTTGAGATTCAAGAAAAAACATGCATATTTCATTCATGGATTCAATATATTCCAAAAACGATCTATGGTCTGAAGGAATAGTTTTAGTAAAGGTTTTAATCCATCTTCAACCTGTACTTATTGAAAATCAATGGATTAAGTTTAAAATTCTTTTTCCCTCATGAATACTGCGCAGTTGGCTAAAATTTTCCAACATATTAAACTTATTAGACATCACACGCTAACGTGAAACAAAATAAATTGGTTGAAAGTTTTTGACTATCACTCGAAATGTCTGCACATTTTCCATCGAGAAAAGGAATTGTAAACTGAATCTGCTGACTTTTCAATACGAACAAGATAATCCTAACTCGAACATGATTCGAATAAACATTCTAATTTGCAGCAATATTTTTACTTCATTTCGGTTGTTAAGCTGCAGAGAACGTAAGTGATCCAACAAAAGTCTAGTATATCAAAACAAATTGAAATACTGGAGGTAGAATTACTGCTTGTAAAATTCCTTTATTTAAAGTAATTAAAAAGATTTTAATGAAAACGTTGATGTGATTCTTTTTTATTATTTGATTACAGTTTTCAATAAAGTTCCATACTCTTGTGTTGAATCATTTCTTAGCATTTTACTAATTTCTATACATTGGTTAAAAGAGAATTAATAATTTTTTCATGGTTTAATTTTTTAAAGACTATTTATTTTTAGTTATAAAATTAGAAATGCCGTTCCATAAGAAGAAATGAAAAATATTTATAATTTGTAGTTTCAAGTAAAAGATATATGTTTTTGTAGAAATTTATTTCCTTTTTAACTTTATTGCTACATGGCTATTACGCTTCATAAAAGATGTTTTACCCGTTTAGCAGGTAGTAATGCTAATTTTCATATTTCATTTTAGTTGTTAAGCTACAGAGAACGTAAATATTCAAACAATAGTCTAGTACAGCAAAAACATAAGAATGAGGACAGAATTATTTTCTTTCTTTGAAATTATTAAAGCGAAGAATTTATAATGAAACATGTGGATTTATTTTTTATTTTTATTCGATTAAAGTTTCCAATAAGTTTAAATCCTATGTTTTTGAATCATTTCTTAGCATTTTACTAATTTCTAGACATTAGTTAAAAGAAGATTAGAAATTTTTTCATGGTTTGAATTTCTTTAAACTATTTCTTTTTTAATTAAAGCTTAGACCTGACGCTCCATAACAGGAAACGAAAAATATGAATAATTTTGTAGTTTCAAGTAAAAGATATATGTTTTTGTAGAAATTTATTTCCTTTTTAACTTTATTGCTACAGGGCTATTACGCTTCAAAAAAGATGTTTTACCTTTTTAGCAGATAGTTTTGGTGTTATAATTCTAGATAATGCTAATTTTCATATTTCATTTCAGTTGTTAAGCTGCAGAGAACGTAAATATTAAAACAATAGTCTAGTACAAGAAAAACATAAAAAGGTGGCAGAATTATTTTCTTTGAAATAAATAAAGCGAAGGCTTTATAAGAAAACACGTTGATTTATTTTTTTATTATTATTCGATTACAGTTTCCAATAAGTTTAAACCCTATGTTAATGAATCTTTTCTTTAAATTTTACTAATTTCTATACATTAGTTAAAATGAGATTAATAATTTTTTTCAAGGTTTGAATTTTTAAAACTATTTATTTCTAATTATAAAGCTTAGAAATGCCGTTCCATAACAGTAAAAGAAATATATAAATAATTTTGTAGTTTCAAGTAAAAGATATATGTTTTTGTAGAAATTTATATCCTTTTTAACTTTATTACGCTTCAAAAAAGATGCTTTACTTTTTTAGCAGGTAGTTTTGGTGTTATAATGGTAGATAATGTTAATTTTCATTTATCATTTTAGTTGTTAAGCTACAGAGAACGTAAATATTCATACAATAGTCTAGTACAGTTTCCAATAAGTTAAAATCTTACGTTATTGAATCATTTCTTCGCAATTTACTAATTTCTATACATTAGTTAAAAGAAGATTAACAATTTTTTTCAAGGTTTGAATTTTTTAAAACTATTTCTTTTTAATTATAAAGCTTAGAAATGCTGCTCCATAATAGAAAACGAAAAATATTAATAACTTTGTAGTTTCAAGTAAAAGATATATGTTTTTGTAGAAATTTATTTCCTTTTTAACTTTATTGCTACATGGCTATTACGCTTCAAAAAAGTACTTTTACCTTTTTAGCAGATAGTTTTGGTGTTATAATTCTAGATAATGCTAATTTTCATATTTCATTTCAGTTGTTAAGCTGCAGAGAATGTAAATATTAAAACAATAGTCTTGTACAGCAAAAACATAAGAAGGGTGGCAGAATTATTTTCTTTCTTTGAAATAATTAAAGCGAAGACTTTATAATAAAACACGTTGATTTATTTTTTAATTATTATTCGATTACAGTTTCCAATAAGTTTAAATCCTGTTTTTGAATCATCTCTTAGTATTTTACTAATTTCTAGACATTAGTTAAAAGAAGATTAACAATTTTTTTCATGGTTTGAATTTTCAAAACTTTTTTTTTAGTTACAACGTTTAGAAATGCAGTTTCATAACAGAAAATTAAAAAATATAAATATTTTGTAGTTACTAGTAAAAATAAAAGATTTCTATGAAAACTTATCTTATTTATAACTTTTCTTCTACACGGCTCTTATGCTTCAAAAAAGATGCTTTACCTTTTAGCAGGTAGTTTTGGTGTTATAATGGTAGATAATGTTAATTTTCATATTTCATTTCAGTTGTTAAGCCACAGACAACTTTAATATTCAAACAATAGTCTAGTACAGTTTCCAATAAGTTTAAATCCTATGTTATTGAATCATTTCTTCGCATTTTACTAATTTCTATACATTAGTTAAAAAAAGATTAACATTTTTTTTAATGGTTTGAATATTTAAACTATTTCTTTTGAGTTATAACGTTCAGAAACGCAGTTTCATAACAGGAAATTAAAAAAACATGAATAATTTGTAGTTACTAGTAAAAATAATAGGTTTCTGAAAAAATTTATTTTCAACTTTTCTCCTACAGGGCTTTTATGCTTTAAAAAAGATGTTTTACCTTTTTAGCTGGTATTTCTAGTGCTCTAATGCCAGATAATGCTATTTCTCAATATTTTGTATAAACTTAAAACTTTTTTGACTTGAGTTAGTATATTTGAATACATTGAGGGGAAAAATCTACTAGTGCTTAAAGGATTCCTCGAAATGCATAAGATGTAATCCATGTTTGATACAGACTTTCGTTTTAAAATACCATACAAAATTCTTTAACCATTTGACAATATCTGAATATTTTTCCTATAACAAAAGTTATATTTGAAAATCCTTTTTGGGGAAATTTTATAGAGCTTTCAGCTTTACAAATTTTGATTAAAATAAGTACTGCATACGTTAGTAGCTTTTAAATCATGAACTGATATTTATACAGTAGCTATAGCCCGTATGACGCGATTAGTAAAATTTTTAATTTTCTAGAATTATAAAGAACTCTATAAGGCAAATAAAAAAAATCATTTATTTTTTGGCTGAGAATTATCTGATACACTCTCAACAATTTGTTTATCTTGATACTCCTCTAAAATCTCCCGATACTGTGAATGCAGTTTAGAATCAAGTTCAATCCATTTAGTCAAACTGTGTGATTATGTATAAAAAACAAACAGACAAACGAACAAAATTCTTAGTTTTCAAAATATATAGGGTTAATGCTAGAATGAATAACCAAGTTGTCACAAGAACAGCATTGAAATAGAGGAAAAATTGCAAATTAATTTACCTTCTTAGGAACAAAAATATTCTGTTTTTTAAATCGATTATTTGCGAACTATATGGAATTAAAACTGAATATATGATTTAGTTACTAAGATGTACACACACTTTTAAATAAATATGTATATATGTATGTATGTATGTATGTATGTGTGCGTGTGTGTATCGAATACAATGGAATTTATAAATACAATTCTGGGATGGTTTTCAAAATAATGCCTTGATAATCTTGATAATAGTGCTGATAATATTTACTATGAATTAATTTAATTGTTCAATTTGCAAACTCTAAAAATCTCTATGTCAAAATATTATAAAGATTGAGGATGCAAGTGAACAGCAATTAGTTTCATTTATTGCGAGTATAACTATCATGTTTCAGTTCTTAAAATTTTAATCTATGTCATATTAATTTTGATTTTAAATGATTGTCAGTTACATTCCAATACATATTAAGTGTCAAAGCATTTAGTAATACCACTTGATTGATTCTCAGACATCACATGTATGGCTTTAATTTCGTACATTTGTTAAATTTATTCAGAAATATTATGATAATATATAAAGTTAAAACTTCACTATGATAATTATAAATTAACTTCATTGCATGTTTTATTAGAATTTTTTAGATTATTCAGTTTCAACGATTTCTAAAAAATGTTCGTATGATATTTTCTAATTCGGAATCTTGATTAGAAAGCATTATTACCTTGTGTGTTTGACTTTCCAACTGAAGCTATGAGTTTTGTTTGAGTTAAGGATTAATGTTAACGACGTATTAGATAATTAGAATTTGCATTCAGGATGAAGCAAGATTTTATGAAATTAAATATCCTTTTTTGAATCATTTATTTTCTTTCGTGCGAAAAATTTTACATGGTCTAAAAGAAAATATATTAAAAAAATTAATGAATATTTCTTGAATAATATATTTGATTACGGTCAAGTAAACAAATTTCACAAACAAACTGTTTTTTATATTTCTTAACTAGCAAACCAATCGTTCAAAAATAATACTAAAGGAAAAACATAAACATGTTTACTGAAGTGGAGATAGGACTGTTATAGTGAAAGACCGTAAAAATAAGTTAAAACAAATATAAAATGTCAATTTTTTTAACATCTGTGAATATTTAACTTTTCTTTTTTATTTACTTTCACCGTATACTTTATTCTTATGCAAGCTGACAATAACATAAGATATTTTCATACAGGAACTAAAATAAGACGGATTTAGTTAAAATTAGATAAAATTTTGATACTCATAAATTCTCATCCAAATTATTTTGAAAATATTAAATGGAATCAAACTTTTAGCACCATATAATATATCCTATAGCATAATGTTATTTATATGTAAGATTATTTATATACCATGAAGTATATAAATAAACTTATTGATAAAGTTTACAACTCCTACACAAACTTATTTCCTTTTGAACTATTTTCTATTTTTAATGCATAAATGTATTTACTTCTTTAATTTTAAAACGATAAAATAGGTTCGAAATTTTTATAATAATACTTTATAGCTCTTATATTCATTATATTTTTATATTATTAAAGCTGTATAGTATTACAACACTGTATGTTTATCGCTATTCAACATTGATTTATTAAAAACTTTATGAAAAATGTTGAATTTTTCAAAAGGTTTTCATACATGGAGAAATAACAAAATATAATCTGTGAAAAATAACAATGTTTTTTAATTCAGTTTCTCGTAATTATTGCAAAAATTATATTTAGTTAATATAAGACTAAACAATAAAAGTATTATCTATCAATATAAATTCCCATGATTCGGGTATTCATTTACTACTTTAGTAAAATTGGGCGTAAAACAACTATAAATAATTATAATTATCATTCTAATTTGTTTCCATTTTATTATTTTTAAATTTGTGCACAGTTAATTATTATTCACAAATTTAGTTATCTATCACACACATACACAAACACAAAATAATAAAAATAAATATAAATAAATATAAAATAAAATAAAAAAAAAAAAAAAAACAAAAAACAAAAACATACACCACAAAAAAAAAAAAAAACAATAAAAAAGAAGTAAAAAAAATAAAAAAAAACAAAAAAAAAAAAAAAAAAAAAAACACAAAAAAAAAAAAAACATAAATATAAATATATATAAATAATATATATATAAATAAAAATATATAAAATATATAATATATATAAAAAAATAAAAAAAAATAAAAAAAAAAAAAAAACAAAAAATAAAAAAAAAAAAAAACAATAAAACAAACAAAAAAAAAATAATAAAAAAAAAATAAAAACAAAAAAATAAAAAAAAAACAATTAAAAACAACAAAAACAAAAAAAAAAAAAATAAACAATAACATACATAAAAAATATACAAATAAAAATATATATATATAAAATATAAATAATATAATATAATAATAACATTAAAATATAAATAATAAAATATATATAATATAAATATAATATATAATACAATATATATAATATAAATATAACAATAAATAAAAAACACACATATATTAAAAATAAAAAAAATTTAATATATATATAAAAAATAAATAATAACAAAATATTAAATATAATAAAAAATAAAACAATAAAAATATAAAATATATAAACAATATACAATAATATATATATAAATAATAAAATATAATATAAATATATATATATAATATATAATATAATAAATATATAATATATATAAATATATATATATATATATATATATAATATATATAATATATACATATATATATATATATATATATATATATGTATACATATGTATATAAGAATATATATATATACATATAAGTATATATATATATATATATATATATACATATATATAAATTAAGATCATTTTAATACATTAAAATTATCTTTTAGAATGCATAGCAACATACCACATTTGTATTTATACTACAACTTTCTATAAATGCTTAAAGTTTCTATCCGGAACTTTTAGCATTTTTAAAAGAAAGGTGGCTCAAATTCTTTTGTAATGTAAATGTTGTGCTAAATTTATTTCATTCGCTAAAATTCATTTAATTCTCAGACAACCCTTTTAGCTTTAAATTCAGTCAAAGAATCATTTGAAAAGTTTTCGCAAATCCGATTTCTTGTGACCTAATTAAGAATTGGTTATTAACTAAACAAAGCTAAGAAAGTAGAAAAGAAAAAAAAATTTACGGATAATCCCATGAATTGCTTTATATAATGATTTGAATAAATTCTGTGAATCTGAAAAATTATGGATCCTAAATGTTGTTTGTTTGAATAAGATTCATTTCAACACTTAACATTTTAATTTACTTCTACGAAGTAAAAGTATTGCATTGCTAAACTTTCGGACTTCAACCATTTGAACATGCTTAGATTCATATTAGCTTGTGTCAGCGTTGTGTCCTTTCATATGTACAAGGAACCTTATAAGTTAAACACGTCTCATATACGCAGAGAAACAATAAATGAATTTTAACTAGTGTATATAAGGCGTCTGTAAGTACGTATGTATTCTCATCCCTAAATGCGATTAGTTGTGGATTGTTGAAATTTTATATTCAGTCGTTTAAATTCTTCCTCAATATCCGGGATGCTTTTCAATATATATATATATATATATTATATATATATTTTATATATATATATATATATATATATATATATATATATATATATTTTTTATATATTTATATACATATATGTGTGTTTATTATATATATATATATATATATATATATATATATATATATATATATATATATATGTCGTGATCCAGTGTTAAAGCTAATGGAAAGCAGTCTTTCTTGATAATAAGTTTATTAAATCATAGTTTCATTTAAAGGCAACACTTATGCCATTTTCATTTGTTCGTGGCGGAGCTAAGCTTGAAATGTATTGACAGCTCCATGTCCACGCGCTAACTGATTGTTATCGCTTGATTTGTAATCAACTGCCTATGAAATATCTCTGCGCTCGACCGCATTACTCCAAAAGGTTACGCAAGCGTGGGTCTTTTTCATTTATTTATAAAAGATTTCCTTTTTAAAATAGTTTATAACTCACGTAATTTCCAACTACCCCCTTTACCTGACATATATACATATGTATGTGTGTAGGCTACAAGAGAATTTTAGCCCCTATTATTCATAATTTTTCCGGGTAACTTGCAGTCTTTTCTCCATTACAAGAAAGCGGTGAGTCCAATGTGGAACTTCTTTGACACTGAGAAAAGACATGTTTCTCAGACAAGAACAGAACATTTAATGACACATGTAAATACTTTTCTGTTACGAAGTCGGCTCCACAGCGAGAGATGAGATAAAATTCTTTCCCAGGAAACCAGTACCTTAGTCAGCGTTATTAACTGTCAGATAGAAACTTAGAAAGGTGAGTAATTTGATTGAGACAGCTGGAAAATATAGCGAATATTATCATTTTTTTCAGAATTAATTTTGGAAAATGGGTTAAAAGATTTCAAATCTCGAAGACTCTTTTTAATTTTGAAATATTGTGGTTCGGAAAATAGATATGAAATAAGGAGAATGGGAAAATGAGAATTTTAGAGGTAGATATTTTAAGTCCAAATTTTTGGATACATTACATACATATATTAATATATATTCATATATATATATATATACATTATTTCTATATTCTATATTATGTATAACCTTTTAGCCTTTGTTGACATTACTACTAAAGAATATGTGTAGGGAAATTCTTACGAGAATCTGCTAAAAGAAGTGACTAATGAAAGTTAAGATTGGTATTTATTGAAAATGCATGCTCTAAAAATGCATTTGAATTATGCTTTTATGAATATATTTTTTTTTTATTTTTGTTGATGTTGATCGTTAATCTTGAGTTCAGACATCTCTAATTTCGACTTATTTAGAGATGTGATTAAGGAAATTGAGCCTAACATTCACTGAAAACTAGGATGAGTTCATTCATTTATTAATAATATAACAAACCGTGAAGATTGTGAATACAATAATACTGTTTGTTATTCAATTTTATTATATATGTTAATAACATTCAATAAAATCTTAATCCAAAAATGCGTTGGAAGGATGTTTTCAAGCCTTTTTGGAACATAATATATTAAACTTTTGGTGAGGTTTATCTATAATCTTTGTGTTCAGAACGTTTCTAATGTCAACTAATCCCCAGATGTGAATGAGAAAAATTAACCCTAACATTCAATTAAAACAGATATGAGACATTTATTTACACAGAATTCGATATCAGCCATTCTTTAATAATATTGTAATTAGAATGTAAAGAGTGTAAATACGGCAATACTGTTTGCTACTCAATTTTATTTTATATTAATAACATTCGATAAAAATCTTAATTTAAAAATGCTTTTGACGGTTTTTCATACATTTTATGAACATATTTTTATCATCTGGCGAAGTGTATTTCTAATCTTTGTGTTCAGGGTGTCTCTAATGTCGACTCATCGAGAAATATTATTTAGAATATTAAGCCTAACATTCAATTAAAACCAATATGAGCATTCATTAACACATCATTTGATAACATCTATAAACAGCCATTCTTTAATAATATTATAATTAGAATGTGAAGACTGTAAATACGGCAATACTGTTTACTACTCAATTTTATTTTACACGAATAACATTCGATAAAAAATATCAATCTAAAAATGCTTTTCACCGATGTTTTCATACTTTTTGTGAACATATTTTTATTTTTTGTGGAACTGCATTTCTAATTTCTGTGTTCAGGGCGTCTCTAATGTCGACTCATCGAGAAATATGAATGAGGATATTAAGCCTAACATTCAATTAAAACCAGTATGATGTATTCGTTAACACAGAGTTCAATATCAACAATAATCAGCCATTCTTTAATAATAATATAATTATTTTATATTAATAACATTCGATAAAATCTTAATTTAAAAATACGTTTGACGGACGTTTTCATACATTTTATGAACATATTTTTAATCTTTTGGCGAAGTGTATTTCTAATCTCTGTGTTCAGGACGTCTCTAATGTCGATTCATCCATAAATGTGAATGAGGATATTAAGCATAACATTTAATTAAAACAAATATGATGCATTCGTTAACACAGCATTTGATATCAACTATAATCAGGCATTCTTTAATAATATTATAATTAGATTTAATACTCAATTTTATTTTAAGTGAATAACATTCGATAAAAATCTTAATCGAAAAGTGGGTTTGATGGAATTTTTCATACATTTTATGAACATATTTTTAATCTTTTGGCGAAGTGTATTTCTAATCTCTGTGTTCAGGCTCTAATGTCGACTCATCGAGAAATGGGAATGAGGATATTAAGCCTAACATTCAATTAAAACCAATATGAGCATTCGTAAACATAACATTCGATATCAACTATAAACAGTAATTCTTTAATAATATTATAATTAGATTTAATACTCAATTTTATTTTAAGTGAATAACATTCGATAAAAATCTTAATCGAAAAGTGGGTTTGATGGAATTTTTCATACATTTTATGAACATATTTTTATCATCTGGCGAAGTGTATTTCTAATCTTTGTGTTCAGGGTGTCTCTAATGTCGACTCATCGAGAAATATTATTTAGAATATTAAGCCTAACATTCAATTAGAATAGATGAGACATTCGTTAACACAGCATTTGATATCAACTATAATCAGCCATTCTTTAATAATATTGTAATTAGATTTAATACTCAATGTTATTTTATATGAATAACATTCGATAAAAATCAAAAATCTTAATCCAAAAGTGGGTTTGATGGAATTTTTTCATACATTTTATGAACATATTTTTATCTTTTGTCGAACTGTATTTCTAATCTCTGTGTTCAGGGCGTCTCTAATGTCGACTCATCGAGAAATGTGAATGAGGATATTAAGCCTAACATTCAATTAAAACAGATATGAGACATTCATTTACACAGAATTCGATATCAGCCATTCTTTAATAATATTGTAATTTGATTTAATACTCAATTTATTTTTATATGAATAAACATTCGATAAAAATCAAAAATCTTAATCGAAAAGTGGGTTTGATGGAATTTTTCATACATTTTATGAACATATTTTTATCATCTGGCGAAGTGTATTTCTAATCTCTGTGTTCAGGGGGTTTCTAATGTCGACTCATTGAGAAATGTAAATGAGGATATAAAGCCTAACATTCAATTAAGTCAGATGAGACATTCGTTAACACAACATTCGATATCAACAATAAACAGCCATTCTTTAATAATATTATAATTTGATTTAATACTCAATGTTATTTTATATGAATAACATTCGATAAAAATCAAAAATCTTAATCCAAAAGTGGGTTTGATGGAATTTTTCATACATTTTATGAACATATTTTTATGTTTTGTCGAACTGTATTTCTAATACCTGTGTTCAGGACGTCTCTAATGTCGACTCATCCAGAAATGTGAATGAGGATTACTTATCAGCATAAAATCACAAATAGTTAACATTTCTTAAAATTTAATTTTTGAAGGTTTTTGTTGATTTCTAAAATGTATCTTGCAAAATAATTTTCATTTTTTTTAACTTTTTTCACCTTAATGTTTTGTAAAATTTTTTTTTTTTGTAGAATTAATAATTACTACACATTATACAAAATAAAGTATGATTTATGAACAATAATATAAGCATAATATTTTTCATTTAAAAATAAATATTTTTCGAATATTACCATAAATACTTATCAGCATTAAATTACAATACTTTATTGTTTTATTTACCTCATGTGTTTTGGTTATCTTCACTTTAAAATAATAAAATAAACATTATAATTCTTATGTCTTAATGAGTACAATGTAAACAACCATAGTTATGTACAGAAACTTATAAAGTTATTTCAGCATTTATAAAATGAGTTCTTTCAGTAATCAGATACACTTTTAAGTAATATAATCTTGTAAGTTCATCTTTCTGAAAACCTCCAAATATTTTATGAATATTTTTATGCAGTTAGTTTAATCAGAACAAATATCTCATTTCCTTTATAAATATTATTACTTTTTTAATTCTAAAATTTGTAAGAAACAAATGCCCTTTAAGTTTTTTAATTCCGTTAATTTTATATAATATTTTGCTCTTCATAATGAAATAAAATTATTACACTTAAAAGTAAATACATTTTTATTAGTAGTAACGTATACTTTATGCTTCATAAAATATTCATCATTATCCACTCTGGTTAATGATTATGTGTTATCTCTAATCACCTTAAGTGTCTGATAAATGTGTTTGAAAACGGAAAGGTCTTTAAAACACCAAACAAGCCTTATAATGGTCGATAAGCAATGTTTCAAAGCTCTGCCACTGTTTGTTATGAACGAAATAAAATTTATTCATAATGGCGTTTTCAAATTCCATTCCTCTAGCTATATTCTGGGAATTTTTTTATGTAACCTAAATTAACCTGAAGCATGATGACATGACATGATCCTGCACGAAAATAACGTGAGGAGTAACTTGTATTAAACAAACAGGTAGAATATGATGTTGTTGAGATAATACATGGAATTTTAGTAATTTATTTTTCTCTTCTGTAATAAAAGTTACAACATTCTTGTTTCCAAAAAAATTAATTACATAGTTTTCTGGAGAATGCTAAATTCCTAATATATAACCGTTGAAATACACTTCAGCTATTGCACGGAAAGTTACTCTCTGTTATATTTAATTATCCCGGGCTTGCTGAGAAATAAAAGTCTTCACGATCGGGATACCAGAAGTCAAGAGCTGTGAAGTTTCCCATTTATTGAGAATGAAAACTCATAGATCAACCGATTGTCTTTCAGTGCATCATCTCTGTATAGAATATTTCAATAATATACCATTTGTCACCGATGTCGACTCTATAGCGACAGAATAACAAAATTTTGTTATCATGAGACTAAAGATGGATAAGCACTTTATGGGAGGCAAGAGTGAGCCTTGATCATTTAAGGTAGCTCAAAAACTACACAAAAACAAATAATTGTTGCTTAATTACTATAATTACCCTGGGACAGCTGAAAAATATGGCCAGAAGACAGAAAAATTGCATTTATTCAAGAGTTAGTTTTCAGACATGGATAAAAACAATGAGTTTTAGAACTCTCCTGTATCTGTTATTTTATACCTGAGGAATTTAGGTATTAAAAATTAATAGGGAGAAAAGGAGAATTTTAGTTATATTTGAGGGGTAATAAATTATATACCAAAAGAATCAACCATTGTTGAAACAAATCAACTTAAGCAAAAATCCCGCGAATTTTTATTTTGTATCTCTTGGCTTAACGACCCGCTGAAAGTGCTCTTGCATAATTTAAATTTGAGACGGTGCTAAACAAAGAAATTTTCGATGTCAAAATATGTGAGTGATGTCACATGGAATTACAATATTATTCTTCAGCTTACAGTTGAAGACCAGCACTTTGGGATAATACTAGATAACTCATTCCATTTAACATTTCCTGAAAATATTTACTCACATTTAACTCTAAACAGACAGAACACTAAACATATTCTTGAATAACTTAAATTCATTATGAAAATTATTTCCTTCAGCCTCAAAACACCAATTAACATTTTTTTAAGCCATAAAGGGTGTCAGATTTTCAAAGAGTAAACTATTCAGAGCGAAATATATTAGATATAGGAGTTGGGGGATGGAATTCCGAAATTGACCCCTGAGGGGCTTCAGACTTTCTGAAATAAATCAATGAAAGTGTATCCGTTTAGAACAATCATAATAAAGTGTCTAAATACTTAATAAAATTATAAAAATAAAATGTAAGCTATTAAAACTCATTTCATCTGCTTTAAAATTTTAAAAATATTAATCTTACATTTGCTTTGTATATAAACTAGTAGTCACTTAAGTTAATGATATAAGTTATATTGTTCTTTATGGAACTCATTTTCGGGGACTCAACAAAGAGAAATAAAATCGATATTTGAAAGAAAAATGCTTAAGAGGACCTTTTATCCAATCAAGCACAAATAAGTTAGGAGAATACTGTACAATCATGAAATACCCAATAAATATGAAAAATACGGTGGTTCATATTGTCAAAGTTAAAAATGCACTCCGTATCAGCTGAAACCTTCACACAAATAAGAATTCGCAGCATTTATTCTTAAGGTGATTATGTATTAACCGTATTTGATTCTTTATATTTACATATATATATAAAATATAATATATGAAAATGATTACCCATCCCTCAAAACTAAAGCTGCACGTGCAGATCACCGCACGTGCAGCTTTTCTGTCGACAGGTGATATTTTTCATCGGTTCCAGAAGAAGAATAGTACTACAAGAATAACTAAATTGCTGTGTACCGAGGCACTTTAACACGGTGATCTGCACGTGCATGCACAGCTGGGGAGGATTTTCCTAGAGGAATTTAGGACTCCAACTGTTCACGTCTAGGGACCCCTGCAGAGAAGGTATAGATCACGGAATGGCAGCGTAACGGTCGAGCTCGCACAGAGCTGTAACCGTGAGTTATGGGAGAAGGGGCTAAAAAGTAATGTCAGCTTGAACAAAAGGGGCTATTTTAATGAGCCCACCTGCACTCCCGAAAGGTATAGAGATGTGGGAAAATTTCCCGAAAACAAGTGATTGGCAAGGAAAGAAAAAGGGGCTTTGGAACCGAGGTGAGGAGTTGGGAAACAAAGTTAAGGAGAGGAGTTGAAGTCGGGATTCGAAAGAAGTGGGACAGGGATCCACCAGCACCAACTCGTCCCGTGCTCCCGGACCGACACCGCTCCGCTCACCATCACCAAGTCGTTCCGTGCGCCCTAACTGACACCGCTTGAGGAAAGCCCCTGCCTGCTCCCCTGTGCCTGTACTAGAGGTAAAGATAAAATAATATTTACAGTCACTTAGGCCTCTGTTAATAATAACTCCTTATAAAGAGAATTGTGATAATTATAGTGTAAATAGAAGACAAATAATTGATGATTATGATATATGATAACCAAGGATCTATTTGTAAATGAATGTATAGAATAAATGTCTGAATCTCAATATAAAGTATTATATTCATTCTGTGTTTCCTCCTTATAACGAACACTGGTGTATAGGTTGTATATACATTCCAACATGCTGTTTCTGGGATTGTCGAGCAAGCTCAAATGATCCAGGTTCACTTGTGTCTCCCAAAAAGTGCTGATCTGTCTCTAGTCTCATGTGTAAAAAATTACTTTATTTTGTTTGGATCTGCTAATATATCCCTAATGAAAAAAGATAACCTTCTGTATAACTGAAAAAAATAAAATAAAAAGCTAGACCACCTTCTAGATGAATCAATGATGTTAAGGAATTAAGTTAATTGCAGGCAACCTATGAAGGGTTATTGCGGGGAACAGAATCAGGTGAAGGAAACATGGGCCGACAGATTAGGATTGTAACAGGCTTTAGTGCTTATGAAGTGGAAGTCACCGATAACTGTGTTTGTGTTTAAGAGTACCTATTTGCAAGAATAGTTTAGATGTTATTTAAACAGTTTAAATTGATTAGTCGATATTTAATTTGTAAAGTTTAAACATATATAAATATTTTTGTCAAAGGTGGCTGAATAGCTAGGATGCAGGTAACTGAATTAAACTGAGTATTAGAGTTTTACAGAGGTGTATAAGCTTAAGGCCATTCGAAACAGGCCTTAACAAGTAGGTAATCTAATTATTTACAGTATAGCAAAGCTTTAACAACCAAAAAAAGATATCCACATTTTAATACAAAATCACATACACGTTTAAAAATATTATTGTTACTTTTAATGTAAAGTATTTTTATTATTATTATTTCGTGGGGCACTTGCTGTTACAGTATTTGTCACTAAAAAGGATCACATATTTGTTGGTCATTTTATTATGAGAGCACCATACAGGCGACCAACATTACAAACCCTGAGATAACACAAACAATGTTGGCCCTCGTAATTTACAAGCAGGGACGACCAAGTAGAATACAAACCGACTTGCTTTGTCACCCCCAAAAGGTATTGTTTGGGAACTTGGAAAACATTGTGGCCACAAATCTATTTTATGTATCCAAGTGTAATTTTACATACCTTAAATACTAAAACTATTCCTTCTAAAAAAATCTCCTATTAAATTGAGTAGTAAAGGAAGTCTTATTTTCAAACTATAATTATTAAATGAATGTATCTTAGCAGCTTGCAATGAGTCTTGTTTCTTTACAAAAATTCCTGGAAATTTATTTTTGTCAACCGTTAAGGAAGACTAAAATTTCCGCGATAATAAACAACTGTTTTCTCCCACACTCCAATTACGCAAGTTTGTTTTTTCGTCATTCCTAAGATTCTAAAATGTATTACTGTAAAGAAAACAGCTAAAATTGGGGATATTTCACTGGAAAATACAAGCAAAATTAACCGAATTCTTTGTTGTTTTCATCTAACCAAGAATTTCCAACTCAAAATAATTAAAGTTTAGATAACAAACGTTCTATTATTACAAATCCTTTTTTAAGTCACGAAAATACAATTTTGTTTTGAACAAGCACGTCAACCTAATTGAGGAAAAATAATTATGCTTTTGATCACTGTAAATAAGAGTTAATACCTGACAAACTTGAAAAAGCAGTTCAAGATAGAGTTTGAACAATTTATTACATCTCAAAAAATTTTTAAGGTTTTTTTTGTATATGTAGAGTATAAACTAATATAAGTGCACATGATTTTTATGCTAAAGACTTAAGTATTTAGAAATCCTTACATTTTTCTTTAAATCGCAAATACTACAGCTTTTACTGGAGTAGGTAGTAATTCTACTCATCAAATAGAAGATTATTCAAGATTAAATGAGCCAATTAGCTACTGAATTTTAATTACACTTGGATCGATAACTAGTAATGATTTACCATCATTTTCTTAAAAACTAACTTCATAACTTTTGTTTTTTTTACAGTTTGAGAGATATTTGTTTGATGTTTTTCTACATTTGAGATAAAATTTCTGACTTGTAATTTCTTGTTTTTCAGCAGTGAAAATAATAAAGTTTGTATAAATACGTTTGACTAGATGTAAACAGAAATATTTTTTGGAATCTAAATTAACGTGTCTAATTTTTTTAAATGAGATTTAATGAACAAAGTACATCAAGGAGATTTTGTGAAAACAACAATTACATACTAGAGGACTAAGTTTAATATTCGTCCATCACAGAACAATTCTCAATTTACATCTTATTCAATTACTTTATGTTTTATTGATACAAATGAAAAATTAACTTGCATAGAAACTTCAGAATCAACATGTCTTGTAAAGAATTAATTATTAATATGAAATTTACTTAATTGTAAGCATATCTCCAAGGCGATATGACTTCAACATCAGGACAGTTTTAACAGAATCATAACACTTGCACTTAATATTAACACATTGTATGCGGGATACGTACTAGTACGTTTTCTGACGATTGATACTTGGACGTCGGTCAGGTACAAATACCGGTTTTGCCGTGTACCCCTTTAAAGAGGAAAATGCTTTGAACGTTACCACACTGTAAAACATTATTAGTTTTATAATTGCTCTTTTCACTTCTTTTATAATGTAAAAATGTTTATATATAACATACTTCGAAAAAATTAAAATTATATACTACTATTTATATTTGATATTTGATATTTAAGATACTATTATGAATTTATCTAATAAAAATATATTTTTGATTACAAAAATCTTATGGTTGTTATTTATATATTTCTATTTATATATTTGTTTATATATTTCAATATAAAATAAGAAAAGTTGGTTAAAAATATTAAATAATTTTTGATCTATTGAGATTTAACTGAATAACTAAATTTACGCGCAATATATATATATATATATATATATATATATATATATATATATATATATATATATATATATATATATATATATATATATACATACATATATATATATACATACATATATATATATATATACATATATATATATATACATATATATATATATATATATATATATATATATATGTATGTATGTATGTGTGTGTGTACTTTTTCTAATGTACAGGTGGTGGACAAAATAATGGAAACACCTAATATTTTACCATCATAATCTTAGAACATAATTTTAAACAATCAAAACTTGGCATATGTTCCTATTTTCTGTATAATAATTTTGTTATTTGGTATATTGATTTAAAATGTATGTTATTTTTCTGTTTACAGATATTTAAAATATTAATTATACCCTATAATTGCAGACCTCTGATATTTTAAAAGAGGACAAATTGTTGGTGCTCGTTTGGTAGGCGCTAGTGTAACTAAGATTGCCCAAATGTTTAGTGTTTCAAGAGGTACAGTCTCAAAAGTAATGACTGCCTTCCGAAAAGAAGGGAAAACGTCCACAGCAAAGTACAAATCTGGCCGAAAGTCGAAGTTGTCTGAGAGAGGCCGTCGGACTTTATATCGAATTGTTAGAAAGGACCGTAAGACCACGACTCTTAAAATTACTACTGAGGTCAATGAACACCTTCAGAACCCAGTCTTCACAAAATCTGTCCGTAGAGAGCTGTACAAAGGGGCATTCCATGGAAGCGTTGCAATTCGAAAACCTCTGTTTTCACAGACAAATGTTTCAAAGCGTTTAAAGTGTTGTATGGCCCACCGGAATTGGTTCCTTGAACAGTGGAAAAGTGTGATTATCTTTGACGAATCGTCATTTTCCTTATTTCTGACAACTGGCCGAGTGTACGTTTGGAGACAACCGAAAGAAGCATTTAATCCAGACTGCCTTCTCACAACTGAAAACATGGTGGGGCTTCTGTGATGATCTGGGGTGCTATTTCTTGGAAATACACAAGGCCAATGATTTTTCTTCATGGAAAAATTAACATCAGAGACTATTTACAAATTTTGAGTGATCAAGGTCACCATATGGTTCAAGCACTGTTTCCAGATGGAAACGCCATCTTTCAAGATGATAATGCCCCAATCCATACAGCTAGAATTCATAAAAAAATGGCATGAGGAACATTGTAATGAAGTTGACCATCTTTCATGGCCAGCACAATCTCCAGACCTCAACATCATTGAGCATTTATGGTCAGTTTTAGAGATTCAAGTAAGACATCAATTCCCACCCCCATCATCTCGTAAAGAATTGGAGGGTATTCTAACTGAAGAATGGCTTGCAATTCCTTTGAAAATAATTCACAAGTTCTATGAATCAATAGCTAGGAGAATTGAAGCTGTAATTGCCTCAAAAGGCGGACCTACACCATATTAAAATTATAATTTGTTGATTTTTTAAAGTTTTTCTATTATTTTGTTCACCACCTGTACATTTACAAACGATAATATTAGTTTAACATACAAAAAGGGATTATTTTGCCACTGGTTTCCCTTTCAAAACACTTAAATGTGAAATAAAAATGTTATACGAAATTATATTTTAACATAATTAACCTAAAACAAATATGTAGGGCAGTGGCAGGGGTTCCAATCTCTCTTAAGAATTGCTATGTATATAATTTCGATGTATGTTGCAGATACAAAACACAGTGTTACAAAGGGTTAATTAATATTTAAAAAGAATAAAGTTTTTCGATCCATTTTTACTACAGTTCTCATCATTTAAATTTGTACGTTCTAAGAAAACATAAGAAAGTGTAAAAATTTCTGTTTCTGTTGTTTCGAGCACTTTTTTTAAACTTCTTATGTAGCACTCATATAAACATAATAGTAGTTTCTACGCTATGGCATATTGGCAGGGGCAGCGATTAAGCTCCATCTAGGACGCAGGCTCTAATGGCCCAGAACCGGTCCTAGATATACCAGAATATATTCAGCAGAATTTATTTGAATGTTAAAAGGTTATCAACGTCAATGTTCTGTGACTGTGACATGTGTAAATAAGATTGATATATGTACTGTGAATCTCAATCTGTTGTGTTTTGGAAAAGTATATCTCCCTGAAACCGAGATGCAGACAATGATTTTAAACAAACACTGTCAGACATGTTATTTCATCCCGGTTTTCGTTTTATAGTTGACAGATTCATCACAGGCAACATTTTCATTCGAGTGGAATCCGGTAATCGCTGTCCCGCGATGGGGATGCGCCCTGTTTTTCTAAGGAGGCTTTTTTCCTCTCGACAGTGCCACTTGCTCCGCTCAAGATTAATGAACATCCTGGTGGCCAACTGCCAGATCCTTGCCTAAGGTGTGATGCGTATCATTTGCTAGCAATCAGCCCTTCAGCATTCCGGTCGAAGGAAAAAAAAACAGAAACTCTTACACTTTCTTGTGTTTTCCTGGAACTTACAAATTTAAACTTAAATGGTGTCGTCTGTAATCAAAAGAGATGAAAACTCTTTAGTCTTGGTAATTATTTAAAAATCACTTTATACCACCGAGTTGTGTATCTGCAATTACACAAAAACAAGCATTAACCGCCAACGTTTTAAAATCGGGACTCGATAGTTGATTAAAAATTCATAATTTATGTAGACATACACATCCCTATATAATAACAGCCTAAGTTATCTGTCGTTCCGTCCTCGATTTTATGAAGATGCTAGATCTGGAATGGATAGAGGCATCCATATTATATTCATGATGGTTAGCAACTGTCGAAATCCACCCCTTCCCCACTTTTCTAGGATTTAATGCCATTATTTGAAGCCCTACTTCCCCCTGTTAAGAGCAGGCGATTATATTTATCAATTTGTCACATAATAAATAGGTAAAAATAACATTTTCTTTCTAGCATTATGACGTCATTTTTTTAATCATCTCATTTAATCATTTCTTATTTTAAATTATTTAAATAT
>CM063505.1:26841375-26846375 GCA_032207245.1 Pardosa pseudoannulata | reverse complement strand
TTTTATTTTTTTATAATGAAAAAATGTTTATATATATAACATAATTCGAAAAAAATCAAACCTATATACTAGTAATTCTATTTGAATTTTCATATTTACGATTTTTTGGTTTGGAGTGCTACGGTCTACTTTTTGCAACACGAGGGCTAATGAAACCGGGACCTACAGCTTAAAGCCGATTCCGAACGGCTACGAACATCCATGCCACAGTGGGATTCGAACCCACGAACTCCGGTACCGAAGTCCAGCACAATAACCAATCGGCCATCGTTCGGCTTCATATTTACGATACTATTATAAATTTATCCACTAAAAAATATATTTTTTGTTTACGAAAATTTTATGAATGTTATTTATATATTTCTGTTTATATATTTGTTTATATATTTCAATATAAAACACGAAAAGTTGGTTAAAAATTAAATAATTTTCGATCTATTGTGATTCAACTGAATAACTAAATTTACTCTCAAAACGCCCGCTCCCGGTACAATTCCGCTGCGAAATGTACCAGCACACAATGTTTTAAGATGGCTTTACCTTAGTTCACTGTATTGCTATATGAAGGCTAATGAGACTGAAACCGACTGTTAAAATCCGATTCCGAACGGTTACAGGTATGAAACTCGAACCCCCGGACTCCGGTATTAAAGATTAGGGACCTATGCATTTGACAATGGTTCAGAGAAAAATCAAGATCAGCGCGATTTGCAGATAAAAATGAAAGATATATATTGCTTTTAATTAAATAAAAAAAATTTACTTTCGAAACCCGGAGAAAGGCCTTGTAGGTTTGACGCTGTCTTAGCACATTGTGTGAAGGTACATTTCGGAATTGTACCGGAAGCGGGTGTTTTGAGCGTAAATTTAGTTATTCAGTTAAATATCAATAAATCGAAAATTATTTAATTTTACATCAGTCGCATCGACTGATGTAAAAACTAGTTTTTATTTGTCTAAATTTTTCCAGAATCTATGTAGTAGACAAGAACATTCGGCTTCGTTTTCCTGTACATACCGTTATTTTTGTACCCACATAGAAACCATGTTATTACTCTAACCCGTACTAGTACGTGACCCGCGCTCAAGTATCAATCGTCAGAAAACGTACTAGTATGTACCCAGCATACAATGTATTAATGTGTGAAAATCCATGTGTTCTAATCCCACAACTGTGTTTGGTTTGGTTTTGAGGTCTACGGTCTACTGTTTTACTCACGGGGGCTGATGAGACCGGGGCCTACTGCTTAAAGTCGATTCCGAACGACTACGAACATCCATGCCATAAGCGTGATTCTAACCCACGAACTCCGGTACCAAACAGCAGCTCTCTACGATTCGGCCATAGTTCGGCCCCCACGGCTGGGATTGTAGTTCGTAGTCGTTCGCAATATGCGTTTAGGGAACATAGTGCTTTTCTAAGTACCTTGATATAATACCTAGAAAATAGTTCCTTCTGTCTACCTTTAAATGTATTTTTATAATAAAAGTCAATTTTAAAATCAAGGCAAAATATAAAGTTCTACCCTGCATAGAAAAAGAGTTTTCCCTAGACAATAAATAAGGATATAACTTTATAAAAATACTTGTTATTGCTGTTTCTGGTGGCACCAAGTACGAGTGAGCCATACGCTACCGTATTAGGGAAAAGGGAGTGGTGCCTATCATGTTAATGACCATCGCTAGTGAAAGAACGACTTTTCTCAAGTGGCCCATCTTAATTTTGCAGCAAGGTCCAAGAAAACCCATAAATTTGGTTTGACACCCCTCACAGGTATTGAATAAGAACTTGGAGACAATTATGTAAATGAACATATTTTATGTAACCCAGTCACTACGGATCTTAGGTCACCTCGAGCTCTGAATCTATAACCTCTCAGTAACACAATCGTTGTCTATGCCGAATGAACTATCATATAAAATATATTAATTTCTTATATAAAGTAAGAAAATTTTTAAAATATACGAGTATAAAAGTTATATAACTTAAAAATAGGTATTTATTTGTTATATAACTGAAATTTAGGAAAGGATCAAACATTCCTCCCCATTAGTTTCGTATGACTGAAGAGACGTAAAGTGAATAATTTATTACATAGGTCCTATGAGAATATTACCAAGGAATAGAAGTACCTCTTATTACTGAATAAAATTTACATAATGATCTAACAATCCTTTACACAAGTGATTGTTTCGTATAACTTTCGTATAAGTTAATAATTTATAACATTAGCCCTATGGAAGTTTCACTGACGAACGAGAAGTACTTCGTATAACTAAATAATTCGTAAATTGAGTTTCGTATAAATGGGTTTTCACTGTACTATTTTTTAAATGCAGAAGTTCTGTGGGTGATTTCATGAAGTCGAAATTATAATGTTACTTGTATTCTAAGAAGGAGGTATGTGTAACATTAAGTTACTTTCGGTGTTTCAACGTCGTTTTACCTCTTCTCGTAAGCCTTCGTCAAGGACATACAGAACAGGACAGGTTTGATTTAGGAAGAAACTTCAGACTTCTCCGAACCAATAGAAAGGCCCTTTGAGTTGGCGGGATTCTGACCCCTCCGTTCTTGAGTAGACCTCTGTTTCTTTCTGCGGGCCATCTGATTTTTTTTAGAGGACAAGGTTGTTACCAGAGGAAAGGAGAGGGTGAACGCTGTTGGCATCCGCTGCTTGCGGGATAGACATAATTTGATGCTACACGAGACAAAAGAAAAGCGACACCATTTTGTTGGCCAGACCGACACCGAATCCAGAGCAGTCTTCCATATCTACAAATGATAATCTGTACTCCAGTAGTATTCCTTAGGCATTTAATTGTATAAAATCATTTAATCAAGACATATTTGTCAAAGTGTGTTTAATAATGAGTCTTTTTTCTGAAACACTAAGCCAACGTAACATTGTCTCCACAGTATGTCAAACAAGTACAAACTGCAGCGTTGTCTTTTAGAAAGAAATCAATTTTTAAAATCAAAATAGGGAAAATTATTTTGTTGTAGGGAAATATATATTATTGCTATAAGGGAATTTTCATTATACAGAGATTAGAGATCTACACATTTATTTAAGTGAATATTGCAAACATCTTTATCAACTCAACAGGTTCAGGTTATGTCACTGAAGATATAAGTTTGTTAATGTTATCTATGGTAATTATTTAATATATTTTATTACTTAAATGAGAAGCCTCATGTGAGGTTTACTGGAAGGACAGAAGAGCACTGTTGCTTTCTTGACTAAAACTGTATTATATAAAGAAAGTCCATAGATGGAGATTTTGCTATAGAGAAACTATTATAAAAAATAGATAAATACTTTTAAATATTTAAATATTTTTTAGCATATTTCCTTGCCTTTTGTTCTACATTTGAATGTTGTAATATAGATCAGTGGCATTTTACTATAATTAAAGACGATATAAAGTAAACTTGGGTTATAAAATGCTTTGAAATAACAACAGCAAAGTACTACACCACAGCACACTAAATGTTTCGAGTAGCTAAAACAGTAAAGACGCCTTAAGCTAATTTGTTTCAAAATCACAACACATTTAAAAGGAGGCTTAAATCAATTAAACCTTACCAACGAACTTTACAACGTTTCATTCAAAAATCTGTGATTTCTAACTTTTAAGAATTCGGTAAAATAAAAATATATAGAGAGGATTTCAGTGGTTCTGTTGCTTTAACTTAACATTTTTCTCTTACTTGAAAAGCAAACAGTGAGTAAAAGATCAACAAACTCTTGTGGAATTGTAGACATTTAATCTGGAGTTTAAAGTTTGTTAACATAAAAATGTAGTACAGTTGGATGTATACAGATATTTTAAATAGACCCCGTTGGAAATGTGAATACTTAAAGAACATTTGTTGGTGAATTTACAGCGGAATGTGGTTAAACATTATTATTTCCCTATCTGTATCTGAAATAAAAATATGATAAAATATAAAATAAGTTTTGTAATACAGAATTATATACATAATGTTTTATATTTCAATACAGCAGACACTATAAATATCCATGCAAATGCTATACATAGATCAGCAATCTCAACTACAAAGGTGTTACTTATTTAGCACCATGCGGAGAGATCAAGTGTAGCTAAAGCAAAGTTACGTAACCGAGTAACAGTTTTCTCGCTGGGTCCGCTTAATTTGTAAGGATTGACCAACACTCTCAGGGTCTACATGCTATCTTAAATGTATCATTTAAATTTGGAGACATTGCGATTACGAAGCTATTTTAACACTAGATTTAAGAATGCTGATCATACACCTATTTTTACTGAAGTGAGCCAATTTGACTGATACAAAAAAATTGAAGTTTTTACAAAGAAAATAATTCCAAATTAATTTTAATAAAATGTTTATTATCAAAAAATTCATGGAAAACATTTTTTACATATAAAATCTGTGTTTGAAACACATTTTCCGCAAACATTTGTATTACATTTAGCACAATGGTTTCTACATCTGTTCCTTTTGCATGATTGTTGAACTTGACAATTATTCCGTGCGTCAGTAACATGAATTTCTGCCATTGGAATGAAAGTGTTCTCGACTTCTCCTCTATATTTACTTTATACTATACTTTATATATTTTACACTTTATATTTACTTCATACTATATTTATTACTATATTTATTTATTTTCATATACATTCTATGAGTCAAATTTACTCACAACCGTGAAAATAGGTATACCACATTTGATAATGCGAAATGAAAGTTTACATATATTTTATTACTGAACTAAAAACTTATGTATGTTTTTGAAAAGTGATATTAAAGTTTTATATATATATATATATATATATATATATATATATATATATATATATATATATATATATATATATAGATAGATATATATATATATATATATAATAAGATAGATAGATATATATATATATAGATAGATAGATATATATATATATATAGATAGATAGATAGATATATAGATATAGATATATATGTAGATAGATAGATAGATGGA
>CM063505.1:26828875-26836375 GCA_032207245.1 Pardosa pseudoannulata | reverse complement strand
AGAACATGTGGCAATTGGTGACTCCTTCTGGTGTCCAACACTTTTGCATCTCAAAATGAACACGTTAATACAAAATAAGAAAATCATAGTTAAAAAATGAAATGCAATACATGGCGTAAAATAATGTTATCTATAAAAATCAATTTTAAAAAAAGAAGAAATAAATTTATTATTAATGATATTGCAAATACAAATGTTAGAAAGTTCTTAGATGCTAAATGAGTGAATCCCATTTAGACAATTTATAAAAATAGTTTAATAAGTAACCATAAATTCTACTTTTCAAAGTTTTTGTACTAAACTAAAAAGTATTACAGCTCTACACAGAATTATTTTAATGAAATAGAAATGTATATTAAATAATACAGATGATTAAGCATTTCTTGATACGGAAATTTTGCCATTTCGTTCGTCGAAGTAGTGTTATATGTTTATTGAAAAAAAATCGTTTAATTACATAGTACTCAAGATGTTCAACTATCTAAGATATGTTTTAATAAAATATCATTTAAGTACATACAACTTAAGTTATTCAATATGCGAACTAATGATCAACTTGCTGAGAATATAATGTATTCGGACTAACTATCTTACATTGCATTTGATAAAGCTAAAATATGTAATTAAATTTTTCATAAAATATACTTACATTTGCAGCTACTTTTCAACTAATTCACAAATTTGCAAATACAAATACCCGGATAATTTTTATTAAATAAAATTATCTTCTGTATTTATACTATTACGTTGTCGTATTTTTACAGTTAAAAGAATCTCAACTTTCAGAAGGCTCGTTCTCTATATAAGAAGATGTATATACAGGGTGTCTCAAAACGACCGCAAAAACTCTGCACAGCTAGATTCCTCGTTAGGAGTACATAAAAACTACCCAAAAAAAGCATTATTGTACGATCCATAGTTTACGAGAGAAATGCGAAAAACAAAGTATGACGTCACTGCTGGTGCAATAAAAAAACACTTTATTGGACATATCAACAGCAGTATTTGCATATTTTTCCATACGATAATGTTTAAAATGTTCCCCGCGCATATCGCGTCATGCATGCGCGCGGCCCACGGAATGACGTTACACTGCCGTTGAACTGGTATTTAAAAAGCTGCATCTTGCAGCTACCGGTAGTCTTCGTATGGTGGCCATGTATTCCATTCGTGACTACTGCGTCATGTACCTGATGTAAGGCCGATATAATGGAAATGTTATGGAACATCTACTTTAAACTGTGCATATTTGCTCTTGGTATATTCAATAATGGGTTTTTTCTTCCACCGGAAGTGACGTCATACTTTGTTTTTTGGATCTGTCTCATAAACTATGGATTGTACAGGAATGATTCTTCGGGCAGTTTTTATGTACTCCCAACGAGGAATGTAGCTGTGCAGAGTTTATGCGGTAGTTTTGTGACACCCTGTATATATACTGCATCTATGGACGAAAAGTAGATTCCAGATAATTATTTATAATTTTAACGAATAGTAATTCTAAACAGTCTTTAGCTGATGTATCTAAAACAAATTTAGTATCAATCAAAATGTACAGTAATCATAACGATGTAGATGAGGTTCTTTTGAAAATAGTTTAGTGAACTGTTTTATGTTCAGATAAATTATGACATATTAAATTATAACTAACGTATCACATGATGTATACATAAACAAGCACAAGTCCATTTTTCATGACTAGAAACATATAATAATCTAAAAAAGGGAAAGGTGGATTTTCAATGTTCCAATGCAGCAAGGTTATTTTAATATGTCTTTAAACATAGGCTTTCTAAGTTTATTTTTATTCGATTAAATGGTTTAAAAGTCACGAGAGCAAGTAAAAACAAGCGTAGAAGCAGTAAGTTTCATTATATAAATATTCCCAATTTTTAAAGTTTGTTGGCAACTATTCTTCAATAAAAGTGGTCATTTAACCTATCAAACTGTAACTCCATGGTCAAAAAATAAAATATAAAGCAAAACAGCTAGTCTTACATTTCTTTATTTTATTTTCAGTATTATGACTTTGAAATAATTTAAAAATTGCATGATAATATCCTAAAAATTCCTCATAAAATTTATATTTATAGTATATCCTATCATAATATATTCTGAGTAAATGTTCTATAATTTAAAATTTAAACATATCATTAACACATTGAAACTAATTATAGAAGAAAAAAATTAATTACATTTTCGTTTGTTCAGGTCAAAAATTTTCTTTTCTCCGTATTTCTTTGTTCTTGTATAGTTAATTTTCGACAATCATTCTTAAAAACTGCTTTAAACCACGTTAAATAAAAAAAATTAAAATACATCTTTATTAGTTTGTTTGAGGTAATTAATTCAATCAATAATATTCATCCTTTATTCGTTAATTAGCCCTAATAATGTTTGTAAAAGAGCTAAATTGACTAAAAAATATCCCAGCCATTTAAAATATTAAGGTCATATTACGAAAAACTAATATTACAGAAGATAAAATAAATCGTATTAACTTCTTTACACAAATCATCAGAGCAGTTAAGAGGCCTCATTTTTCAGTCAGATAAATTTCTAGAGTTATCTTCAAAAAAACTTTATTCTTCGTAGATTATCCAGAGATGAGAAGCCGTTTCCAAGCAACAGCTCAGTGGCGACGTTG
This sequence comes from Pardosa pseudoannulata, assembly GCA_032207245.1. Classification (NCBI taxonomy): domain Eukaryota; kingdom Metazoa; phylum Arthropoda; class Arachnida; order Araneae; family Lycosidae; genus Pardosa; species Pardosa pseudoannulata. Next base: position 26,833,728 of record CM063505.1, on the reverse strand, counting down.
CCAGGCAACTAGTCAAATTTTCTCAAAATTAGTGTTAAAATATTTCAGCCACTTCAGAGAGACTGTAAATGATCTGTTTTGATTAAAAAGATTTCTACTAAACGTCTGAATTCTGAGTACTTTTAAAGAAGAACGGTTATAGAGGAAAGATCATTTATCACTGTGAGGAAAATTATCTAAATTTAGGGCAAAAGTAATTAATTGAAATGAAAATTCGAGATGACTTTTAAAAATGTAATATATTAATCAGTATAGACGAATCTTGATTAATTACTTAAATCATTACTGACGGAATTATTGGGCACAACGTACTTAGATACGGTCTTACTATAAATAATTACGTCTAATTACCAACGGATAACCAACTAATTACTTTTAATCAGAGAATAACTAAGAAACAATACTAATATACCTATCTAAGTGTCTAAGAAAAATTCTCAAAAGAGTGTAAAGAGTTTATTATGTATGCGTATACACCGAATAGCCATTACATTATGACCACTCTATAATAACATGAACTACCACCTTAGTCCTCCAGCACCCGGCGTGTCACTGACTCCACAAGGTGCTGATAGGAAGTCTGAGTACACTGTTAGCAAGCGTCACCAACTGGTCCTGCAATTAAAGCATATTGAAAGCGGGTAGCATGGTGGCACAAATTTAGTTTTTTAGATGGGACCACAAATGCTCTATTGGATTAATGTCAAAATTAGTTTCGAGGATAAGACATGACTTGAAAGCTACTGGAAAGTACCCTTTTCGCATGGTACATTGTCCTGAGGATAAACACCATCCCCTGCCGAAAATATTGATAACATGAATGGGTAAACCTGGTTTGGAACTATGTGTACGTAGTTCACAGACGTCCGGGATTATTCTATGGGGATTACGAGTCCTAATTTCCTTCATGTAAACTGCCTACACCATAATACCATTACCACCGGCTTATCTCCTTCTAACTCTACATCCGGGAACCAGGGTTTCTTTTGGAAATTGGCGTATTCGCACACGCCCGTCGATGTTCTGAACGAGAAAACGTGATTACTCAGGCCATGGAACTTTCTTCCATTCTTCTAAAGTCCAATTTCGATGTCTCTTGGCCCATTTCACACGCATCTGATGATGTCGTACTGTCAGTGCAAGAACATGCTTCGACCTGCGGCTACGTAGGCCCCTACACAGCAATGTACACTGCACAGTTTGTTGAGAAACAGTGTCTAGGTAGCCACTGTTGTAGTTAATGGTGATTTCGACTGTTAGTGCTCCTCGGTCACGCGAACAATGTGTAGCAACCTCCGCTCTCCTCTGAAATCCATGCACCGCGGAAGACACACTGCTGGCCGGTGACATGTATTTTCACCATTCATACACCACCTTCGATATGTGCTTACAACAACTGCATGTGAACAGCCCACTAAAAGCGCCGTTTCTGATATTGTTGTTCCCAATCTCCGAGCCATTATGATTTAACCTTTACCAAAGTCCGAGAAATCAGCTGCTTTTCCCATTATGTCGCTAATCGACATATATTTGGAAAAAGCAATGCATACCCGCTTTATATACTCCAAATTCATGGAGTGCTTCTGTATCTTCTATAGTTCGAATAGTAAATGAGGGATTTAATGTTGATCTTCGTGTACATATATACGCCTGATATAGTACACCGAATACATATTCAGGGTGTATAATATAAATATATATTATATATATATATATATATAAATATTATATAAATATACACCCTGAATTGATATAATATATATATATATATATATATATATATATATATATATATATATAATATATATATATCTTTATATATATGAATATAATAGATAGATAAAAGCTGAGTCTAAAATATGATAAAAATCAGATTTTGAATTGTTACTTAAATTATTATTGAAAATTATCTAAATTTTCAGAAAAAATAATTGACAGAAATGTGAATTAGATATAACCTACAAAAGTTTGTTATATTAATAAATATAGACAGATCTTGAATTGTTACATAAATCATTACTGAGGAGGTGATCAAGGAATACGTTCTTCGGTTTTGTCTCACAATAAACGATTAAATCTAATTGACAACTGATAACTAAATAATTATATTTAACCAGAGATTAACACTAATAAACTTTCCTAGGGCACCTAATAAACTTATAAGAAAATCTCTCTAACAAATGTAATAATCTTCTGATGCCTAATATTTATTTATTTATTTATAACTTACAGATACATAAATAGATATATATGTATCTTAAAGTGTAAGTGTTATGTATTAATTAGTATGGACGGATCTCGAATTGTTACTTAAATCACACTTCAACAGTCATAACTGCTAAAATAATTTTTTAGAATTTAATCAGAATTTAACTGTATGTTTTTAATGATGTTATGTATGCATTGAACCTCAGGATTATAAATATATTCATTTTGAGATGAGTTATGGGTATTTGTGTTAGAAATTTCATTATTTCTTTCTTGAATTTTATTAAATCTCTAAATTACTCGATTGCTTATAACTCATTTACACTTTACAATATTTTCATTCTGGAAGTTCAGTGCATGCATAATGGATATGCCTACATTTATCCAAGTAAAAGTGATATGCTTTGCATATTTTTTTAGTTTTATAGTGTTGGCGTAAAGTAAAATAAATGCTTGTTTTTTCTCTATTTTTGCCAGTTTTTAAGACAATATATATGCATTTATGTTTATTTTCACATTTTTCGATGTTTTATAACCTATTACTGCAATAACTAAAAAAAATATTTCCTTAAAAACCTTATTTAAAAATTTTGGCTCCAACGTGGTCGGTTACCTTAACGGCTAACCGCGATTAACCCATGGTGCTAAACAATAGTGGAACACAATTCTCCGTTTAAACAGAGATTAATCGCGGTTGGCGGTTGGCCGTTAAATGACTTTGGTGAGACCGACCCTAAAAAAAAAGACATGACTGATAAGTTTGGTTTGGTTTGGTTTGGAGCGCTACGGTCTACTGTTTTGCACAGGAGGGCTAATGAGACCGGGACCTACTGCTTAAAGCCGATTCCGTGAGGCTACGAACATCTATGCCATAGTGGGATTCGAAACCACGAATTCTATTCTATTCTATTCTATTCTATTCTATTTAAATGTATAGCTAAAATGAAATTTAACCTAACCAAATGTACATAGGCTAGTTCTCTTATATTTTAGTTTTAATGAAGTCATAGTGCATTCGGTGATGTTAAGAGTTTATGAAATAATGATAAAATTAATTTTATTTGTTAATCTTAACCTCAACGCTATTTTTAATAATATATAAAATTAATTTTATTTGTTAATCTTAACCTCAACGCTATTTTTAATAATATATTATTTATATTTTTGTATTCTTTTATTTATTATATTATTTTTATAAATATTATTATATAATTATATTCTTATATATGTTTTTAATATTTTATTATTTTTATATTTATTATATTTATTTTTATTTATTGTGGTTTATATATTATTTAATGTTTATTAATATATATATTATATAAAATTATATACATTTTATTATTATTTATTTATATATATATATATTTTTTTATTTATATATATATTATATATACATTTATATATATATTTATATATATATTATACATATATATATATACATATATATATATATAATATATTACATATATATATATATATATTTATATACATATATATATATATATATATATACATATATATTTATATAATATATATATATATATACATATATATATAATATATATATTTATATTATATATATATACATATATATATACATTATATATATATATAATATATATATACATATATATATATACATATATATATACATATATATATTATTACATATTTATTATATACATATATATATATATATAATATATATATACATATATATATAAATATATATATATACATATATATATACATATATATATACATATATACATATAAAATATTTATATACATATATACATATATTATATATATACATATATATATATAATATATATATATATATATATATATATATATACATATAATATACATATATATATGTATGTATATATATACATATATATATATATATATATATATATATTATATATATATGTATATATATATATATATATAATATATATATTTTATATATATATATATATATATATATATATATATATATACATACATATATATACATATATATATACATATATATATATGTATATATATATATATATAATTTACAATTGAAGAAAAAACCAGAATAATATACATTTACCCACCCATTGAGCTTTCTTGCTTTGAGTTTCCTTGGTGAACAAATTTTACTTGGCAGTAGGGTCAATAGGATAATACATAAATACCAAACTCAGTAACTGTTATTTTGCGTAAAAAAACAAAAGAATAAAATGTTGTTAAATCTAAAGAGTTATTAAAAGAAGTATTAAAAAACATTTTGAAATGAAATTGAAAAAAAAAATTGTTTTAGGATGATTTGGAAAAAGACTTTTAAAATGAATGTTTTAAGTCTCGAAAGGTACTAAGTTTCCTTTCAGAAAATACGATAAGCAACTCAATCTAATATTTGGAAGGAACATTTTCGTTTCTATGTCAATAAACAAAATAATAATATCGTGACCTGCACCTGAATTTCATCGCTAATTGACGTTCAACGATGAACAGAATCAGCGCCCTAACCAATCGGCCAGCGTTCGGCTCACATGACTGATAAGAAATGGACGCCTTATTCACCATCGAGAATTCCGATTTACTTCCGGTTCTCTAACTTAAACTTTATATAATGCCATCTTCAAAAG
>CM063505.1:26818875-26821375 GCA_032207245.1 Pardosa pseudoannulata | reverse complement strand
GGAAAGTTCCTGCCTGCTTCCCTGTGCATTTAATGAAGGTAAAGATAAAATAATATTTACAGTCACTTAGGCCTTTGTTAATATAACCTGGTAATTAGTAATAGTTCATTATAAAGAGAATTGTAGTAATTATGGTGTAAATATAAGACATAAATAATTGATGATTATGATATATGATAACCAAGGATCTATTTGTAAATGAATGTACAGAATAAATGTCTGAATCTCAGTATAAAGTATTATATTTTTACTGTGTTTCCCCCTTGTAACCGAACACTGGTGTAGAGGTTGTAAGTACATTACAACAATAGTATTAGACTTGACTGATTTATTTACTTTTGCAAGATGTTCCTCCATTATTTCGCCGAACGATGGCTGATTGGTTAGTCAGCTGATCTTTGGTACGAGTTCGTGGATTCGATTCCCACTGTGGCATAGATGTCCGTAGCTATTCATAATCGTATTTAAGCAGTAGATTCCGGTCTCATTAGCTCTCGTGTTGTATAAAGGCACACCGTAAAGCTGTAAACCAATCCAAACAAAACCTCTATTATTTCATAATAATATAAGAAACTAATTATAAACTGAAAGCACCATTACTTGGCATTATTTTAACTATCAATTCCAAAAGTCACCAAAGACTCAACTGAAGGTCTAAAAATGGCTCCAAAGGCTATAAACATTCTTATCAGCAGTGAGATGCGAACCAACAGATTCCAATACTGAACGGTATTTATCCGATTAATTCGAAATCCTTTACAATCATGGTATATAATTAATTTTCGTTTGTAAACATTTTTAGTAAAGTAGGTTAAAAAACAAAGAATAGATGGGCGATATATAATATTCAGGTGCTCGGTACTGTTATTTAATGGTGTCTACTAGAAACTTAGGTGACTTTCAGAGCTCTGCAAACAGTCTCACCTAGCATGTAGTACATTATATATGAGTGTGGAGTCTTATATCTATTATCTAATACATTTTGCAAGTAAATGTTTTAAATATTTATAAAAAATATTTAAGTACATGTTATTCAAGTAAACTGTGCCAAACGATGGCCTATTGGTTAGGGTGCTGGCCTTCAGTACAGGAGTTCGTGGGTTCGAATCCTACAGTGGCATGGATATTCGTAGCCGTTCTGAATCGGATTTAAGCTGTAGGTCCCGATCTCATTAGCCCTCGTGTTTTAAAAAGAAGACAGTAGCACTCAAAACCAAACCAAACCATTCATGTAAACTGATATTATTATTATTATATTAGAGGTTGAAATATTCATGCTACACAGGTCTTTCGTTTTAATTTTATTTTCATGCAGTGACATTTTTGTCTTACTATGCAGTAGTGGATAATGTAGAATGCTGTTATCCTCTATTATCCTCCGTTTATATCATATATTCTATAATATTCGAATTGTTTCTACTGAATAATATTTGTAACCTCAGGTTTGGTTTCTATAATACAATCAATTTTTTTCTTCTGAAATGCCAAACAAACGTCATAGTAATAGAGAGAAGAAAAGAAACTGTGACTGAGTACAACATGTTTTATTATTATTATATTAGAGGTTGAAATATTCATGCTACACAGGTCTTTCGTTTTTATTTTATTTACATACAGTGACATTTTTGTTTTACTATGCAGTAGTGGATAATGTAGAATGCTGTTATCCTATATTATCCTCCGTTTATATCATATATTCTATAATATTCGAATTGTTTCTACTGAATAAAATTTGTAACCTCAGGTTTGGTTTCTATAATACAATCAATTTTTTTCTTCTGAAATGCCAAACAAACGTCATAGTAATAGAGAGAAGAAAAGAAACTGTGACTGAGTACAACATGTTTTATTATTATTATATTAGAGGTTGAAATATTCATGCTACACAGGTCTTTCGTTTTTATTTTATTTACATACAGTGACATTTTTGTTTTACTATGCAGTAGTGGATAATGTAGAATGCTGTTATCCTATATTATCCTCCGTTTATATCATATATTCTATAATATTCGAATTGTTTCTACTGAATAAATAATTCATTACAAATATAATTGTTACACATTTATTACATACATATACAGTGAAACTTCTCTGATCGGCCACCCCTCAGTACCAAGAATATTTGACCGCTTGAGGGGTTGGCCTCTCTGAAGGGTTTTATTTACTATTATAAGATAATTACTATAATGAGTAATATAAACAACTCTCACATATATTACTTATGTAAATGAAATTTAAAACATATCTAATGAGAAAATAGTATTTTATTTCTGTACATTTTTTTAAAAGGCTACAATTTGTTTCTGTTTGTTCTGTAGTCTTCGTACTCCTTCAAAATTAAATTCTTTTCTTTAATGACTTTGTTGATTTCCGTTCTTCCACAGTGAAATAATTTAGCTAACTTTCTTGCCGATTTGTCAACTTCAATGCTCTGCTCTAGATTTAGAAAAACGCATTTCGACATCGTTGCAACTCAGGTCACTGACCAACTAATGAAATG
>CM063505.1:26803598-26806098 GCA_032207245.1 Pardosa pseudoannulata | reverse complement strand
GTACTCCCGAAAGGGATGCAGATGTGGGAAAATTTACCGAAAACAAGCGATTGGAAAGGAAGAAAAAAAGGGGCGTTAAAACCGAGGTGAGAAGTTTGGAAACGAAGTTAAGGAGAAGTGGAAGCCAGGATTCGAGAGAAATGGGACAAGAGTTCTAAGCCCCGCTTGTCATCACCAACTCGTCCCGTGCGCCCTGACCGACACCGCGTGAGGAAAGTTCCTGCCTGCTTCCCTGTGCATTTAATGAAGGTAAAGATAAAATAATATTTACAGTCACTTAGGCCTTTGTTAATATAACCTGGTGATTAGTAATAGTTCATTATAAAGAGAATTGTAGTAATTATGGTGTAAATATAAGACATAAATAATTGATGATTATGATATATGATAACCAAGGATCTATTTGTAAATGAATGTACAGAATAAATGTCTGAATCTCAGTATAAAGTATTATATTTTTACTGTGTTTCCCCCTTGTAACCGAACACTGGTGTAGAGGTTGTAAGTACATTACAACAATAGTATTAGACTTGACTGATTTATTTACTTTTGCAAAATGTTCCTCCATTATTTCGCCGAACGATGGCCGATTGGTTAGTCCGCTGATCTTTGGTACCAGAGTTTGTGGATTCAATTCCAACTGTGGCATAGATGTTCGTAGGTATTCATAATCGTATTTAAGCAGTAGATTCCGGTCTCATTAGCTCTCGTGTTGTATAAAGGCACACCGTAAAGCTGTAAACCAATCCACACAAAACCTCTATTATTTCATAATAATCTAAGAAACTAATTACAAACTGAAAGCACCATTACTTGGCATTATTTTAACTATCAATTCCAAAAGTCACCAAAGACTCAACTGAACGTCCAAAAATAGCTCCAAAGGCTACAAACATTCTTACCAGCAGTGAGATGCGAACTGATATATTCCAATACTGAACGGTATTTATCCGATTATTTCGCAATCATTTACAATCGTGGTATTTAATTAATTTTAGTTTGTGACAATTTTTAGTAAAATAGGTTAAAAAACAAAGAATAGATGGGCGATATATAATATTCAGGTGCTTGGTACTGTTATTTAATGGTGTCTACTAGAAACCTAGGTGACTTCCAGAGGTCTGCAAACAGTCTCACCTGGCTTGTAGCACATTGTATATGAGTGTGGAGTCTTATTTCTATTATCTAATACATTTTGCAGGTAAATGTTTTAAATATTTATGAAAAATATTTAAGTACATGTTATTCATGTAAACTGTGCCGAACGATGGCCTATTGGTTTGGGTGCTGGCCTTCAGTACCGAAGTTCGTGGATTCGAATCCCACAGTATCATGGATGTTCGTAACCGTTTGGAATCGGTTTTAAGCTGTAGGTCCCGGATCTCACAAGCCCTCGTGTTGCAAAAAGTAGACCGTAGCACTCAAAACCAAGCCATTCATGTAAACTGATATTATTATTATTATTATTATTATTATTATTATTATATTAGAGGTTGAAATATTCATGCTACACAAGTTTTTAGTTTTTATTTTATTTTCATACAGTGACATTTTTGTTTTACTATGCAGTAGCGGGTAATGTAGAATTCTGTTATCCTATATTATCATCCATTTATATCATATATTCTATAATATTCGAATTGTTTCTAATGAATAAAATTTGTAACCTCAAGTTTCTATAATACAATTAATTTTTTTCTTCTGAAATGCTAAACAAACGTCACAGTAATATAGAGAAGAAAAACTGTGACTCAGTATAACCTGTTCTCTACATTGTAACCTACGTACATATTATTATAATCCAATTAATTAAATGAATTATTATGTGAGACACTTTTAAAAAAAAAAGTGTTTCATAAATGTGTTACTTGAAAATTATTATTCCAAAATTTATAGCGTTCCAAATTGTCAAGCCTATTTCCTATTCCCCACAATAAGCAAATGAGCATATTTTATGAAATAATTCATTACACATATAATTATTACAAATTTATTACATGCATATACAGTGAAACCTCTCTGATCGGCCACCCCTCCGTACCGAGAATATTTGACCGCTTGAGGGGTTGGCCTCTCTGAAGGGTTTTATTTACTATTATAAGATAATTACTATAATGAGTAATATAAACAAGTCTGACATATATTCCTTATGTAAATGAAATTTAAAACTTATCTAAAGAGAAAATAGTATTTTATTTCTGTACATTTTTTTTAAAAGGCTACAATTTGTTTCTGTTTGTTCTGTAGTCTTCGTACTCCTTCAAAATTAAATTCTTTTCTTTAATGACTTTGTTGATTTCCGTTCTTCCACAGTGAAATAATTTAGCTAACTTTCTTGCCGATTTGTCAACTTCAATGCTCTGCTCTAGATTTAGAAAAACGCATTTCGACATCGTTGCAACTCAGGTCACTGACCAACTAATGAAATGAAACTGGTGTGAATGACATTTTTGCTGACAGAGGGGCAATTCTTCCTTAACTTTACCGATTGAAATTCCAA
>CM063505.1:26791098-26798598 GCA_032207245.1 Pardosa pseudoannulata | reverse complement strand
GTTCTTCGCTGACGGATCCTAAATTTTCGGGAAAAAAGTCCAAATGCGATTGGAGGAAATGCAATTTTACACTCATGGAACAGCCCAACACTTGTAATTTGTCTAGCATGTTGCCAACAATTGTTTTAAATTTGGGATTTTTGTGATTGCGCAGAAATTTTTCCACAACATCTTTGAAGGCAACCCAAGCTTCTCTTTCCTTTAATGGTCATAGTTGTCTCAAATTTGTTATTCCTAATATGTTTTCAAATGTCTGGTCCTACGAAGACTCCCTCTTTCAATTTGGCTTCAGAAAATCCAGGAAACTTTTTACACATATATTTTAAGCAATCTCCTTGTTTTGGAAGAGCCTTAACAAACTGCTTCATAACACCTAATTTTATGTGCAGGGAGGTAATAATATTTTTTTTTTTTTTGATCAGCCAAGCTTTCTCGAATTACATTTTTGGTGCCTGGCACAAGATTCTGCCTTTTGAGCCAATCTTTTCTGACCCAATATTGTGTTTCGTCACGGCTGTCTCGCTGACAAATAAAACACGGAAATTTTGTATACCCGTTTTGTTGATCGAGAAGCATGGTGAGGATTTTTAAATCCCCGCAAATTATCCAGCCGTGGTTGTCATATTTTATTTTGTTGAGAACGAGAGTTAGGTTTTCATACCTTTCTTTTAAATGCACCGAGTATTCAACTGGCACAGACGCCAATTGGTTTCCTTGATGAATTAAGACATGTTTAAGGTTCCCTTTTGACGAATCTATGAAAAGCCTCCATTCATCTTTATTGTAGGGAATCTTAAATTTTCTCATCACTCCAGGAACATCTGAGCAATAAATGAGGTTCTCGTCTTCGTCAAAATACTGAATAAATTCCTTTTCACGATTCCTGTACCAATAAAAAGTGGTTCCTTTGGCCAATAAGTTTTTTTTCTTTCAATCTGGAGCCTAATAATTGAGTTACCTCTTTCACAGACTAAGTACTGGTGCTTACACGAGGTCACTGATAAGGATTCGAGCATCGCTATAGGTTAACAGTGATTGCGACGGGTGGGAGGGATGATGAAGAGGTACATTGCGCGTTCCTAGGCTCTTCCAGGCTCGCGCGCTTCCGGGAATCTGTCTAATTGGTGATCTGGATCAGCATTGAAGCTTTAAAAGCCCTAAAATACTAACTGCGCTGTTGTAGTTTACCACAGAAGGGTAATTTTGAGGGTTTCATCACGGTAAAATGTCAAAATACGAAGGAAAGTATGAAAGCAAAATACGTGAGAAATATTCATGAAAAACCACATAAAATTCAATTTTTCAAAAAAATGTGACGTGATAGACATTTTTGATGATTCTTTTCAAAATCAGTACTAAAAAATACGTTAAGTTTAGATGTCACATCCCTTGTATTTTTTTCATCGCAGGCCTGTGTAATTTGAACAGTATTTTGTATCTGTTGTTTAGTGTCCCAACCTACCCCATACAGTGGGGCAGGTTGGGACATTGGAAAGGTGTTTTATTTCTTTTATTATTCTTTAACTAATTGAGATATTAAGTAGGTTTAATGTTTATAAGAAGCAGATATAATGACAATATATGCATGCATACTTATTTTTTTCAATTAGCTTTAAAAAAAATTCATAAAAATGTTTAACTGAAAAGTGTTCCAAGGTGCCCCGGTTTCCCCTACTGTATAAAATGCTAAAAAATAAAATTCTTGAGGACTTAATAGGCCTCAGATCCATTAACGAATAGAATATTTATTATAGTCATCCTTTCGGTGATTATGAAATCTCTTAAATGGTACCAGGTTAATCTGGATGGTTTGGGGAGCTACGGTATTCTATTTTGCTTCGTAAGGGTTAATAAAACCGGAACGTCATGCTTAAAGCCGGTTCTGAGCATCTACGAATATTTCAGAAGTGGGATTTGAACCTCTAATTTCTGGAGACAAGGATCCCAGCCCTATCCATTTGGTCACTGTTCGTCTAAATCAGAGTTTTCCCAACCTTTTTGGCTCACGTACCACTTTGTTGTACATCAAGCTAAATTGTACCACTCTGTAAAAATTATTGGATTGTTAATGTGAGTGTGTTTACTTATTTGCATTACACATTTTATACCGTGACCATGTATTCACATCACGTAATAATACAATCCTAAATGTCATGCCGAATTATAAACTCAATGAAATTTTCGACTCATTGTAACAATTAAAAGTGTGTGCGTGTATATATATCTACTATTTTATAAAAACACAAAATTATAAAAAAATTAATCTAACTTTACTGTATAATATTTTTAATTAAAATATTTTTTACGAATAATCAGAAAAAACATTTCTCTGATATTTTTATGCTTGTCATTGATTATTTTTCATGCATACTACAGGCTGAAAAACGCAGGTCAAAATGGTATCTGATTTTTTTTAAAAGGGTCAAAAGCAATTATGTGATCGTAGACAAAATACAATCATCACATTGAAATTCTTAAATCCAAAATACAAGGGTTGGAACTTTAATAGTGGCAACACTGCTGTAAAAACGCTACGAAAGAAAACCAAAGAATGCCGCGTATACCAGACATGAGCTACATACTTACCTTACCTCTCAGCAAAAAGACTCGTCTTCCTATGTCATACCAATGCTGAGACATGCGAAGAACTGATCCTTGTATTAACTTGCGGTCTAAAGTAAGTGTTGGCAAGACGTTTTTAAAACAAGAACAACGGAAATTGATAAGAATTCAATGTGCCAGAGGTCGTACAGCTTGACAATGTCATCTAGGGCTTTAAGAGGCTTGCGGAGAATCTGCATTGCCTTACAGAATTGTAGCAAGATGGGTAAAAACCTTCAATGAAGGACGCCCAAATATGGCAGACATGCATCGGCCAGGTCGTCATAGTATCAGATGTGCAGAAATCCATGCTGTTGCCGCAGTAATGGACAATGATCGATGCCAAGCGATTCGTGAACTGGACAGAAAGACAGGATTTGCGCATATGGCTGTGCTCCAGATCTAAGCCCTTGTGACTTTGTCTTAATTCCTATGATGAAGAAACTATTTTGTGGCATTCTCTTCGGAATTGTTTCAGAAATTCTTGAGTCAATAGACCGGTCCATATGAACTATCAATAGAACAGGCACTGCTACAGGTGTACTTCTGTGACTTCCACATTGTGGGAAACGGGTTGTACACAGTGCTGGAAACAATATTGAAAGACTGTAAAACATGGTAAAAGAATCACTTTTGTATTCCATTTAATAAATAGTTGCCTCTATTAAAGTTCCAACCCTCGTATGTATGAAACTCTTGTTAGTAATTATTGAGTTAAATAAAAATATTTTTCTGATAGCAACGACAAACACATAGCGCAGCACTTCCTAATTTTAACATGAAAAAAACCTCTAATGGTTTTATCTTACGTCAATATAGACTATTAAAAGAGCAACTAATTCAGTTTAATATTACTTATCCCGTTGTAGAATACGTGAATTTCTAGTGGGATAGCGAAAAATTTTCAACGAATTACAGTGTTATCAAAAGCGAACCTAAATTAAAATAAATCGATTGAACCTTTTTCGCTGAACATAAGAATCGGGTCATTATTCATCTGTAAAAAGAATCATAATCTAACACGTACAGACGTATGATAAAGACATCATGCAGTTTTATCGCTCCGTTTACCTCTTGTCGTTAAATTTTAAATTATTAACCTCAAAACATAAAAATACAAGAAAGGAAGTCAAGTATTTTGGGAGTCTTTCATATTAATAATGTCACGTTTTCCAAAAGCAAGGTAAACACCTACATAAAAATAACAATTCTCGCGTGAAGTCAAAAGTAGCAATCAAACATCAGATGATAAAAAAAGTACTTGTAATACTTTTCGTCAGCAAATAAAAATATGATTTTATTTTGCTTGCTACAGTTCTGAAACGTTCTTACAGAACTGTAATAAGTAAAATGATTGGAAACTTATGCCATCCTTTACAATCCCCTGACTATACTTTCAGGAAAATGAAAATAACCTTTGGAGGTGCCAAAACAACGGATCAAGAATCCATGGAAAAATCTAATATTTATATATATATATATATATATATATATATATATATATATATATATATATATATATATATATATATATATATATATATATATATATATATATATATATATATATATACATATATATATATATATATATATATATATATATATATATATATATATATATATATATATATATATATATATATGACATGGTCCAGTGTTAAGGCGAATGGAAAACAGTCTTTCTTGATAATAATAAGTTTATTAAATCATAGTTTCATTTAAAAGCAAAACTAGCACCATTTTCATTTGTTCATGGCGGAGACACGTGTAGAGTGTGTTGACAGCTCCATGTCCACGCGCTAACTGACTCATATCGGTTCGCTTAATCATCAAATCTTCAAATATCTTTCCGCTTGACCGGATGATCTCAAAAACTTAAGCGTACATGGGTCTTTTTCATTTATTTTACTATTATAAAAGAGTTCCCTTGTTAAAATCGTTTATAACTCATGAAATTTCCAAGTACCCCATTTTTAGACCGACATTATATATATATATATATATATATATATATATATATATATATATATATATATATATATATATGGAACAGCGTTTGATTTTTTTTTCCTTCAACAATCATTTACATATAATGGCATTATTGAAGCTATAGTATAACTTGCTTATCAATAAAATTTTGAAAACATTATTTGACCATTTTACCTGTCATGTACGTCGCATAAACACATCTGATGCTTTATGCAATTTTGTATCACATGGATACACAATGAACTATATTTTAAATGGAAAATAATTTAGTGTAGCGTCATATTTAATTTACTTAATTACATCTTTCAGTCGACGTATGAAATACGAGTTATAATTCATCCTTCATAAAGGACACCAAATGGTTAAAACCCTGTAAAAAATAAATGAAAAAAGGTAAATATAATTTAAATCCTGAAATTTCGCAGTTAAATAGTTATAAAAATGGTTCATTTCTCATTTTTTACTCTAAAATTGTACTCGCAGGATTTACCTAACAGTTTACTTTTTTTTTCAAGGATTCATTTGGGGAGAAAAAAAATAGTCTACAAAATAAAAGTGAAAACAAGCCCAGGAAGTAGTGAATGTTGACTAACTTTCAACTAAGCAATCAGTAAGTGAAACAGAAATCCGGGCCAAGGGCAAAAAGTATTTTGAGATGGCACTTCCTTTTTCCATTTATGAAATTCTTTTACTTTTGTCGAATTACCTAATAAAGGTATCTTGGCCACCGTATGGGTAAACAAATTTTTGAACAGTTAACAAAATTCTTATTTAAAATACTATACGATACTTTAGTATACAAGAAGTGATCTATTTTTCGTAAAATATTTTAACCCATGTCTTGTGTACCTTTTTAAAGACATATAAAAATAGTTCTTTTTAAATAAACTATTAAAAATCCTAAAAATACAAGTTTTTTTTATTTCTTTTAATGAAAATTTCTTTACAGTGGTGATACGTGATAATTCTATAAACAAAATACTAATATTTCTATCTATTATTACAATTTAAATATATATTAATATATTACTTATACTTTTAATATACATTAATATATTACTTATAATACTTACTTTTAATATATATTAATATATTACTTATAGTACTTACTTTTAATATATATTAATATATTACTTATATTACTTACTTTTAATATATATTAATATATTACTTATATTACTTACTTTTAATATATATTAATATATTACTTATAATTTTGTAAAATCTTCGCTAAACTACTAAGTATTTTAGTATACAAGAAACAAGATATTTTTCCAAACACATTTTTAAACCACTAATACCTTATGTGCTTTTATAAGGACATCTAAATATATTTTCTAGTGTTTTTATGATTTCGCTGAGTGATTCTTTTTACTTTTCAGAGACAATAGTTGGCATTTCTATAAAAGCTAACAGAATTTTTCGAATTTTTGCTATTATAAATAATTTATAGTTTGGGTTGAAAGTTTTCAATTTTTCTATATTTACGAAGATTCTAAACTAAAATGTTGATTAAAATAATAACATAACATAATAGAAGAAATACTGCTGCCAACTGATAATTTTTGGTTTAAAAGAAATGGTTACAGTATAATTTCATTTAAAGTGAAATCAAATTAGTGTTTAATAAGATCTTTTTTGACCTATTCAGCAAAATTATAAACATTGACAGATGAAAATAATTGCACTTGGCATGC
Organism: Pardosa pseudoannulata; assembly: GCA_032207245.1. NCBI lineage: Eukaryota > Metazoa > Arthropoda > Arachnida > Araneae > Lycosidae > Pardosa > Pardosa pseudoannulata. The sequence goes on along the minus strand of CM063505.1, from coordinate 26,792,308 downwards.
GGGTATTCTTTACCCGCCAACTTGAGCGTGCAGGAGGCGTTTATTCATGAATCGCGCGAAAGTTTAGCTATTCAGAAAAATCTCAGTAAATCGAAAACTACTTTGTTATTATGAACAAAACTTTTTTTTATTTTACACTATATTATATACTGATGATTATTTAACAAAATAACAATTTTTTTACGAAATCACAAAAATAAACGATTTTTAAAATTGAAGTCCGATAATCTGTCAGCGCATATTTCTTTATCACTATCTTTGTCGCAACGGCTCATTTTATCAATTTTGTATCCAACAATAAAAAACCAAGCTTCAAATTGACAAAACACGATTTGTACGTTCTGGAGCTAGGAATTCGATTGAAAAAGAAATAACGCAACAAAAGACCGAGTAACTCGACAATCATAACTTGTGGAAAGAAAAATGCAAAGCGTTGCATAGCAACGTAAAAAACACTCATATAATGTCATACATACTTATAATTATACATATTTAGTAGATTTGTGGTGGTTAGCGGGTATCCACCACAAATCTACAAAATACGTATTTTTACGTGACCCGCGCTCCAGTGACAGACTGCAAAAAAAAAAACGTAAAAATACGTTTCCCGCACTCGAAGTGTTAAGTATTTTGGGGGATGTCCAGGTAAATGATCTGTATAGTTTTTAATTATACAGAATTTATAAAAATCCAGACATACTTAATTTCCTCAGTATTCAAGGGTCAAGATGAGCTGGACACCTAATCACATTAAATGACTAGAGATCCACAAAAGAATAATCATGGATATGCTAGTAGGCACCCGCAAAAGAGAACGACCAAATATTAGAGGGTTGCACTCCAATTAGAATGACTTAACAGCTTTAAAAATTATTAAAAAGTCCAGTCTTGTCATTGAATTCTGGAGGAGGTTAGGACCCATCCATGGTTCTCATACAACAGAAGAAGAAAAATGTAATTTAAAAGTTTTATAAATTGAGATTTCTGAATTTTTTTCTTAATACATTACTTATTTTAAATGAAATGAATACTTTTTTTTGTGTACAAAAATGTTTTATCTAATCATCTTCTAAAATTTTGTATAAATTCACACTATAGCTCATTTTATAACAAATCTTAAATTTTTATGAATTATTCGATTTTATGCATCGATTAATTACTTATAATACTTATATATATTAATATATTACTCATAATAATTATAATATAT
>CM063505.1:26698598-26786098 GCA_032207245.1 Pardosa pseudoannulata | reverse complement strand
TTTTTACACTTTTCAAATAAAAAGAAATATGAAATATATTGCATAATACAGATTTCCTATATTTATGTTACGCATAACCATAAAGTGTATTTAAGAAGTTAAAAAAAGTATCCTTTAAACTCTGCTGTGAACATCACATGACTTCTTTGTACATCTATTTTATTTTATTTCTTTTCTACTTCCAGGGTTTTTTACTCTACGTGCAAATAGAAAATATTATATCATGATAAATTCAGACGTCTAGACTTATTTTAACCATCAAGGATTTAACTTTTACCAGTTTAAACGTTAAATCTGTAAGTATGTAAAAGGAAACTTTTATTCCAAAACTTCTTTGAAGCAATTCTAAAATTATTCTAGAAGATGGTAAAAATCCTCACGTTTATTATTTATGAACTGGTTATGAATAGTCTATTCTTGACAGCTTTTCTTACGTAAGCATCTCGCATGACTAAACAATTATATAAGGATATAATATAAGGACCATATTTTTTATGTAAGACTCTTCAAACAACTAATCGTGCACCTCCTTTTTTGATTGCAATCTGACCTCTATATAACGAAAACTTTCAGCATAACGTATTTAGACGTTATGACTAGTTTAAGCGTGACGACTGTAGGTACCTACCTATGTACCTCGCATATCTTAAAAACGGCAACAGTTAGAAAATAGTTATTTTATATTGAGTAATTTTATAACTACTGATTATGCGCCTTCCCTTTGATAACAATCTGTCCTCTATATAACGAAATATTTCAATATAATGTATATGGACGCTGTAGGGTATAACTGGAAAATACCAAATTGTAAAATGACCAAAACATTCTCTTTAAGACTGTTACTAACATCAATGTATGCACCACCAGTTTAGATTTCAATTTCCACATTTTATATAAAAATATCTCTTAACACATTGTATGCGGGACACGTACTAGTACGTTTTCTGACCATTCATATTTGAGAGCTGGTCACGTTCTAGTACGGGTTAGTGTAAGAACATGGTTTGTTTGTGGGTACAAAAATAATGGTATATACAGGAAAATGAAGCCGAATGTTCTTGTCTACTATATAAATTCTGGAAAAATTTACACAAATAAAAACTAGTTTTTACATTATTATTTTTATGATTGCTCTGTTGATTTTTTCATAATGCAGAAATGTTTACATATAACATAATTCGAAAAATTAAAACTGCATACTACTATTTCTATACTACTATTTTTCATATTTACGAAACTATTATAAGTTTATCCACTAAAAAATACATTTTTGTTTACAAAAATCTTATGGCTGTTATTTATATATTTGTTTATTTATAACAATATAAAATACGAAAATTTGGTTAAAAATTAAATAATTTTTGATCTATTGAGATTTAACTGGATAGTTAAATTTATGCGCAAATAGCCCGCTCCCGGCACAATTCCGCTGCGAAATGTATCAGCACACAATGTGACAGCGTCAAACCTACACGGCCTTTCTCCGGGATTCAAAAGTAGAAATTTTAAATTTAATTAAAAGCAATATATATCTTTCAATATATATCTGTAGAGAGAGGTATGTGCATTTAGAGAGGTAGACCTCTCTCCAACTCTAAATCAAAGGTATGGTAGCATCCATAGGTATTTAGGATTACTTTAACATGTGATTGTTCATCTACCCTTTTAATTTCTACGGTATTCCATATAATGAAAATTTTCAATACATCTTATATAAAATATATGGGACGTTAACACTAAAATGTTGAAATTTTATATTTAGGGCAATTATATCATCAATATGTGCACCTACATCTCAGATTCCAATTTCCCCTCTACATAAAGAAAAATCTCAATATACAGTGATTAATACTATTGATCTTCAATAATGAAACTCAGAAATATCGATGTATTCATGCTCAAATTTAATTATGGTATTCCAAAAATGAAAACAATGCATCCAGTAGTAAAGTTTTCATGTCATAAAAAAGAAATATAACGTCAGTCAGCAGTTCTATAAGGAAGATTTAGACTTTCACTTTGATGTTATGAGAATAAAAGAAATACTAAAGATCATAAATTTTGGAGCCATAAAAATCCATAATGTTTGTTCTCTTAACAAAGGCATGCAAACGATGCCCCATTTTCACCCCACTCTTCAAAAAGTTAGACATAATTATTTAGGTATTGTTATTTACTCTCATTAAATATTAATTATAGTTATCAGATTAATACTACTATAATGGTTTGTTTTGTCGTACTAAAGAGGACTGCTTTTTTGGTTCACAATGGCTAAAGAGATTGGGACCTATTGCTTAAAGCCTTGTACTAACTGTAACCAACCAACCACCCGAAGTCGGGTGTAGGGTGCTGAATTGCTGGTTCGGTCTGACCGTCAGGCAACAATGCGTTACGCAGGGACCAAGTCAACATTCTGCCCATAAATTTAAAACAACAAAACAAATAGACAATCTAAATAAATAAGTACAATCAATGCAGTTTCCGGAAGTGTGGGGGATACTCCGCAGGAGATCTGCCCAGGTTGAAAGTCCGGTTGACGTGGTGTAGTACTTGTAACTTTCTGACGTGAGAGCAGGTGTAAGTGAGGGAAGCAATGACTGCACAGGGCAGTTGTGATGGTCATTAGGGAAGGGGTACTTTTCCCCTTGCGGTGTGGTTTTAGACTAAAATCTTCATGACCGCACAATAGCGCCTTGATTAGCTGTGAGCCAGTCAACCAGGCTCCTGGCCTTCCTTATCAGTACCAGGTTTTTGATTAGGCTCTCTGCCCAAGGTTCCTTGGATGTATCAGAGGGTTTCTTAAGATGCAAGTCGTGTGTCAGAGGGCAGTCGTGCAGATAGTAATTGGAGTCACCGACTACACCTCAGACACAATCTCCCGATGAGCTATCAGAGACGTGGAACCTGTGGAGATACTGAGGGAAAGGTCCATGGTTCGTAAGAAGGGCATTTACTGCCTCATTTCCACTCAGTCTAAACAATTTCACTTTTCTTAAGAAACCATAAAGAACCCTGCCTGTAGTGGCCGAGTCCCAGTAGTTATGCCACTAGAGGAGCATCTCTTGCTTAAGTTTTAGTTCTATAGATGAGCTAGTGAGTAGGAATTGCTTAAAGCCTATTTCGATAGGCTATGAATATACATGCCAGCAGGGGAATGGAACCCACGTACTCCGGTACTGAAGAGCAGCTCTCTACCCGCTCGGCCCTCCTTCCTCAATACTAGAACAGAAAAAAAAATCTTCTAGAATATAAGGGTTCGATAGGCGTGTGTGAACTTGTATAAATACAGGGCTTTTGAATATTACTTTTGTAGACAGATAATTGCAATTAAATGCATTTAACCTGAAAGTTTTCTTTCATAGAAACTTTCATATTTTAAACACTAATAACTAATATTTACAACTTAAAATAAACATATTTTTATATCTACTATTTAATTTTGTGCAGAGATATTACGGTAACGTTTACATAAATGATCAAATGATATGTAATAAAATAAAAACTGGTTATGTTTTATGTAAGTACAACTGCAATTTTTGAAAAAATAACTGTCGACTTCATTATAGGATAACAGATAAATAACAATTTTCCTTATTTTGTTTAGGTAATATATTTTTTATATACCTGAAGTCTCCAATTAAAAAAAATTACATGTTCAATAAAAACTAAAAACAACGTAAAAATAATTAAAATCTAACGTTGATCCTTTGCTATATATGTATATCCCAGTTTCAAATTTCATATTCTGGTATCAAGACTAATGATTTAAAAGTCACAAACGTAATCCAACTTACTTATATACTCCTATAAAAAAATTAACTATACATATTAAGTTGTATTCTAATAATTTAGTCAAAAGCCATATCATTAGTTGAAATTTAATTGGATTTTCCCTTGTCAACGTGTTTTCTTCAAAATAAGATCAATTCCGCTTCCTTTTTTGACGCCCACACACGGAAAATTACCAATTATCAATAAGAAAAACTTGAAACACGAGATCGTAATTTTCTGCGCTTCACTTCAGGGATTCGTAATTGGTTGCCTTTTATTGCTTTATAAAAAAAAGTGAGTGGTATGGCTTCGCCATTGTAGTTCGTATAATCTGGTCGCATGCGTGAATATGAATACCTGTCTTGAAGAAAAAATTCATTAAAAGGAGATTAGTAAATCACCGTTAAAAATGTCATACACTCTAAAACCGGGTTAATTAATGGAACAAGTGTAGTAAGGAAAGGAGCAAGCCACGGTGTGCATAAATAAAAGTTTACGGAATGTAAATGAAATTATGTGGAGGAATTGAACGAAATTCTAATAAAACATACGATTAATTAAGGTAAACTGCTAAAAAGTTCAAGACAAATGTGCTTTATGGACTCGCACAGTTATGGAGTATTTCGAATGACACAACCTCAGACCTCATACTTATCTAAACTTCATATAAGTCCAAGTGTTAATAAAACTGGAACAGATGTATTGGAAAGACTTGTCGATAAAAATATCGATACAATTTTCATTTCGGTCATAACCGCCTTTCCTCCTATGCAAATCTATTTAACTATGAGCGGTGGTATAAATGGAGTTTCCCGATTATCTCCTTGGCTTTTTTTCTGTAACTCTGATAGTTTGGTACTGCTAAAAATGTTGTTGTGGTAAGTCAGTCGTAAGGAAATACGACGTAGTATGCCAAAAACTGCTTTAGTTTATTTTAATACCCTGTTTATATTTTTATCGTTTGAGCTGAACGAATAATAGTTTAATCCATGAAATGAACTGTGTTTTTAATCTTTCTTTGTATCTCCACACCACACGCATAACACGACTCGGGGCATTCTGCTAATAAGTTAAAATTTACCCCAACACGGTTATGGACCCAGCAAGATGCACCTTGAAAGCCATTTTTTATTCGACCCCCATAATTCGGCAATTTTTGTTAATCGACAATAATTAAATGACGACAATTGCATGTGTCTCATAAAACCAAATAAATTTAACATTTTTAACGAGTGGGGAAAAAAAACCTGGTCACAAATAAACCTAGTATGCCGGTCTGCACCGTTAATTTTTTTCAAAGCTATACTTTGGGGATATTTGTTGATCACCAAATAATCAAATGGTGGAAATTACGCGTTTCTCATAAGCTAAAAGAAATCTAACATTTTATACAATTTTTTGCATATGAAAATGAAAAAAATTGTCTCAATTAATACTATTTAAAATACAATGAAACTATTTTTAGAAACATTTGCACAGGATGATATAAAGAAATGAAACATTTCAAGCAATTCTAAACACAAAAAAAATTTAGCAGTATTTAAGGATTAAAAGATTTTTTAAGATTAAATTATTGCAATTTATACAAGAATTACAAATTATATTCTCCCAACTATCTCTACTTGACGAGTCCTCAGAATCGTCATATTTAACGAGAAAAAAACGCAGTGTGTTAGATGCACCGAAATCTAATGTGGACACCAAATGGCCTTTTTCGTACGTCTATTAAATTTTAAGCACATTTCTTTCAATTTAAACTCGATTTTATTTCACTGTGATACACAGTCCTATTCTTTAACACACTGTTGTGCGGGACACGTACCAGTACGTTTTTTGATGATTAATACTTAGCGCGAGTCACGTACTAGTACGGGTTACTGTAACTTAATTTCTATCGTATTATTGCTTAAATATGATTTAGTATTATTTTTAAACAAAACGAACTAAATTTTTCGTATCTGATCATATAACCTTTAATTTATTCATTAATGTATTAGTATACTGGGTTTACAAAAATAAATAAATCTGAAACAATGTTACCACAATGGCGAACATAAAATAACTTACTCAGTTCGGAATTGGGCCAAATTTCTCTCATGACAGACATAGCACAAATATATGACACAATGTTCTACAAAATTGGTTAAAATTTTGAATGTTTCTGAATAATGACATATAAAATTTTGTGTTCCTACCGATAATGACAGACATAATATAGAGTTATAATTTGGAATTGCTTAACCCTTTGAAGATCACTCTTAGAAATTCTTTGGTATTTAATCCAATTACGTTATAAATTTTATCTATGAGACTTATAGATTTCAAATATATTTTTTACTTTTTTTTTGAAAGGGGAGGGTCGAGATTTAGAGAGGGTGCTTTAACTGTGAAAAGCTGCCCTTGTACAGAAGAAAAATATTTCTTTCTTAAAACTTTAAATAAATTTGGAGAGTAATGAATAATTATTACCTTTAAAATAATGTAAATAATAAATAGCTAAACAATTTATAAGTAATGTTTTAGGTTAGTATTTTCATATGAGATCATGAAGGAAATCGAACTCTTGATTCTTCCATGTAAAACAAATTTAAAAATAGTATGTTTTAAAGAGAAGTAAATTAGTTGTAGTGATACCATTTATTTATAGTATCAAAAACAAAGAAAAGATAATGTGTTTAAAACAGAGAAAAGGTATTAACAGGTGGTTTTGCTACGAAACCACTGCCCTTAAAAGGGTTAAAAGAAAGAATATAAAACAGTTGTGTTACAGAAAAGTTTCTTATAAGAAAAATATAATTCTAAAAAATGAAATTTAATAAATTTCCAGTTTGTACGACACATTCTTTTTTTTCATTTTTTCTTTAAAATTGTATGCACACGTACTAGTACGTTTTCTGACGATTTATACTTAGAGCTCACGTACTAGTACTGGTTTGTGTAACAACATGGTTTGTTTTGTTACTATAATAATAACGGTATATACAGGAAAACGAAGCCGAATGTTCTTGTCTACTACATAAATTCTGGAAAAATTTAGATAAATAAAAACTAGTTTTTACATCAGTCGTTGCGGAACCACAGAACGGGAAGTTTGATTAAAAAATCAATTTAGATTTAAAATTAACTTTTTATTTATCCTTGCAAAAATGATATTATATATATATATATATAAATATATATAATATATATACTATATTATATATATATAATTGTGTGTGTGTGTGTGTGTGTTTATAAATATATAATATATAATATATTATATTATATATAAATATATATAATTGTACTTATATGTATATTTGTTTGTGTGTCCATTTATATATCTGTTTATATATTTCAATATAAAATATAAAAAGTAGGTTAAAAAATTAAATAAATTTCGATCTACTGAGATTTAACTAAATTACTAAATTTACGCTCAAAATGCCGGCACCAGGTACAATTCCACTGCGAAATGTACCCTCACACATTATGTTAATAAGGTGTGCGGTCACACAATGGATAAAATATCAGTTTTTAACAAAATCAAAACTTTTTTACTATAATAATTCAATGGGTAGAATTATACTCAATAATGAGTATTGTGTAGTAACCTTCAACAAGCCAGTGTTCCCATAATGGGAGCATTAAATTTAAAATTTAATTAAATACAATGTTTCGCTAAAACTAATTTGTTAAAAAAATTTTAATTACAAATAAACTCAAGCGGAAGTTAATCAAGATATAGTTCTATTTTCCATGTACAAACTAAATGAATATTGATTAATTATGATGAGATGTAACATGACCCCATTATCATGATTACAGAATAAATACTACAGACTAAAAAAGATATAATTTTAATTTTCGAGTATATGTGGGTATTTTATTAAGTAAGTTAGAGTTACGATTAAAAAAGTAATCAAAAACTGACAGTAGTTTTTAATATTAAAACTAACAATTGCTGTAATTAAAATCCTTCCCAGCGTGCCATTTTTCTCTTATTACTTTATTTTACAAAAGAATATAATTAAATGCTTACAATAGTTTTCTATTTAAAAAAATACGAGCGATTCCCCCCAAATACATCAAGTTAATATAAAATTCTGTTTACGTAGTTCAATATGAAGTCTTTAGCGCTTTCGGAATACTCAAGTAAGAAGTTCTTTTTTTTGCCAAATGCTCCAGGGGTTGCGTAAATTCCTGCGGCTAAATTCAAAGAAACTTCATTTGTTCTTTCATTCTTCATCGTTAAGTACGACTGGTAGCCTTAAATTTCCAAATGGAAATAGATGACGACAAAAACTGGGTTTTGCTGTCTTATTTGTTCTATTTTGTGTTGTGTTCATAAACAATAGCAAAAAAATAGAGTTTATAAAAAATCTGTGATCGTAATAAATGATAATATTTGATTATTAATTAATATTAGAAAATATTAGTGAAATTTTAAATGTAATGCAAACAGTTTTATATAATAAATATTGCGTTAAACCTGTAATGAGTACAAGGATATGCACGTACCACTATTCCCATATGACTATCGTAAAATTATTGTCATTTTTTTTTTGTAATACACATTAAATACATCTTTGAAATTCGTCTTGTATGTAATAAATATAAAAGTGAAAGCAAACTCTTTTGGAGTAATAAATATTATATACAACGTTCAAAAACATTTTCTATTAATATACATTCAGTTCATCTAAAAAATACATTAAATTATTATTGATCATTAATTATTGTTACACGATATTCGTAAAATTTCAAATGAAAAGCAACTATTACATATTTAAATTTTTCATTACACTAGAAACGAACACAAGATTATAAACGTACTACTATTGCAGGATAAATATCATACAGTTAGTTTGATTTCTTTCTAGTAATACACATTAAATACAACTTTGAAATTCATTTTATGGAAGTATGTATTAAAGTAAAAGAAGTGTGCATAAAGTAAAACTATTAAACCATTTAGAGTAGTAAATACTATACATAACGTTGAAAAACATTTCGTATTAATAAACATTAAATGCTACTTAAATACATTAATTATTATTACACGATATTCGTGAAATTTCAAAGGAAAAGCAAATACTATTACATATTTAATTTTACATTACACTAGAAATGAACACAAGGGTATAAAAGAACTATTATTTCCGTGTAAACATGAAAAATGTAGTTAGATTTCTATCTAGTAGCAAGTTTCAAATCAAACATTAAAATTCCTTTCGTACAAGTGCGTATTAATTATAACAGGTAAATATTAGAACCTCCATTATAGTAATAAATATTAAGTGCGACTTTGAAAGCTCTTTTTTATAAATTAAATGTAACTTTGAAAGTTCTTTTCGGTATAAGATATTAAATACAAGTACGAAATGAAAGCCCCTTTTTGGTAGTACTGTCAAATACAGCTTTGTAAGCCCCTTCCTAAAAATAGCATTAAATACAACTTTAAAAGCACTTTATAATGTTAGGTATCGTATACAAATTTGGCAGTTCTTTACTTGTAGTAGATATTAAGATTTAGTTAAACTTTGACACCTTTTCTAACAGTACAAATTATTTACAAGTGTAAAATTCCTTCTTAGTATAAAATATTAAATACAATTCTGAAAGCTCGTTCTTGTAGTTAGTATTAAATAAAACTGTAAAAGTAATTTTCTAATAGTAAGTATTAACCAATTGCGCTACAAAGACGTGCCAGGCACGTCGAGATGCTTTTGTTACAGAACCGAAAGCGACGTGTATACCACGTCGATAGTCATTTCGCGCAGAAACAAATGCGACGTGAATACCATGTCGATAGTCACTTCGCGCAGAAACAAATGCGACTTGTGCGTGGTACATCGGCTAATCGTAAGAGTTCAGCCGTTCATTCTTCAGCTACAGTTCTACAGTGAATAACATCGCTTGCTGTCTTGAATATACCAGAGTTGATACGGTATGTTGTACGAATTTTTTACACGAGAATTCCTCTAGTTTTTGAGATATCTTACTATAATGCTGAAAAATTGAATGAAGTATTTTAAAGTATTTTTTAAAGTTATATCGCGGAGCGCGCGCGGCCACCGGCAGTTAAATCGTAGCGCAAGTGGTTAAATAAACTAAGAAAGCCCCATTTTACAGTTAAAAAAAGATTCTAATGGAATTTACAGAAATAATAAAACATTAAGCCATTCAATCATTATTTAACAAAGTATTGCAACATAAAATTATGTTATATTAGAGCAATAACTTGTTCTAATATTAATCTTAAAGTAATTTTAGTACACTATTACATATTTAAATGTCACTCCTTATAAAATAATAGAAGTTTTCCTATTAAAATCTATTTAGTGAACTACTCCGTACGGTCATATCACATCAGAATCTCAGCGAGAGATTCAAATCAAGGGGAGTTTTAATTTAAATTTGTATATAATTCTTCCTTAGTTAATTCTAGAAATTACTAGAATATATGTGATATTACTAGAATAGTGTTCAAGAATATTACACAAATATATAAAAGAGAAGTAATCTCAGTTTGTTAGTCAATTCTTAGTTCTGTCAACCAAGTGTGTCTTGAGAATTAAATAAAATGCTTTAAGTTTCTACTATTTGTGTCTCCCTACTCTGCCACACCTATCAGTTTGGCAATATTTTAAGGTAAATTTATTATTTTGTAAAATCATATAACATATAAATAACAATATTTAGGTATGAAAAAACTAATATAGCATCCACACAATCGTATTAATTTTGAAACTACCTTTAATTATAGAATTAAATATTAATTAATACAAGAATACTTTTTAAAAAGTAACATAAGAAATAAAGTCACATGCGGTTTTCAAGAATATATACTTCCCATTTGCTTACAGGTTTTATTTTTGGCAGATACTCTTAAATTCTGGAGTAGAAATAAAGTCATTTCTATAGGTAGCTTACAAATTTCAATCATTATACTACAATTAAAATTATCAAATTATCTTATATACTTTATTTTCATTCTTTTATTTATCAAAAGTCATTTTCAAGGTATTACTACACAATATGCTTTTATTTCGAGACATCACTGTGTAATTATTTTTGTAAGCATTTATATTTTATTTCTAGCAATACAAAGCAACGTAAGATGACTTATTTACTTATTTTTAGTTAAATGATTTCACAGTTGCTGATTCAAGATATGACAGAAGACATAAGTATAGTCAAAAGTAATTTTTTATGTCTGGAGTAATTTCATTATGCCTTTGTTTACCTGCGTAGGTAAAATTATAAAAATAAAACAGTTTTAAGGAATAACTAAAAAAATATTTCTTAGCAGAACTGCAATTTCTTACGCAAGTACGACGCGTTGCATAATGTAACATTCTTTTAATTTTACCACTTTTTTGTATATTTAAGAAAAATGACACCGCTTTCTAAAATTCCCTGAAAGCAGACTGCGTCAATTTTCCAGTGAATACTTTTGTTCAGAAACAATAGGTTAAACAATTCCTTTCATATGATGTGATGCATTTTAATTTAGAGAAGCTAAACTGCTTGCAATTCACTTTAGCGGTATGTCAAAAAGAACGTTTGGATAACATATCTTACCCTTTGGCGATGAAAGTCCTAGAATGCTCTATTACCAGAGAGAATTTCTAGGATTAAAAGAACAAAAGTGAAATGAATGCAAACAAAACAATTTGCTTCTAGGCATCTCAATTTAAAATTCTAATAGGACATTTTCATATATATAAATTTAATTTTTATAAAGAGTAACTATGCTTATAAATGTGAACAGCAAAACTAAGTATATAGTATAAATAAAAAATGGTACAAGAGAGTACATAAAAATGGTAAAGTATTTTTATGTTAATTATTGTCACTCTATATTGCAAACTCTAAACTACAAGTAACTAATAATGCATTAAATTAAATTTATTATTTAAAATGGGTGCTTGACTCCATTCAAATGCTTTGTCTACCACCATCAGAACAATGAGGTTTTTACTTTACCTTACAAGTAAAAAATATTTTTCATTAATTCATTAATTTTACTTCTTTTTACAATCATAACTGTATTTTCTTCTTCACTTTTTTCTGTATATTAGTAATAGTTTACTATTCACACCTTGTTTATTCTACATATTTCTGCTAACCATTACATTGTTTGGACACAGTCGCGTTTACACATATACATACATACACACACACACAAATACATAGACATATATATACATATACATATATACACATATATATACATATACATATATATATACATATATATAACATATATATATATATACATATATACATATACACACATATATACATACACACATATATATATACATATATATACATATATTCATATATACATATTACATATCTATAAATGTATGCATGTATGTATATATCACATTAAATAAATAACGACTTAAACTCTTAAATATTATAATCATACAACTTTAAAGTAACCCTTAAGCTAAATCTTTCTTATACAATGATAGAAATTCTTTTTCCTTTTGTAATTTCCATATATCGGTTTCTACTTATTTCTTGCATTCCACTCTTTTTAAAATTGGCACTTCAACAAGCATTATTGAAGTTAATGATAAAACACTGGAGAATTTTCAAGACTTTAAAAATGATGGGATACTTAAGCATTTTCATAAAAAAAAATCTCTTCAGAAGGTCCAAGATATTTTAAATATACGTTTGAAAAAAAAGATTAAATTTTTGAACTACAAAAAGTCGTCTTTACAAGTATTAGATTTGAATTTTCAAACGAGACTACTTCACATAATACTAACAAGAAACTCAAGATACTATCTGTAACATCACAAAGAAATTTAAAATAGAAGAATTGGGGTTTCGAAGCGGAAAATAAATGGTTTAAATCCTCCGCGTATCTCCCTCTCCTTTCCTCTTGGAAAGATTGAGATAGAACTATTTGAGAAAATACAGTGTTCAAAGTAATATTTCTGCATGGTAATACTTTTGCATAGCCTGCTATTTTCAAGCTCCATTCTTTTTATCATAGAAACTAAAACAATTTTAGAACGATATTTTCCAACTTTGGTAGCTATAAATGCGTTTCCTTTAATTTCCTACTCGCACGGGTTATCTACAGAAGTGTTGTGCATTATATTTAAGTTTATGTGTTTCTAGGTAAAATATATTGTGCTTGTATATTGACTTTTTTAAACTTCGTTCCCTGAATAAATATAATGCCAAAGATGAAATGGTAATTCCTTTTCCCATACATAAAATTCTCTAGGAAAAGGTATGTTTTTTTATTAATTATTAGTAGTTCCCTTTCTTTTCATATTTTTTAAAAGAAAAAACAGGGACATTCTCTTTTGCAGTTTGCAGTTGGTTGTGAGTCCCTTATATGTATTTCATAAGGAATTTACCAATTAAAAATGATTCCATTTTAGACCTTTTAAATTATTGCATATTTTTTTCACTATTTAACATGATCAAGGTTTTAAATAACATACATAAACCCATCCAATTCTGCCAAATAATAAATATTTCGAACATACTTTACCACAACCCTCTAAAGAACCGAAACGGTACAACTTTGATATACCCCCCAAAAAAATTACGCGCCAAATCTGGCACTCCCTACGGACTTTTTAGGGTTGCTGTTTCTTATTTTGGTGTTGCCAATTTAGGTTTTTTCAGCTTTTAGGTTTTTGCTGTTGCCAAATTTAGTATTTTCTTGTATTTTGTACCATTTTTTGAGTTTTTTTTTTAAAGTTTTGTGGCAACAATTTTTGGATTTCATATATGTTTTACCGCCATTTCATTCATTCGCCATTTCTTTGTGAAGTGATCAAGCGGATTTCTGACTTGCTGTATTTTGCTGCAAATCTGGTTGTATTTTCCAATTGCATTTTTTTTCTATTAATTATTTTTATCTTTTAGCTTTCAATATGCCTACTGTATATAGTGTTGTTGAAAAGTTTCAGGGAATTTTGAGTCGGAAAATTGATAGTTTTTCTTCATTTTCGTCGGGTAGGCCGACAGTTGGAAGGCCAGGTATTGTTAATTGTTAATTGTTTATTGCTGCTGGCGTAAATTGGGAGGAATTCAAAATTTCTCTATAAATAATTCTTTTTATTAGATTGCCTACATGTATTTTCAATTGTATTTGTTAAATTTTTTGTGTAAATTGCATATATGTTATTCAGTGTCATTTATTTGCATTTTTTATGTATTTATTGTATTTTTTATGTATTCTTTTTTTTTGTATTTAATGATTCCGTATTTTTTATGTATTAATTATTTATATTTAGCGAGAATCCATCTTGGCGAGAAAAAAGGCGCCAAAAAACAGGTATTTTGCTTGGCGAGAAAAAAAAGTAGCCAAATTTCCGATTTGGGGGGGGTATATTAAAGTAGTTCCAAAGAAACGGTACAAGAAACACTCTACAGGCGATCAACATTGATTTCTTAGAAATTAATCGATTTGGTGTGCTAAGGTCAACTCTTGGTCAATTACACATTTCACTTACCAGAAGAATTCTGGATGATGATATAAGTTGCCTTCTCCTCTACCATACGGTTAATTCCAACGGGTAGCAAGAATATTGCCAGTCATTCAGATATGTTTTAAGCAATAAGTACCAATCTAATTAAACAATTGTTGCAGACAACTGTTGAATCTAATTGTTGCAGAACTGTTACCGTAAGAGCGCTTTCCCTCTTACCTACACGACAGCGATAAATCATAGACGTTTCCGACATCGCCGCACGTAAAATGCACTAAGATGAGCTACTCGCTTTCCCACCAACCGATTCAATGACGATTTTGTCGTTTTCGAACGGCCGATATCGTTCATCGGACATTTTTGTCGTTCCGCAAGAGCTATTCCTTTTGAATCGGTCCGACATTTTGAGAGCTATCGCTACTCACGTTGTTTGCTTTGGATTAATAAATTATATTTTTGTAATACAGTTGTTACATGACTTTATTTTTAAATTCATTATTAATATAATATTTAAGTACGTAGATTTCTTACGCATTAAATTGACGCATTCTGCTCAGATTTTAATGTTATGTTATTCTCACTTGCTTGATCATAAAATGCAATTTTATCGTAGATTTGCTATTATTACTGTTTGAATTTCACATCTGTTATATTAAGTTCTCATCTGCAATAATTAATAAGTTCATTTATCGCATACTGTTGCTTTTGAAAGCAAATTACTGAGTGTATCAAATTTTGATTTAAGATTGTTTAATAAATTTAAAGAGGTAAAGTGACTAAAGAAAATGATCTGGTAAATGTGTTAATAGTTAAAATTAAATAGATTTACAAAGGGAAATGAAAAGGACAAAATTAATGACATAAAACTAGAAAAGAGCAATTAAAATTGAAAACATTTTTATTCGAATTTTTTTATTCGAACAAAAATCATTTTAAATATTAGAAGAGATGCCAGAATTTGAGCAGATTTAAGAGAGTTACAGTAAAAAAATTTAGATTTAAAAATGGAATAGTAAAAAAAAAAACACCGGGAATCGAACCCGAGGAGGAAATTTAATAATAAAATTTTTAAAAATGCGATGATTTTTTGCCATTTTTTTCAAAAAAATTTGTCAGGGAAGCAGTTAATATCTTGGGAAAAAAATCGGAGTTTAAGAGGGGGCTAGAACATGAATCCATAAAATATTTCCCTGACCCACGTCCCAGCTTTTGGCGAAAACAATATCCTTTGGATCGAATAGGGAAACAAATTCTCAGACTAAAAGGTTGAATTTCTCTTTTGTAGTTGTCTCTTATAAGTCATAGTTAAAAAAAATAAAGTACAATTTCATTTAAATAAACATTTTCATGTGTCTTAGTAGTGTGTCATGCTTTCAATTTAACCCTATGTACCATATTTATAAACCTAGATAAAAAGTTACATTATTTAACAAGCAAAAAGCACTTTGCGGGCGTTAAATCAGCAAAATATATTAATAATAATTCATTGAAAAGAGCCAAAAAAATCAGAATTTTTGTTCCTGTGTTGACATTTTCTCTTGTCGGCTGTAACCTATGACAATTTGGTTCACAATTCCCTTGTTGACCAGTCCTTTATATAAACGTTTTCGGGAAGAAAGGGTGAAAATTATATCTTACCTTTCATATAAAACAATAAAAGCAAAATGTAAAGATTGAATGAAACATACAGTTAGCAAAATACTTATACACTTTAGCATTTTTAACTATATAAAACCGATATTTTGACAGAAAATAGTTTTAATACAAAATATTTGGAGTACATTTTAAATCATATAGCAAAATATTTTCGTGCAATTAAGAAGGTCCTCTGTAGAAATGTTTAAAAACTTTTTGCAAAAAAATTTATTTGTACACAGTAAGATAAACAAACAAGGATAATATTTTTACTAATACCGATAATAACTTTAACTTTGAAAAACTTATAACTGAACATTTTAACTTTAAACAATTTACTGTGACATAATGAGTGCATTGATAGCAGTCAAAAACTTTTTAAAATGAATCTGAGAATTGACACTACCAAAACATCAGACTTATCAAGATTTCATGTATATCTGAAGAAAAAAAAATTATAAAATATCAGACCGGAAAATTTTGCTTTGTTCTCTCTAATATGCTAATTATCGAATTCTTATCTGTGTCTATTGTTTTTTTTTACAATCTCCGTTGTAATAGTCGAAACGAATAATTCCTTTTATTAATATAACTTCTTATAGAATAGTCATAATTACTTTGCATTTTTGATCGACTTATCCTTTTCTCACGAATATATAATAAAATCTTGAAACCAAAATCATGAATTCAGTCAACATTATCAAATTAGTTTATTGTGAAAGCCCTAGCTACTGCACCCCCTCAGTATTTCGCTATTCTTTAAAGAATAATAATTTTCGATTATTAATTTGTACATATCTGTACAATTTATTATAATAATAAAATATTTAGAAATATTAATTTCTAGCTGTTTCATTGAATCTACTTTATATACGTTACAGTAAATGTAAAAAAACAATTTGGATTAAGGTACAAAAACTACTTACTCAATAATTAAATAATTAATGTAAATTTATAAAATTTTAAAAACTTTAAACAATTAGAATGACTAAAACGAAAAATTATCTGTAGAGTATTTTAATTTCATGAAAAAAAAAATAACTAATATTAAAAAATTATTATCCTTTTACCTGTTCTGTACATCACGTATATTAAAGTCATCTAATTCTTTATACGCTTGTATATCACATGTGATATACACTAATATTAAATATATCAAAGCTTGTATGTAAAGAATAGTTCATTGTATATATAAATGTTTTATTTTTTACTCAATCTATTCAAGTCTAAATTTGAAAATTAAAATCCTTATTAGTAAATAATCATTTCCTTTTCTAATACGGGAAGTAGTCATAATTCATATTTATTCGCATTTTTGAAAAGGGTGAACCAAAACTCCTTGTGATTCTCAATTGAAATATAATGGACAAATCGATTAATATCTCAGTCTTTTAATTAGAGAAACAAAATCATGAGCATTCAACTTCAACATAATGATAACAAATGTTTCGGAAAGGAAGAGGGGCTATGAAAGCACAGCTTGGAGTATTTCGCTATTCATTAAAGAAAAAAATAATTTCTCTAAAAATTATATAAAGTTTAATACGTATATGTAATAATAATTCCATTATAAAACTAAATAATATTTAATATTATGTATCTAGCAGTCTATACATTATCTTTTATATACCTTATTAAATGTAAAAATAAACAATTTGGAGCAAAACCTTTACAATTGAAAAAAATAGAAATTTTAAAAATTGAAATTAAAATTTAATTTTTTAATATGAATTAAGAGTACACTGGGAAAATTATATTTTACAGGGTATACTTTTATTTCATTATTAAAATACAATACAGTAAATTACAGAATTTAAGAGGAGGGCACGAATCCATCATACCTCCCTCTACCTTCCCCCACTCCTTCTTCCTCTGGCAAAGATATTAAATTTCTTAGCACCGGAAAAGTACCTTCATTTAATATAACAGATGTTTTATTTTTTTCCAAATACTTTCAAGTAATAAATGAAATCAACAAACATTTATATTTTAAAAGCACAACTAAAACATTCATTTCATATTCATAGTAGACTCAGTTACGTAATTCTGCTTATTTCTCGGCAAATCTAAGGTAAAACGAAAAGTGTTGTCATAAGTGGCATCAGCTGACAAAATAAAACAAAAGCGAGTTCCTTACAGAAATTTCATAAGTCGCGTCAGATTCATTCGTGTTCAGCGAGAGAAATCGGATGCAGGTATGAAAGCACAGCTGGGAGAAAATTCATCCGGCTGCAATTCATCTCCAAAGCTGAGAAAGTAATTTCTAAACGGTAACTAAGGAAGCTATATATTACTAATAGCATATGTTTACTTGCGTAAAGCTTCCAGTTAAATAAGATAGCTAATATATGAATGACAGTTTGTGACACTTATAAGAGACTGTTCACAACCAGAGTAAAGTCAATTTTTTCTTTCACAAAATAAAATTGTTTTCCGGATTAATAACGTGTTATTCTATGTGCATGTGTAAGTACATATGTTTGATTAAGGTATTAAGCATTTCTAAAAATTCATGGTTGCAATTCATCTCCAAAGCTGAGAAGTAATTTCAAAATGGTAACTAAGGAAGCTATATTAAAAATAGCATATGTTTACTTGGGTAAAGCTTCCAGTTAAATATGCTAGCTAATATATGATGACAGTTTGACACTTATACGAGACTGTTCACAACCAGAGTAAAGTCAATTTTATCTTTCACAAAATAAAAATTTTCCGGATTAATAACGTGTTATTCTATGTGCATGGGTAAGTACATATGTTTGATTAAGGTATTAAGCTTTGAAAATAAATTTAAGTTTTCTATTGATTCAGACATATAGATCAATATATTTATTCATGACGCACTCTGAAATCAGTGATTTTCCCTATTGTGGAAGAAAAGAAGTCTTTGGCTGAAAAAAGTTCCATTCTCCATCAAAGTCAAATTTTGTTGAGCTTCTTCTGCAAAACGCATTATAACTTAACTATTTAGCTTGTGTCTTTATTATCTATGCTAAGATAACTCTATTGCTATCACGAGTTTTTCAGTACCTCTGTTGTTCCAATGTTTGGTCTTCTTACTGGACACGACTGTCTTAGTGTTCATTTGTTTAGGATTGGACTTGCTTGAGTGATTGCTTGACACTTATACGAGACTGTTCACGACCAGAGTAAAGTAATTTCTGGTAAAATTCATCTGGTTGCAATTCATCTCCAAAGCTAAAAGTAATTTCTAAACATAACTAAAAGCTATATTACTAATATGTTTACTTGGGTAAAGCTTAGTTAAATATGCTAGCCAATATATGAGTACTGCTGACACTTATACGAGACTGTTCACAACCAAGTAAGTCAATTTTATCTTTCACAACAAAAATTGTTTTGATTAATAACGTGTTATTCTATGTGCATTGTACGTACATGTGTTTGATTAATATCGACTCTCCTAATTATAGTTTGTCTAATTCTGGACGACCTATGAACTAAAATTTGTCATCACTGCATTGTATAATCATACATATATTGTTAAAAAATAAGGAAAGATAGAAGGCTAATAGCTTTTGTCAAATGCTAGCATATATAAATAATAGAACTCAATTTCTGCAAACAATTCCAAATTAACTTCGCTCGCTTCGGTTAAATCGTAATTAATTACTTATTTTGAATTATAATAGTACAGTTGTTAACACTTTGCGTGATGACATCGTAAAATTTTCCACATTTCATGTCCTCAAAAGCAGTTTGAGAGTAAAATTTTTTCACATAAGATATACTTCAAACACACGTGAATTTACCAAAAGTAAAAAAATCAGCTAAAATATTTTTAATAACAAAAAGTTTCTCTACTGCAGAATTTTTTAATTACTTTACTCTCTTACTGTCAAACGCAAAGTGTTAAATAAGATAATTAAAAAACTTTTAATAATTAATGACAAGATAAAACTAACCATTATATTATATAATCATATTTTAAAAAACATTTTCTTTAATATGAGTTGCGTTAATGAATTCAAAGTCCAATATCATTTATGTTCTATAAACATGAAAATAATTGAAGAAATAATATGTAGCAGTTATACATTATAACTATTTAAGACTAATAGCGTATGAGAAGGCTTCAATAAGAACTAATTTTGTATGAGATTTTTTAAATTTTTTCTTATTTTATTCAAATAGCAATATTTTTACAATACATAAAAAGAAGGAAATAAAAAATATTCCAATACAGCAACATTTTATTAATCTTAAAACTTTTGTGTATTACATTACTATAGTTATGTAATACACAGACTACATTACTATTATAATTTGAGATTATGAAGATGCTGAAAACAAATATTTATTTAAAATATTACCGTAAGGACAGTAAAATATTTTTAATAATTTTATTCATAATTCAATTCTTCAATAGCAAATATAAATTGTCATGTCTCTATATTTTTACTATAACCAATAAATATTTAAATACTCCAATTTGTATAAATATTTATTTGTGGTACAGATATTTTATTTTTCAATTTTAACTATGGTATTTATGTAAATATAACAATAATAATGATTCGTGTCATTTTTTATGATATAAAAATAAAGGTTTACAACAGTAGCAGAATTAATATACAGTAGCAATAAAACATAAATATAAAAAGAGATTGAAGGCAGCTTATTTTGCTTAAAATTATCTTTACTCAGGATCACATAAAATATCTAAAACAGATTCAATTTTAAGCAACATAATGTTTTCTGCTAAGCAAAGAATTTCTGCTGCTACTATTCAAAAAATCTACTTTTAACGCCTTTTTTTGGAAAGAAAGACGTAAGTGAAAAAAAAATTCTCATGGGAGTTTCGTCCCAATTGAGAAAATACATTTTAAAATAAATATATAATAATAAATAATAAATTTTAAAATAACTTCAAATTTCAATCTTTTTTTTAACTCGTTTCTTTGACAAAATATTTGACAAAATATTTGACATCACGGTTCTTGTACTTCCTCCCCATTTGTCACAATTTCAAAAAACCCTCTTTTCAAACGTAGTATCATTTAACTGTTTCAACCTCCCTATTTTTTGAATTTTAATAATTAAGAAAATAAACTCCCAAATAATACACATAATACATTTAATTTTTCGAAATAAACGCTGAGGTTTAAAACTACATTGACAGAAAATGCTTAAGTTTGTATTTTTTTTAATTATCCTAAATTATATCGATGATCCTGCACTGAAAAAACATTTACTCTCTTTTTTTTATGAATTCTTATAAAAAGAACTCTTCACACGTTTCATTTCTTCACTATTTCAGCTCATATTACGATAAAGTATTTTAATGTTTTTATCCATAATGTAAGGCTTTAATAGCAATTATACAAAGTACCATGCCTCATGTGTTTTTACTACATTCAACTACTCGAATTTCCATCAATACTTTAATTATGATAAAGATATCTACAAAATACCCTCTGCTTTTCAATTTTTATTATTTGGGATATTAGCTCCTAATTAATACGTATAATCCATTTAATTTTTTGAACTATACGTCGAGATTTTAAATAGGAATAACAGAAAATGTTTCGTCATTCTTGTATTTCTTTAATTGTGTCCATTTGCTTTGATGATCCGGAATAGAAATTAAAAAATAACAGAAATACTCTCCTTATTTTTTGAATTATTATGAGTGAACTCTTCCCAGGTTCCACTTCTTTACTCTTTTGATGTATCCCCCTTTACAATAATAACGTAAGTTATATGTCCGTCTGTCCTCGAAT
Organism: Pardosa pseudoannulata; assembly: GCA_032207245.1. Taxonomy (NCBI): domain Eukaryota; kingdom Metazoa; phylum Arthropoda; class Arachnida; order Araneae; family Lycosidae; genus Pardosa; species Pardosa pseudoannulata. The sequence continues at coordinate 26,764,491 of CM063505.1, read as the reverse complement.
TTATGAAGCGGTTGGACCTGGATTGGATAGAGGCATCAATATTGGATTCTTGATAAGTTAGGGTTAGCAACACTCAAAGAGAGTAACGTTTATCTTAATCTAAACTATCGATCCGATTGTAAAATAAGTTGGTATAAAAATGCTTCATATCACAGCAAAAAATACTGTCATCTTTAAAACGTTCGAAATCCACCCTCCCCCCCTTTTCGAGCGTTTAATGCCTTTTATTTCAAGCCCTATTTTCCCTAGTTAAGTGGTAGAGCGCTGCTCTTCGGAACCGGAGTTCGCGGGTTCGAATCCCGCTGCTGGCATGGATGTTCGTAGCCGTTCGGAATCGGCTTTAAACCGTAGGTCCCGGTCTCATTAGCCCTCGTGTGCAAAACAGTAGACCGTAGCGCTCCAAACCAAAACCAAACCAAAAAAAATTCCCTAGTTAAGAGAAGGAGATTAAATTTATCAATTTATCACATAATAAATAGGTAAAAATAACATTTTTTTCTAGCATTATGACGTCATTCCTTTAACCATCTCATTTAATCATTTCTTATTTTAAACTATTTAAATATTGTCTGCATTATTTTCATACGTTTTATCACTGAGCTTAGATATTACATCAATAATTTTCTTTTATATTTGACTTAAATAATAGATTAGGTACATATGTGATAATTTCAAATTAATCATCTATTATATTTTGTTGCAAGATAATTCTCAGACATAAAACAAACCAATTTTTATACCTGCCTTTTAAGATACTTCACAATTCTGGAAAATTAAAAATATTACTGATCCCGTCATATGACGGGCTATATGCTAGTATTACAATATTAGAATAAATATTCTATAATTTAAGGTAAGGTAAGGTTTTAATAGTTATTATATAAAGTTTCATTTCACTTTTATTTTTATTACATTCACCTACTCCAGTTTACTTCAATTTTGGAAGAGTGAGCTGCAAAGTACCCTCTCTATTTTTTTTAATTTTTATTTCTCTAATAATAGTTTACCAATTACACGTATGTATAATGCAATCAATTTTTCGAATTATACATTGAAGTTTTAAACCACATCAACAGGAATTATTTTTTTGTGCTTGTATTATTTTTTCTCATTTGCTTCGATGTTATCAATTATCCTAAACAGAAAAAAACGTACAATTAATCTTTTTATATTTTTAATCGTTGTAAGTGATCTCTTCACATATTCTACTTCTTTCGGCTTTTATTACAATATTAGAATGAAATATTTTAATACTTTTATCCATAATTTTAAACTTCAACAGCAGTTCTGTAAAGTGCTGTATCTCTTGCATTTTAATTACATTCAAATACACCAATTTACATCAATACTTCATTTATTCTACCGACAGCTGCAAAATCTCCTTCTCTATCTTACAATTTTTATGATTAAGGAAATAAACTTATCCATAATATGTAGAATCGATTTAATTTTTAGAGTTATTGCATCGAGGTTTAACAGAAATTTTTTTCCTCGTTTGTATTTTTTAACTCTCTCCATATACATCGATACTACCTAGGATTCTGAACAGATAAAGCAAAATTACTCTTCTTATTTTTTGAATCATTTTGAGTAACCTATTCATAAACTTCTACTTCTTAACTTTTTTGACTTATATTACAATATTAGGATAAAGTATTTTAATACTTTTAACCATAATTTTAAGTTTCAATATCAGTTATCTTAAAGGATATATGTCATGTTTTTACTACTTTCAACTACTCCATTAACATCAATAAATCAGTTATACAAACAACAGCTATACAGAACACTACTTTTCAATTTTTAAAACCATGCTTTTTTGCCCATAATACGTATGATACATGTAATTTTTATATCTATACGTCGAGGCTTGAAATTACATTAATAGAAAATATTTCCTTTTATTTCTTCATCAATTTCTATAAAATATGCATAAAGTGCTGCAACTCTTCTTATACATTCAACTATTCCAGTTTAAGTGAATACTTCAATGAGAAAGAGAACTACAAATCACACCCTTTATTTTTCATTTTATATAATTATGGAAATAAATTCCACTTTACGGTTTAAATTTTACGGTTAATGTATTTAATTTTCCCAGCTATATTATGGTATTATAATAAAATAATATTTTAATACTTTTATCCAAAATTTAAGACAGTACTTCAACTGCAATTACAAATAAGATACAATTTCAATAGCTATTGAATAAAGTGCTTTGTCTCTTGTTTTTACTACATTCAACAACTCCAGTTTACGTGAATATTTCAATTATGAGAAAGAGAACTACAAATCACATTCTTTAATTTTCACTTTTTATAATAATAGAAATAAACTCCGAAATAATACATTTAATATATTTAATTTTTCGAGATATATGTTGAGACTTTAAATTACGTTAACAGAAAATGTTTCCTTCTGTTTCTTTTTTTTTAACAGTCCCCATTTGCAACGATATTTTTCTATAATCTTAAACAGATAAAATAACAAAACTGCCCTACTTATTTCTTTAATCATGACGAATGCACTCTTCATAAGTTTTACTTCTTTGCACTTTCGATGTATATTATAGTATTAGGATTTAATACTTTTATCCTCAATTTAAGATTTCAATTGCAATTACATAGCATGCCGTGTCTCGTATTTTTATTACATTCAACTACTTCAGTTTACATCAATATTTCAATTATGAAAAAGAGAGCGAGATATGTGCAAAGCACTCACTCTATTTTTCAACTTTAAGGCTACAAACTCACCTAGAATATATTTAGTTTTTCGAGCGATGAATCGAGGTTTTAAACTACATTAACAGAAAACTTTTCTTGTGTTTTTTATTTTTTATTTTTCCCTAATTGCACCGATGTCATCTATGATCCTCAACACAAAAAAAGCAAAATAACTCTGCTTATTTTTTTTATTCATTTTCACTGAGCTCTTTACAAATTCCACTTCTTATCTCTTGACTTACATTACGGTATTAGAATAAAATATTATTTTAATAATTTTATCGAAAATTTAAGACACTATTTCAACAACAATTATATATAAGATACAATTTCAATAACAACTCTACAAAGTCCTGTGTCTCTTGTTTTCGCTATATTCAACTACTCCAGTTTACGTCAATACTTCAATTATGAAAAAGAGAACTACAAATCACACTCTTTAATTTTCACTTTTTATAATTATGAAAATAAACTCCAAAATAATACGGTTAATATATTTAATTTTTCCAGCTATATTATGGTATTAGAATTTTAATACTTTTATCCAAAATTTAAGACAGTACTTCAACTGCAATTATAAATAAGATACAATTTCAATAGCAATTGCATAAAGTGCTTCGTCTCTTGTTTTCGCTACATTTAACTTCTCCAGTTTACGTCAATACTTCAATTATGAGAAAGAGAACTACAAATCACACTCTTTAATTTTCCTTTTTCATAATTATAGAAATAAACTCCTAAATAATATATTTACTATATTTAATTTTTTGAGATATATGTTCAGACTTTAAATTACGTTAACAGAAAATATTTCCTTGTGTTTCTTTTTTAACTGTCCCCATTTGCATCGATACTTTCTATAATCTTAAACAGAAAAAATAACAAAACTGCCCTGCTTATTTTTTAATTATTTACATATTTATATATTTTTAATAATTATATATTTTTAATATTATAATATTAGGATTTAATATTTTTATCTCCAATAAAGATTTCAATGGCAATTATATAGCATGCCGTGTCTCGTATTTTTACTACAGTCAACTACTTCAGTACTTCAATACTTCAATTACATCAATAGTTCAATTATGAGAAAGAGAGATATCTGCAAAGCACTCACTTTATTTTTTAGCTTTAAGGCTATAAACCCACCTATTTTTCGAACGATGTATCGAGGTTTTAAAATACAGTAACAGAAAACTTTTCTTGTTTTTTTATTTTTTAATTTTCCCTAATTGCACCGATGTCATCTATGATCCTCAACACAATAAAGCAAAATAAATCTGCTTAATTTTTTTAATCATTTTCATTGACCTCTTTACAAATTCCACTTCTTATCTCTTCATTTATATTACGGTATTAGGATAAAATATTGTTTTAATATTTTTATCGAAAATTTAAGACACTATTTCAACAACAATTATATATAAGATACAATTTCAATAACAACTCTACAAAGTCCTGTGTCTCTTGTTTTCGCTATATTCAACTACTCCAGTTTACGTCTCTACTTCAATTATGAAAAAGAGAACTACAAATCACACTCTTTAATTTTCACTTTTTATAATTATGAAAATAAACTCCCAAATAATACGGTTAATATATTTAATTTTTCCAGCTATATTATGGTATTAAAATAAAATAGTATTTTAATACTTTTATCCAAAATTTGCTTCTTTTCTTGTTTTTACTACATTTAACTTCTCCAGTTTACGTCAATACTTCAATTATGAGAAAGAGAACTACAAATCACACTCTTTAATTTTCACTTTTTATAATTATGAAAATAAACTCCCAAATAATACGGTTAATATATTTAATTTTTCCAGCTATATTATGGTATTAGAATTTTAATACTTTTATCCAAAATTTAAGACAGTACTTCAACTGCAATTATAAATAAGATACAATTTCAATAGCAATTGCATAAAGTGCTTCGTCTCTTGTTTTCGCTACATTTAACTTCTCCAGTTTACGTCAATACTTCAATTATGAGAAAGAGAACTACAAATCACACTCTTTAATTTTCCTTTTTCATAATTATAGAAATAAACTCCTAAATAATACATTTACTATATTTAATTTTTTGAGATATATGTTCAGACTTTAAATTACGTTAACAGAAAATATTTCCTTGTGTTTCTTTTTTAACTGTCCCCATTTGCATCGATACTTTCTATAATCTTAAACAGAAAAAATAACAAAACTGCCCTGCTTATTTTTTAATTATTTTACATATTTTTAATAATTATATATTTTTAATATTATAATATTAGGATTTAATATTTTTATCTCCAATAAAGATTTCAATGGCAATTATATAGCATGCCGTGTCTCGTATTTTTACTACAGTCAACTACTTCAGTACTTCAATACTTCAATTACATCAATAGTTCAATTATGAGAAAGAGAGATATCTGCAAAGCACTCACTTTATTTTTTAGCTTTAAGGCTATAAACCCACCTATTTTTTTTTTCGAACGATGTATCGAGGTTTTAAAATACATTAACAGAAAACTTTTCTTGTGTTTTTTATTTTTTATTTTTCCCTAATTGCACCGATGTCATCTATGATCCTCAACACAAAAAAAGCAAAATAACTCTGCTTATTTTTTTTATTCATTTTCACTGAGCTCTTTACAAATTCCACTTCTTATCTCTTGACTTACATTACGGTATTAGAATAAAATATTATTTTAATAATTTTATCGAAACTTTAAGACACTATTTCAACAACAATTATATATAAGATACAATTTCAATAACAACTCTACAAAGTCCTGTGTCTCTTGTTTTCGCTATATTCAACTACTCCAGTTTACGTCAATACTTCAATTATGAAAAAGAGAACTACAAATCACACTCTTTAATTTTCACTTTTTATAATTATGAAAATAAACTCCAAAATAATACGGTTAATATATTTAATTTTTCCAGCTATATTATGGTATTAGAATTTTAATACTTTTATCCAAAATTTAAGACAGTACTTCAACTGCAATTATAAATAAGATACAATTTCAATAGCAATTGCATAAAGTGCTTCGTCTCTTGTTTTCGCTACATTTAACTTCTCCAGTTTACGTCAATACTTCAATTATGAGAAAGAGAACTACAAATCACACTCTTTAATTTTCCTTTTTCATAATTATAGAAATAAACTCCTAAATAATACATTTACTATATTTAATTTTTTGAGATATATGTTCAGACTTTAAATTACGTTAACAGAAAATATTTCCTTGTGTTTCTTTTTTTTAACTGTCCCCATTTGCATCGATACTTTCTATAATCTTAAACAGAAAAAATAACAAAACTGCCCTGCTTATTTTTTAATTATTTACATATTTATATATTTTTAATAATTATATATTTTTAATATTATAATATTAGGATTTAATATTTTTATCTCCAATAAAGATTTCAATGGCAATTATATAGCATGCCGTGTCTCGTATTTTTACTACAGTCAACTACTTCAGTACTTCAATACTTCAATTACATCAATAGTTCAATTATGAGAAAGAGAGATATCTGCAAAGCACTCACTTTATTTTTTAGCTTTAAGGCTATAAACCCACCTATTTTTCGAACGATGTATCGAGGTTTTAAAATACAGTAACAGAAAACTTTTCTTGTTTTTTTATTTTTTAATTTTCCCTAATTGCATCGATGTTATCTATGATCCTCAACATAAAAAAAGCAAAATAACTCTGCTTTTTTTTTAATCCTTTTCACTGACCTCTTTACAAATTCCACTTCTTATCTCTTCACTTATATTACTTTATTAGGATAAAATATTGTTTTAATATTTTTATCGAAAATTTAAGACACTTTTCAACAGCAATTATAAATAAGATACAATTTCAATAGCAATTGTATAAAGTGCTTATTCTCTTGTTTTTACTATATTCAACTACTCCAGTTTACGTCAATACTTCAATTATGAAAAAGAGAACTACAAATCATATTTTTTAATTTTCACTTTTTATAATTATGTAAATAAACTCCGAAATAATACATTTGCTATATTTAATTTTTCGAGATCTATGTTGAGACTTTAAATTAAGTTAATAGAAAATGTTTCCTTCTGTTTCTTTTTTCTTTTTTTTACTGTCCCCATTTGCATCGATATTTTTCTATAATCTTAAACAAATAAAATAACAAAACTGCCCTACTTATTTCTTTAATCATGACGAATGCACTCTTCACAAATTCTACTTCTTTGCACTTTCGATGTATATTATAATATTAGGATTTAATACTTTTATCCTCAATTTAAGATTTCAATTGCAATTACATAGCATGCCGTGTCTCGTATTTTTATTACATTCAACTACTTCAGTTTACATCAATATTTCAATTATGAGAAAGAGAGCGAGATATGTGCAAAGCACTCACTCTATTTTTCAACTTTAAGGCTACAAACTCACCTAGAATATATTTAATTTTTCGAGCGATGAATCGAGGTTTTAAACTACATTAACAGAAAACTTTTCTTGTGTTTTTTATTTTTTATTTTTCCCTAATTGCACCGATGTCATCTATGATCCTCAACACAATAAAGCAAAATAAATCTGCTTAATTTTTTTAATCATTTTCATTGACCTCTTTACAAATTCCACTTCTTATCTCTTCATTTATATTACGGTATTAGGATAAAATATTGTTTTAATATTTTTATCGAAAATTTAAGACACTATTTCAACATCAATTATATATAAGATACAATTTCAGTAACAATTCTATAAAGTGGTGTCTCTTGTTTTCGCTATATTCAACTACTCCAGTTTACGTCTCTACTTCAATTATAAAAAGAGACAATTACAAAACACACTCTTTAATTTTCACTTTTTATAATTATGAAAATAAACTCCCAAATAATACGGTTAATATATTTAATTTTTCCAGCTATATTATGGTATTAAAATAAAATAGTATTTTAATACTTTTATCCAAAATTTGCTTCTTTTCTTGTTTTTACTACATTCAACTACTCCAGTTTACGTCAATACTTCAATTATGAAAAAGAGAACTACAAATAACACTCTTTAATTTTTACTTTTTATAATTATGAAAATAAACTCCCAAATAATATGATTAATGTATTTAACTTTTCCAGCTCTATTATGGTATTAAAATAAAATAGTATTTTAATACTTTTATCCAAAATTTACTTCTCTTATTTTTACTACATTCAACTACTCCAGTTTACATCAATACTTCAATTATGAAAAAGAGAACTACAAATCACACTCTTTAATTTTCACTTTTTATAATTATGAAAATAAACTCCCAAATAATACGATTAATGTATTTAATTTTTCCAGCTATATTATGGTATTAGAATAAAATAGTATTTTAATACTTTTATCCAAAATTTAAGACAGTACTTCAACTGCAATTATAAATAAGATTCAATTTCAATAGCAATTGTATAAAGTGCTTCTTCTCTTGTTTTTACTACATTCAACTACTCCAGTTTACGTCAATACTTAAATTATGAAAAAGAGAACTACAAATCACACTACTTATTTTTCAATATTTATATTTAGAGAAATAAACACCCAAATAATAGTTTAATATATTTAATTTTTCGAGTTATATGGTGAGATTTTAAACTACATTAACAAGAAGTATTTCCTCGTGTTTGTATTTTTTAAATGTCCCCATTTGCATCGATGTTATCTATGATCGTTAACAGAAATAAAATCAAAATTACTCTCCTTATTTTTTGAATCATTATGAGAGAACTCTTCACAAGTTCCTCTTCTTTACTCTCTCATTTTCTGAAGAAACTGGTGTTGCTTTCGGGATCAAAAGTTTAACGTCTTTAGTACTCCAATTACGTGGGCGGGTTTTCAACATGGATTTGGAGAACGTGTGTTGCGCAGTATTTAGGCGAGAGAGAGAGAGGGGGAGAAACGAAATTGGGCCTAATAAGAGGGAAGAGGGAGGGTGTTTAATTGGTGTAATTTCAGACCGAAAGTTTTGGAGTTTATTGATTTAGCTAAACTATTGTGGTGCAATAATTAATCCTCAAACTAAAGTGGGAGGGTATTTTTTTCAATCATTATATCGGGTGCATGTTAATAGAAATGTGAAAATTGGGACTCGAATTTTATTCTTGAAGAAATTTCACAGCAATTTTACACTGTCTAGAAAGACTCAATATCGCAAAAAAAATTAATTTTATCTATCTCGGTAGACAAATTTTGCCAACACATGAGATGTTTGCAATATAAAATTGGAGATTTTTACACTTAAATTTGTTATATTTTACGAAACAAATTATTTATTATATAATATTTCATTAGAGATTTCCCTTTGATTTTTTAGAATTGCTGCAGTAAGACAAGTTAGCTATTTTCCTTTTGACACTATAGTTGTTTTAAGATGACAATGTAAAATATTTTCCTTAATAAATTTTCACAAAATCATTAAAGTTCATTTGATGGCGGTATTGCAATGAAGTTACTTTTCTATACATTGTTATAGTTTACAAAGAACCCAAATGATTTTTCTAAAATATATTTGTTTATAACGTAATATTAACAAATGCATACGGTCACTTGAGAGTAGTATGAAACACAATTGAAAATGTAACTGAGATAAAAATCTAAACAGACATCTTCAAAAATTTTTCAACCCAAATTAGAAGAAAATTACGTTTTTTAACTTTATTCGAAATAAGGTTCATAAGCATCAACATTAATAACTTCTCATTCTATTATTATAAATTCAATAATGTAGTAAGATAAATTGAAAACATCGTAGTATTTAGATGTCTATTGTCATTTACCAAGCTAAAGAATGTTAAAGATGCTGAAAATAATGTAAATATATGATGTTTTTCTTCCATTACCGTCACTTTAAAATGACTGTCATGAAGTAAAATTAAACCCGAACAAATTTGCTTAAAACAGTAATATATCTAACTAAATTTTAAATATGAAACAGTAATATAAAATTAAACTCCTACCTGTTGCGACGGCTGCTTTAGCATTCCGCTCATGATAGTATCCACATTCCATGTGCTAGATGTTTTAACAGAATCACTGTGACTCCGGATGTGCAATATCGGTTCCGATACAGTTCCACTCACTGAAGTTGTTGGAACTCCGAGTCCATCCGCACTGCATTCATTGACAATCGGAATATTGGCACTAGTTTTCCGTTTCGGAGTACCATCAACCGTTATCGAATGCGTTTCATCAAAGGAATGGCTCGAAGATCGGAGGAGGGGTCGGGGCCTGTTTGAACTTTTCTCAGTAGAACTGTTCTTCAAGTCTAAGTTCTCAAGTTCCTTCAAAAAGTCCAAATCTTTGGCATAAGAAGGTCGAGACTTATTCAGCGACTTACTCATTTCTTGTTCTAGCATTTCACCGTAAGGACCCCTCAGTCTTTTCTTGAAATATCTCTTTTGCTGGGGCGGAGATGCAACACTAGAAATTGCTGAATTTCTGCTAGTTTCCGTAGTCGGAACAGTCATAGCCCGCATCCTGGATGGACTGTTACGACCAGAATCCCGGAGGTTCGGGATGTTCTTGGGAATTTCGGAAGTCCTAGTGGGAGGTTCCGATTCTCCCTTTGTTGGTGAAAATGATCTTTCTCCCTCCTCATTCTGAGGATCGATATTTTTATCTTCATTAACTTTAGAAGATTGAATCAATTTTAAAAACAAACTTTCTTTGCCGTCTAATAGTTTTGCAATAGTTCTGATCTCTTCTTCTAACGAAGAAACTGGAGCAGACTGTGGTACAATAGAAGTTGGTGTCTTATTGGTTTCAAAATTTGAGTTATTTCTTTCTTTCGGAATTTTTAGATCCAACAGAACACTCTGCCTCTTACTTGGAGGTATAATGTCATTGTCTTCACTTTTTACATCCTCGTTGATGTCATCCTTAGATTTATTGCAAAGGTCCTCTTTATCTAATTTTTCAGTTTTCGGCAGGCTTCTTCTTCTTTCTTCTTTTTTTTCTTGGGGATACGTTAATGAACCATAATTACGAAAATTTAAATCAAATTCCTCTCGTTTCTTTCCAGTATTTTTAAGGCTATTTCTTCTGGTGATACTAGGAATAATTTCACTGTTTTCACATTCTTCTTGGCGTACAAGGGGATTTCTTAAAACTTTATTTGGTTTGTTGTTACGCTGCAGTTCCAAAGTAGTATTATCCTTGGTTTCTTTTTTCAAAATATCTGTTCCTTCACAATCAACGTCCTTTAATTTATCAGCACTTTCACTGTTTCGCCCAGATTCTAAACTAGTATTTAAATCCAGACAAGCTAAAGTTCTAGGCTCCGTACTTTTGCTTTTATTTAAAGTCACCGGTTTTGTTCTAGGCAAAGTAGCATAACCATAGTTTTTCAGCGCTTTAGTCATGTCTGACAATTTCTCTCGTCTGTTGTTGTTGCCAGAAACAGATTTTAAATTCATTAAAGGCTCTTTTCCCTCACATATGTTTTCAGCATCATCTTTTGGATTCACGTGATTCGGATGCTCTTCCGTGTCAGGCAAAGGATCTTTCCAGAATGAAAAACTAGTTGTTGGTGGAGCTGTGTATGGAACTATTGGTTTTTGCCGTCGATGGGGAGAGGGCGGGGCAGATGATGGTCTCAATCTCTCCGTTAGTTCTTTTAATTTAGAATTAACGGGTCTTGAAGATCGTTTAATTGGAGTCAATTCTAAAGAATATATCTTTTGTTGTTTTTCTTCCTTTGATGGCAAATCAGGCAAAGAATGAATAATCGATTTGGTCTTTGGAGGGGGAGGAATATCATCTAAGAAAGACTTTCTGCCAACATTATAGTTATACATATTCATTTGAGGCTGAACAGATAGACTTCTCTTTATTAAAGTGTGTGATTTTTCATTTGATTGATCAGAGGGCTCTTTGGGTTTTCTGAGATACTTCGAGAAATCTATGCTGGAAATCATAGAGCGAATTTCCTCCACCTGAGGGTCTGACGATCGTTTTGTATGGATAATATTTTCTGTTATACCAAATTCATCATCGCTCACTTTTTTGTTAAAACCTTTTCTCCCCAAGGTCATAAAAGCCGGAATTTTCCTGTCTTGAGAAATATCTGATCGCACAACAACTGGCGAATTTGGCCAAGAAGGCGATTTAGCAATGCCAGGGTCCTTTACTTTCTGCAGATAAGTTATCTTAAATTCAGGTATAAAATTAAGTAATTTACTTTCACCATTTTGACCACACGGATATTCAGTAGATTCCATCATATTTCTTAAACCTTTAAAATATCCCACTATTTCATCTACTTCAATTAAACTTAAGAAATAATATATAATTGTTCTTTAATTTTTATTTACAAATAACTGTTTTTAACTCAAATTTAGAACACTTAAATATTGTTTTTAGTTCAATATTATCACAGTCCAAGTATGATAAGAATTTTATTCAAACAAAAATTATTGCTTGAATTTTTTTGGATTTTAAACGTATCATAATCCTATTATTTTAATGTTTATTTGAATAACTTTTTGAAAACTTGCTTCAGTAGTTTTCACAACCTTAATTAAAAATTCATAAATCATATAATTTCAACTGATTACTGGACTGACATTACGATTAAAAGAATTCCAAATAAACTTAAGGAATAGTCTGAAAATAAATATAGTCTTAGTAAAAATCATTAAGTCATTCGAAAAACTTCTTACTATGATTTATTTTAGCGATAATAATCTTGAACACATTTGTATTTTTTATAAATCCCTTTGTTTTCAAAGTGTCAATGCATAGAAAGTTTCTTTGTCTTACATTAAAGGGCTAAACCGAAATCCTAAAACATTTCATTAAGCACATATCTAGATCTTTATATCCTAAGTATTGTAAAGGATCTTAAATCTTACCTTATCATCATGCCTGTAAACTGCTTATGGTCCGGCTTTAGAACAGTAATCTTTTTATTCTTTCTATTAGAACAATTCCTTTGCGTTTTCTCTAATCAAATTCAATTTATCTTTCTTCATTCTAGATGTCCCTCAGAAATTTTCCAACTGCCAAAACTTTTTACCCCAACCTTGGCTTCATACACTGATGCTCTAAAGAAGAAAGATCAACGACCTTTTTGGACAAATCCAATGCCATATGCCACCACAGATGAAATTTCTGTCACTGGGATTATTCCTGCCCTCAGCTTGTAAAAGTTGAAAAACTCACAATCACATTCCACAAAGCTTCCACAGAAGGCTATGGAGGCACAATCCACAGAACTGATCACTTGTTAGAACGTCACGGCGGCCCTCTTGAGCATGAACCAGAGAAGAGCGAGGAATCCTTGTTTATTCCCGGGGTTTATGCCACACAGTTCTTTTCCGAACGTGGTCGGGGCCACACTGAGGTTCCTCTCTCGGTTAACTTCTGCTGCTGCTCCGTTCTATTTCGGGTTCTCCCACTCCACTCTGTTGCTTTTGTTGCTGCGAGAGAGACGTTCGTCGCAGGGGCACACTGCCAAGAAGATGTGGATCTCCATCATCCGGGGGATAACCCTGACATCTTCTCGTCTGCATCTTCGGCGAGCAGTCCCAGTGCTGCGCAGGAAAATGTTTATCAATAGTGGCAGTGTAAATAAGAGAAAGGAAAATAAACGCGATCTTTTTTTGAGAGACAGAGAGAAAAAAAAAGATTATGTATGCACGAAACTTAACGGCCGACCAACTCTCCGCTGAAAGAGATAATAGCACGGGTAAATCATCGGACATTCTTTCACAAAGCGGAGGTTGAAATGTGCGGTTTGTGTGACTCATAGAGCTTCCTTTACCACGGATCACCGTCAGATTTTCTTTTTTAGCATATGAGTGAGATAGTGGAGTGGGGAGGGAATATTTTAACATTAAAATAAAATTTCGTATTCATAAAATCCTAATTTTTCTCATGTATCTTTTGTACATTCACATATCTTTAATAATAATTCTGCTTCAAATTCTGTTCATAACCATGAGTTGTAACTAAACAAAAGGAAGTCTATCGATAGGAATTTTCAATACAACTTTATTTACTAACTTTAATCATTTAACTCCTTGTTTTTTTTTCTACTATACACTGATGAACATTATAAATAAAACATTTTATTAACAGTTAAAAAAATATAGTTATATCAAAAATTAGTAGCTGTTATGTAGATTTTAAAATTATAACAGTCTTCATTTGAGGATTGACTAATTTTAACATTATAGGTTGTTATTTAAACAAAAGAAAATTTTCAGGGTAAAAGATTTATTTGTTATCATATGTAATAAACTTACGATGAACGTCAGTTTTATGATATGGATCATTTTTTGACAATAGATCTAATAATTGTGTGGATCGCGGTACAAGGTCTAAGAAATCATAAAATTAAAATTACAAAATCATAAATAGCACAATATGGTTAACAATCATTATACCAGACATTTTTATATGCTTTCAATTTACCTTTCTTAAAATAGGAAAAATCAATTTTAGAAAGCATAAACATTCTACACTATTATATAACAATCTTCACATAAGGACTTTTAAAGGCTTATTTTATTAGGACTCTTTAATGCCAGAAACCTTACATGCCAAAACCATCTTTATATTTGATCACGTTCTGGCAGATACATGTAAATATCTCGGAACACCTGTGCATCAGTCCCATCTGGAAAAACCACAATGGATTTTGTGGCATGATGAATAAACCATTGACGAACGTACTATATGGTAATTGTAAGTTGTACCATTCCTAATCACACTTGATAATGACTGCATTTCCTTGTTTCTAAACATCATTATTACACATTTTAATGGTTTATAAAGTAATGGTTTACTATATATTCTGATAAAAATTACATTTCTTCATTTAAGAGGACATAGCACCTTTCGAGCTAAAATGTCTTCCTTAAAACAATTTCTGATTCAATATAAAATAAAATGCTCTGCTCTTTTTAGATTAAATTTTTTCTAGATAATTAATAAGGATCCAACTAAGTAAAAAGGATTCAGTTTCATATTATGAAGTAATAGGGTTTTTTAATTAAAGTATAAGATATGTACACCAAGTAAAAATATTAGAAGTCCACTTACCTGCAAAATAACTTTTGAAATTTGTAAATGAGAAACTTATATTTTAAAACAGAAACAAACTATTTTTTTATATTCTTTGAGCCTCAATTAAATTAATTCAAGCAATATATTTTTACCTATAGCATCATAAAGACGATTTTTTTACTTTTCAATAGCCTAATGCTTTTTGTTTTTAAATATTAAAATGTCATGCATATTTTGTTTTAAGAGTACAGAATAAAACAGATAGTCTACTTCCATTTTATATAAAAATTTAGTTTATAATACATCAATCCGAAAGTTACCTTGGGGGTAACTGCATTTCTTCTTTTCTTTAGGCAGAGTAAATATTCTAAGTTACTTTAAAAAAATATATACTATTCGAATGGTCTACAATATACTTGAAGTTCGCAATTATGTCCAAGCTAAGAATTTTTTACTACAAAAAATTTTTTAAATATTTTAAATCTAATTTTATCACTTGTAATTATTCCGTTCTCACATGTACTTTATAAACCTCGTGTTGGATTGAGAGTACCTAATGCAATACTAACAGGAATTTAGATATTCTTACTATATTTATAAGAAAAATTTTAAATATACAGTAGTAAAAAATTTATAAAGACACATGAAAATATGACATTATTAAAAAACAAAAGATCAAACATTTATGACATTTTATACATATATATCATATGCTACAAGGAACTAGGGGAAAAACTAAATTCATTAATAACTACATTAACAAAATGTTAAGACTTAAAAAAAATTTCTGTACAAAGACAGTTGGAAAGAATTATAAAATTCATACATGTATTCCATCAATAATCGATGAGAAACCATTTTTTTCGATGACTGTGTCTAGTCTCTTGTTCATTGAATATATCAGACTAGATAAAGTGCTTGCATTAATATTGTTATTCACCAGTTTTTAATAGTGTTCAGTCTTCATAAAAGACTTGCTATTTATTTGTAATTGTTTAATAATTCATATTAGTTGTTTTATTTTTATTTTGTATAGTTTCTGTTCTAACAGTTGTTTGTATTTCAACAGATAACATCACCATGTAACGGTTTTTATTGTTTTGTTTGTTTGTTTTTAGTATTTAAGTCCAGAAAAATAGCTGTTAGCTTGTTATTCGGTGTGTGTGAAATTTTATTCATTCTTTTCATGTAATCCATTCATATTCAGTGTTAAACATGCGTTTTAAAACCTAAATCTAAATTTTAAATTAATTTTGTGTACCTTCAATTCATCGTGATGTGTCTCATCATTAAAGACAGTTTCTTTCGACAATAGACTTCTGTTTTGGTTACTCATTTCGGTTTTTACAAAATCTGCATATCAAATTCAAAACATAAAAAATAAAGGTTAACCAATACCTGATTCAATTATTGATTACTCATTACTGTTGAACATTTATAATAATTAACTGGCTTAAAAGAAAACCAAAATTCAAGAATTATGGTTATTCAAAGTAAAATTCTTTCTGTTCAGTACAAATAGAATTCATCAAAAGTAACTTTGAATAGAATTGTCGTTCATTTTTGTAAACATTTTGGGATAAAATTCCTCACAGATTTTCTACTACCTTCAGATCGGGGCTACGATCTGTCCATTGAAGGCATTTCACCTGGTTAGCTTCCAAGATTTAGTTGACTTCGAAACATAAACAAAAGCGTTGTCCTGCTGAAATGTTCAGTATCCTGAAGTCATAAGAGGAGGAATGGGTAATAAAATATCTCCTAACATATGATACATAGCTGAATTCATTTTGTTATGAATGAAAAGAATTGGAGTGGATCCACTGGCAGAAAATATATCCCGAACTATTACCGAGCCATTTCCAAATTAACACTTTGAAAAAATATGATGGTCCTGCATAACTGTCGTAAATCATGCCATAAATAGTTATAGTTGTCGGGTCCATCGAAATTATTTTTTTTTCATCAGAAAGGACAACATCTCTCTAATTTGTGCCTTCGGTTAAATGTTTTCGGGCAAAGTCTAAGCGAGCATTTTTGCAGTACTTACAAAGAGAGGAATTTTTTTAATTGAACTACGGGAATGTTATTTAAAACATTTCTTACTGTTCGGCTTGAACATGGTAATTGTAACTGTTCTTGAAATTGGGCAGATGACTTTTGTCCGAAATCTAGCTTCCGGATTTGTCTTGATTGACTTATGGTTAAGGATTTGGGTCTTTCCGTAAGCTTCTTACAGCCGTAATCTTCGGAATTTCTAAACAAAATGTTTACTGCAGCCTTGGACTTTCCTATTTTTCTCGCAATATTAGAACCAGACATTACAGAATCATTTAAAGTTAATAATTTAATTTGTTCGCCATCAGATAACTTTCTTCCTCTTGGCATTGTATTAAACACACAAAATACAAAATGAATGCACGTAATACGTTTATATTTACCTAAACGTTCATGGCGGCTTGCTTTCTCAAGTCTGGTATTATGCCAAATGAGACTAGAACCATCGGCTTTATAATTTTTCCAAGTTATTTCTCATTGGTTATAAAAAATTATCATAATTTATGTTCCCCTTTCCATTTTTTTTAACAAAGTTTATGCTTATTATTACTATGTTGATCATGCAAATGAAAATAGAATTTGTGTTATCAACAATTCCATTACTTTTCAAATTTTGGAAATTTTTCTATCGGCTTTGTAATTTATTCCAGCACTGTACTTGAAAAAATCAATTTTCGAAGAATCGATTCAGGGCTAATGTCACTGGGACCTACTGCTTAAAGCCAATTCCGAACGCTTTCGAACATCCATAGCAGCGCGGGATTCTAACCCGCGAACTCCGGTACCGAAAAGCCGAGCTCTACCATTTGTTCATCGTTAGGGATGAACTAATTCGGAAATTTATAAATTATAAAAGATAGTTTCATTGCGAGTTGAATTAAGAAAAAAATACGCTTCATATCAGCAATACGGTAATTCAAATGGTTAAAGTAAAAATTGCTAAATTTTTACTTTAAAACAGACATTATCAAAAGCTTGTCATGTGACAACTTACCGTTTTTTTTATACCTCTTCACAGAGGTTATTCTTAAATTTGTTAGGCCGTGATATATTTATAGGAGTGTTCAAGGTTAAATAGGAGGTAAGAATTCAGCGAATAAATTTTGAAAACTCCGGGTTAAAATGAAATATAGGTAATGTCAAGTGACTAGTATGAAATTTACCTGAAAGGGTGAAAATTTACTCGACAGTGACAGCTGTCGAATGGAATGATACACAGGCTGAGTGGTTTTGGAACGGTAGACTAGCACTGTGTTTTTGATCACAAAGCAAAAAGGTTCTAGCTTATAAAGTATACTTAAAGATACAAGGAAACTTTTCTATTTTTTAAGTAATATTATTGTTGGAAGTATTAATAATATTGTTAAAATACCTATGATACTAAAATTTACAAAATAAAAGTATTTTGCTAAAAATGCAAAATATTTCTACACAAATTCAATAAAGTAAGCTTAACATATTGTGTGCTGGTACATTTCGCAGCTGAATTGTACCGAGAGCGGGCGTTTTGTGCATAAATTTAGTTATTCAGTTAAATCTCAATAGATCGAAAATTATTTCATTTTTTAACCAACTTTATTATTTATATATTTATACTTATATATTTGAAATATATAAATATATAAACAGAAATATATAAATAACAACCATAAGATTTTTGTAAACAAAAAAATATTTTTAGTGGGTAAATTTATAATAGTATCGTAAATATGAAAAATCAAATATAAATAGTAATATATAGTTTTAATTTTTTCGAATTATGTTATATATAAACATTTTTACATTATAAAATATGAAAAGAGCAATCATAAAACTAATAATGTAAAAAGTAGTTTTTATTTCTCTAAATTTTTCCAGAATCTATATAGTAGACAAGAACATTCGACTTCGTTTTCCTGTATATACCGTTATTTTTGTACCCACAAACAGACTATGTTGTTAGACTAACCCGTACTCGTACGTGACTCACGCTCAAGTATCAATTGTCAGAAAACGTACTAGTACGTGTCCCACGTATGACATGTGTTAATCATCAAAACTGCTCCTAGTGCACTACATATTCACCATTTGTCTTCCAATTTTTGTTGTATATTGAGGACCTACATAGAAATAAAATTGGGTATTGAATTACTTTTGCGCTAAGTACATCTTATATAAAATGATAGTTTAAATTTGTGGATTGTTTTAATTTGTTTTTAATTACTTTATAGTATTAAAAACTCGACAAAATAATGAACGCTTAGATAAAACATACTCTTTTATTTAGCAAACAGATAAACATCGTGATATTAAGTAAAACACGACGTGCCTGCATTATTTGAAAGTTACTAATAAATCACAAAAAAAATTAAAACTGTAAAATAAAATTTAAGTTTTAAAACGAGAATATGCGAGAAAAAACACCAGTTTATGTAAACAAGGTAAAATTTTTTTAATGTAAAAATTTTAATATATTATGAAGTATACGCAACTTTCTCCTAATATGAAAACCATTTTGAATTTCGTATTAAATTCTGACATTTTGCTCCTGCCTTATTTGAAATTTTCTAATAAAGCACAAAAAATAAAGCTAAAATAATTTTTTTAAGTAGCAAAACGAGAATATACGAGAAAAAAAGAACGAGTTTATGTAAACAAGGTAAAATTTTTTAATGCAAAAATTTCAATATATTATGAAGTATACGCAACTTTTTCTTAATAAGAAAACCATTTTGCATTTCTTATCAAACTCTGACATTTTGCGCCTGCATTATTTCAAAGTTACTAATAAAGCACACAAAAAAATAAAACTGTAAAATAAAATTTGTTTAAGTTTTAAAACGAGAATATGCGAGAAAAAAACGAGTTGATGTAAACAAGGTAATTTTTTTTAATTTAAAAATTCAATATATTAGGAAATATATGCAAACTTTTTCTTAATTTGAAGAAAACCCTTTTGTATTTCGTATCAAATTCTGACATTTTGAAGATCCTTGTCCACATAGGGTGCATAATACTACTTGGGAAACAAAATCTTCATAACAACTTGTTCTCGGCAGAATGTTATGCTCTTTTTAGAATGGATATTTTAGACGTTCTTTAATAACAATAATTAAAAAATATTTAATTCTGTTATTTCAAGTAGTATATGTGACACTTTGCCTGTCCTGTAAACCACACATCTTATACACAACTAATTCTTTATACGCTCTTATACCACATTGGATATATGGTTTGGTTTGGAGCAATACGGTCAACTGTTTTATTCACGAGGGCTAATGAGACCGGAACTTACCGGTTTAAAGCATAAGAAATGTATACATATTTTAAAAAAAAATTTATAAAGCTTGATAAATTGTTCGTAATCATAATGTTTTTTAAAGTTATCGGAGCGGTGTTGTACTTTCCTTTTCGACACTTTCAATGTAATTCAGAGCCTGAGAAATGTTTAACTGCGCTGCAGCATTGTGTTGACTCATTTTTGGTAAGCTGTCATAACGATTTAAAATTCCGATCTTTTATTTTAATGTTAAATCATTTTGGCTTTCTAGCTTCCATATCGACAACCTGCATGTAAGCGAGCAAGTCATAAAATGTGAATACGCTTCTTCTCATTTCCGATAAGAATGTCTTGCCTTCTGCTTATCTGACAACCATTGACCAACAGCAGGGTGTGCGTATTTCTGAAAAATTCCAGGAAAGTAACTGAAAAAATCGCCACTCCTTTGATCATTTCCAATTCCCTAGGTGAAATAGGGAGAATTCTCGGAAATTCAAACAACAGCGAAAGGAAAATAAAGGATTCATTCTAAATACATTGTGCATATTCCTTGAAAGTTAAAATGAGGTTGGAAAACTAATAACATTAACCAATGTAACTATCACAAAAAGCGATAATTTTAACATACAAATGAATTGAAGAAATCGGGACCAAGTGATTTCAATAACAATAAGCGATTGATAACATTAACCGCAATCACATTAAGCGGAGCCTACTGTAGTATTTGAGCTCTACTCACTCAACACCGTGACTTTGAGAAATGAACTTAATTTTTAAACTTTAAATGAATGGGTAGATCATAAACCTGATGATAAATCATAAAATAAAAATAAAAGAATGCTTATAATTTAAACAGAGAACAGGGGAACCCTCTAGTATCCACAGAATATTTTGTAAATCTTAAATCAACATACTGACAAGTACGATTAATACACAAACGTCTTTATAATGTTCAGCAATCCAAACATGAATGCTTTAAATTTAAGCTTATAAAGTATTATATTTTCTGTAATTATTTTTGGCGTGACAAAGAATTTGGAATTATAAACCTAACGCGACTAAAAAAAAATCTATTATAAATGACTAAGTGAAAACACTTCACATGTTTTACAGCTTATAAATTATTAACCTCTTTTCTTTAGTCTTTTTCCCCCAAGAAGATATTTATAAAACTTGAAAGGATCTATTTTAATTTTAGAAACGCTTTTGTAGAGAAAAGAATCTGAGATTTAATTCGTATTTGAAAAAAAAAAGAAAAACAATTCCTTTTTATTAACAGCAAGGGAATGGAAATATTGTGTAAATTTGGTAAAATTTTGAAGACAGAACGATTTCTTTTTTTACGCTGGTTTTGGAAAACCTGCTTCAAAGACGAGCATTTCTCCAACTCTGAAAACATGAGGGAGAAAACTCAAATATATGTTCTCGATTTCATAACAGTCGACAGCAAAGAAAACAAGCAGATGCGGGAGCCATTTTTAACCCTGAACTTCCGAAACAAGCTGCGATAAGCGGAATGGGGAGAAAATAAGCTATTTCTCACTCCTCAGCAGAAAATATTGAGAGGGAGAAGAAGGCCTAGGGAAGAAAATATGAGTGCTTACTTATTACTCCGCTCATATCTACGTAGGACAGAGATAAAAACGTTTTTACCATTAGAGTTCAAATTTAAATAAGCATTTATAAAGGAGGCCGTATAGTTTATATTAGTCATATCAATATATCGTGAAATACCGATTATAGTGACACTGATTCCCAAATTATCAGTTTGGTGACGTATCGCGAAATGGAAAAAAACGATATAGCTAAATCGATTTAAGCTTCTTCATCGATCTCCGATGTGAAAGGATCCCATATCCATCGCAATTTTTATATCCTAATAGCTCCGTGATTAGCGCTTCCGAAATTTACGCCCCTAAAAACATCGCCCCGATTAAAAACGTCTTTTTTTCTGATTTTCGACTTCGAGTAATAACGCGTGATAAATATAAACTGATCCAACCTGATTTATTTACAACTTTAAAATATTTTTTCGACTTAACGAGAAATACTAAACTATTCAGCTCCCAAAAGTAATTGTTTTATTTCGTTTCTTATTTGTTTAGTAACTTAATGTCATTCAAAAGCAAATTATAAATATTTTACTAATCCTTTCAAACAGTTTTCTGCTAGAAATCTTTAAAAGTTGATACTAAATTAATGCTGTACCTTATATAAGTTATCCATGAAATTATTAGCTACTTTTTTTTGATGAGGATCACTATAGGTGATTAAATATCCGGCTGAGAAAAAAATATATAACCTTTGATTCTAAAAGGATTCCAAACGATACATCCATCTTGAGACCCGGTAGCTCAGTCGGTTAAGACAACGATATCTTAACTGAGAGGTTGCGGATTCGGAACCAAAGCCGGCCTAAGATCAGCCGTGTTCGTTAAAGGTGACTGGGGCACATAAAATAGGTTCGTGGTCACAATGTCCTCCAAGTTCTCAATAAATGCCTCTGGGTGTGGCAGTCCAAGCCTATGAGTCTTCTTCTTGTTCCCTACTTCAAAATTGCGAGGACCCACTTGAGCATAAGTCGTACTGTCACTTTTGAGGTGCTCGTCAAATCCAAAGGCACACCCTTAATACAAAGTAGCCTCCGGCTTAATAGTGCTTGGTTTGACCAAGTGGCATAAGACAATAACAACAACATCCATTTTTTATGCTATATTTAAAGCATTTTCGAGCATAGACAGAATTACAATAACCAAAAATGCACCAAGTTAAATCTTTAGCGATTTTGCCCAATTCCTCAGTATTCCCAGGGTGACGAATTAACAGGATTACTTGGGTCAAACCCTTTAATTCTAAGATTTCTATCGTTGAGCACAAAAAAAACTAAAAGTAGGAATTGTATAAGCATTACAAAAGTCTACTGTTCGTGTCTGGTTAGTCAGTGCATTTTTATGTAATCCGAACTTTTTGTCTGTTGCCACTAGAAACAGTAAAACTTTTATTAATATATATTACACACAGCATTCCACATTGTCGAAAAATGTCACTAGAAGATATGGTGTTTGTTCTTATGTTTCTGTGAAATAGTTTTCAAGAATTTTACAAAGAGAAATCCTGCATCCATTCTGGAACTGAAAAGTTAAGAACTCTTGTAAAATAGCAGTAGGTGGGGAAAACGATAGGAGGAAGAATTCGATATATGAAGTTTTTAGAATGTGGTGTTTAGGCAAATAAACATATTTGGGTTTTAGATGTGAAAGTTTTAATAAGGCTTTACGGACCTTTACAGATAATAGATAAGAAACTTATATCCTAAGTACTGCAAAAATAAGAAAACTTAATGAAGCTTTTAAAATAATTGAGTATTGAGACACAGAATTCTATGACGAAAGATAGACTAAAGTTTTTACACTTTTCATCAAAATCAGTAAGGCCAAAAATTCTGCATATCGCTTAAGAGTATAAAGTATATTAATTTCAACACTTTGACTGCCAACTACGAGATAACTCGTAGATTCCATTCTTTTCTAGGACGCCAACTACAAGTTATCCCGTACTGTGTTTACTTGCTATTTTTGTGCAGCTACAAATAAACTCGTATTATATCGATAAATGGCTTCTGGGAAAAGTACAAAAAATTAATACTGGCTTCCATAAACAGACAATTTATTAAAAAACGAACAAAAAATATAATTATAAAAATTAGCTCAAACTCAGGAAATAAAATAATTTATTGTTTGTGGAACTTCTTAAAACAATCTTCCCCGACAAAGGTTCTCTAACAGGCTGGAGAGAAATAAATTATCATTCGCATTTGATGTTGCTTGGGAATCACCGTCATTATCTTCAGGTTCGTGGATCAACTTTAGGTTCGGAGAGTACTTCATCTTCACTATTACTTGAATTCTCAGGAGGTTCATAATCGCTACTGTAGTTATCATCCTCGTCAAAAATCCCGTCAAATTCTGAAACCCGACATTGCGTAGTACTCGATTTCATTTTGAGTCAGTGATCTTTTCTTATCCATATTGGGTTCTTGATAATTTAATTTTAACAATAAATATAAAACAAACACTCAAGAAAGACGTAAATATGATGCACTCGACTGCAATTTCTGAGATACTACTGACGAATATGGACGCGTCTATGATTCAGCTTAGAGAAGCTACAGTTCGCAACTTGTCTGTGTGTGTCTGCGCGAGAATTAACTTGTAGTTGGCTTCAGCGAAGAGATTTCTGTTACAGAAGCCAAGTACGAGATAATTCGTAAGACCTTTTTCAAAAAGAACTCATTTTTTATGCTTTTTGATGATAACTATGCACTAGAATTAGAATTTTTAATAACATAATGACATTAAATCAAATTGTCCTTTTAGACCAGATTTCTGAAAATTGCCATGGCAGTCAACGTGTTAAGAACAATTCAGAAAAGAAAAAGGTTAATTTTTAAAAAATATTTCATTCACAAAGCAAAAGACAAATATGGGGGAATAAAAGATATTACTATAATACACATCCTGTTATTCTAAAAACACATATTATTGTGATCTACAAACATTCAAAATCAGTCTGTATTACATGTAAACAGGAATCATGTTCAATACCAAAGAAAACTGACTCAGTAACAAAATTAACCTTATAATTTAACCCTTCGCGACCGAATATCACCGCACAATGTTTGCTTTCACCCTCGAAACTACAAAAGACTAATTTAATGTCATAAAATCTCTCTTCGATTTCGAACTCAGTTACTTTAACCCTAGTGTGCTATCTTATTTCTATTGAACGTTGTTACTACTGTACTGTTTGCAAGACAACATTTTCAAAATTTATTTTAAAGAAAGGAAAGGCAGGCAATGCATAAGCTTTTTCTTTTAAATGAAGATTTATTGCACATAAAAGTTATTTTTAGCTTTTAACAGTTTGCAACACACGCGGGAAACGTACGGCCTTGAGGCCACATACGGCCTCTTGTATTAGACCATATTTAATAATATAGTTACGGGTTCTAAATTAATAAAATTAAATGAAGAATAATATGAAAGTAAGTTTTGAAGACTACTGTTGGAAAAGGCCAATTATAATTTCTTCGATTGTATTTCTTTATAATGCAATACATTTACTTAAGAACACTTCTATTTATATTCTTTACTAGTTCTACTATATATTTTTCTAATGTATTTCTTTATCATTAGAAATAATAAATATAATAATTTTATTTAAAGATAATTCTACTCTATTATTTTTATTTGAAGGGGTATTTATATATGTCATGGTTTATTTTTTATTATCTAATATTAGTGTCATAGCACAGGGATTTACAAATAGAATTATTAATTTAATTGCTTATCGATAATAATTAAAGATTAATGTTATAGCGCAGACTTGTGTTATCATATGTTTATAGCATATGACAATATGTCATATATTCATAGCATATGTTTTCACAGCTGGCGAGAGGTGGGCTACATATGGCCAATGAAAGTCTTGTGGAAAAATAATAGCTATGTAGAACTTCCTTCGGTAAAATTCATTAGATATTGGTACAGAACTTCGTCCTTCCTTTTCTTCCGAGATTGGAATTAAAAATGCTTGTCGAAGCGGACCAATAACACAAACACAAAACGTAGACAATAATATTTGTCTTTAAACTTATTTTAATAATCATAATGCCATCAGCAACGTACGGTCATCCCTCGCAAAATTCTCTTTTAAACTACAAAAAAAAGTGTTGCCACAAAAATGCAACTAAATTATACTACAAAAGCAAAACATAGCACACTGAGAATAAAACATAACAGTACAAAATGTAAGACATTGAGTTCGAGGATAAACAACGAAACAAAATACAAAGCATTAATAAATGATTCAAACAATGCTAGTGGTGGACATCCGTCCATTGGTTAATGCACATGACCATCCACGATACTACCACTAAAATATCTTCATTTTATTTTGATTACAGCATTAAATTTTGTTCGTACTGGTATTTTCTTTTCTTCTTGCTATATATCAACATTAATGTAAATAAACTGTCACTGATGGTTGATCTTCTTCAAAAATTAATTAATTATTAGTAGTAATAGTAGTACCAGTTATAAAAGTAATGTTATAAAAGTCAGTGCCGGGACACTTACTTTTATAACATTGGCCACTACTAAATCGAGGATATTTTCGTGCGTTATATCTGCACCAAATAGGCGGCCAGCATTACTAGCTAGAACAACACAAAGTAATTACGAAGCAGGGACCAAGCAGAATAACTCCCCCCCCACAGTTGGCCAGCCTCCTCCAGAGGTATAGTTTAGGAACTTGCCATGCTGACCACGAACCTATTTTAATTTCTCCAGCCACCATTAACGAACACCACTAATCTTTGGCCAGCTCTAACATCAAACTCACAACCCTCTGGTTATGAGATAGATTTTTTTTCCGAGTGAGCTACTGCGTCTCAAGCAGACCCCATGTCCATTCGGCTATTGTGTGGCATGATTACAATTTCGAGAAATAAAATAACCAATTAAAATCAAGAATTCCACGCAGAGTCCCTGCTTAATCAAACAACAAATTATTTTCTGAATAAAACCCTTATGTAAATTTAAGACATTAATCTTACCGTTTATAAAGAAATAATACTACGAATAATATTTCGTATCTAAAAATAACTGCGAAATTTTAAAATAAAACTCAATAAAGGATGTTTTAAAAAGAGTTCGGAATAAGAATACTATATCTTGTTTGCTCAACACTGTGTTTTGAATGGTTAAAATAGAAAGTTCCGTCCAATAAGGTCTAAGAAAAGTAACCCATAATACCACTGAAAACATATTACATAAAACACCTCAAACTTTACATCCGTTTAGTTAAGAAAATAGTTCGTTTTTCCTCTAAATTGGGATAAATTGAACCTTGGTATTTTAAAGATACTAAGAATAAAATTAAAAGTAAAGTAAATTGAATATTTTTATACTGCATGTGAAAGTTTATTTTATCCAATATTTCATTTGCAGCAACTATTTAATATTTTTCTAACGGCTTGGTTGGGAGATTACTTTACATTTTAATAAAGTGGTCTAATAAGGCTGGAACTTGCATTTTAAATCTGATTTTGAATAGCTACAAGCACACATACAACAAGCAGATTTTGGTTTGTTTTGCAGCGCTACGGTCTAATATTTTGACACACGAGGACTAACGATGCTTGGACAAATATAAGCGGATTCCAAACGGTTACGAATACGTATGCCTTAAGAGGGATTCAAACTCGGGAATTCCAGCAACAAAGAGCACAACTCTACCATTCGACAATCGTCCGGTCATGCCAGGAGGGTATTCGAACCCACAGACTATGATATAAACATGAATTTGAGTGAATGAATGTATTCACCTTTATGACAGCTCTTGGGAAGAGCAGGGCACTGCGACTAGAGATCTATTGTACCCATACCCGCAGAAACATAACCCTAAGAATACCTAAGTAAAGAGACCAGTGACTGAAGCAAATCTCAGACAGCAACAGGAATATTCTGCAGTTCCTATTACTCAAAGAAGGTGCTCAAGAAACATGACGTAAATTATGTGTTCTTTATATGCATTTTAGATCAGTTGCCCATAATAAAATTCACCAAATATAAAACTCTACAAATAAAGCAGTTTAATGAAGCACAACTTAATAGAACTACACCGGCCTATCACCGAGCCTAGCAACTCGCGAGAAAAACTCTTAACAATTTCTAGACGAGTAGTAGAAGTAGTAGTTCTTTACCAAAGAGCCGAGAAAAACTCGTTGTCACAAAGAATACAGCGATTGGTTTCCTTCTCAAGAAGGTAACCATGACACAAAGGATCAGAACATATCCCCAACAAATTAAGATGCTTTCTGAAGACGCAGCAACCAGCAAGAAAATCAACAGCCTTTCTTAAGCATTCCTCTGAAGATCAAAAACTTTTTATGACATAAACCGGGGCAGTTAAAAATGAGGGCTATAGTTTTTAGATGATCCTTCCCATAACGCCAGTGAAGTATCAAAAACTGTTTATGACGTATACTGGGACAGTTACGAATGAGACCTATGGCTTGTAAATGAACCTCAACCATAATACCAGTGAAGTATCAAAAACTATTTATTACGTATACTGGGATAGTCACGATTAAGACCTATGGCTTTTATATGATGCTCCCCACAGCGCTTAATGACGCTGATTAATACTGAATACCCCTAAAATAGATATATAAATAGATTTCCTTATAGATCCATGAGCAATACCAAGGACAAACTCATGACCAATAAAGGAAATACTGAACCCTTTCCTAGCAAATTCACTTGCTAGATCATTGCCATGAATACCCAAGTAACCGAACATCCAGTAGAAACTTGCAGTTCAGTAATCTTCCTCCCTTTTTTAATGAATGTTTTACTCCTATATTTCGAACATCATCTCTCATACTCTTCTACTACATCAGCCATAATTTAAAACATGCATCTTCAATATTTCAAAACATTTTACGTATTTAATTTAATTTATTAGTCCATTTTCCAATAGCTAAAAAAATGACTTTTTGTCTGTCTTTTGTTGAATTCCATGAATTAAAACTTTTAAAACTTTATTTACATTCCAGACATAAATACTAAATATAAGTTACATATACAAGTTTTCTATAAAGTAGAGAATACATCTGTGTAAGGAATCAGCTATAATATGTTTAATTATTGTTTTGTTTTCAAATAGATCCAATAAACTATCAAGTTTTTCACTGTCAGTAAAACGATTTTTACGAAATATTACCTTAAACATATTGAAAAATATGTACACATCCGTGTGTAAAAAGTTTGGTTTGGTTTGTAGGTTGATTGATTGGACTATCTATTTTATTGCTACACGATGGCTACTCAGACGAGAACTTACTGCCTAAAAAAGATTCCAAAAACTTACGAACATATATAATCAGTTGGATTGGAATATTCTGCGAGTCTTCAAAGACTGGACGGTTCCAAAAGTTTATATAAGTAGAGATTCCTTCAGTGGCAGGGAATAAAGCCTTAAGCACTTTCGTTTCTATTGAATTTACCACGTTCACTTAATATACGCGACAATATAGTGGATGAATAATCTTAAATATGTTTTAGTTTGGAGAGCAATGGTTTACGATTTTGTTGCATGAGGGCTAAAGAAACCGGGACCTACTGCTTAAAGCCGACTTTGAAAATCTACGAAACATCTAAGCTAACAGTTGGATTTGAACCTATAAACTATAAGACCAAAGTGTAGACCCTACCTTTTCAGCTATCATTCAGCC
The DNA here is from genome assembly GCA_032207245.1 of Pardosa pseudoannulata. Classification (NCBI taxonomy): domain Eukaryota; kingdom Metazoa; phylum Arthropoda; class Arachnida; order Araneae; family Lycosidae; genus Pardosa; species Pardosa pseudoannulata. Next base: position 26,735,115 of record CM063505.1, on the reverse strand, counting down.
CTTTAACACTAGATTTACGGACCGAACCAATTTGGCTCAATTAAAACTTTGATCAATATATATATATATATATATATATATATATATATATATATATATATATATATATATATATATATATATATATATATATATATATATATATAAACTTTAATATCACTTTTCAAAAACATACCTTGGTTTTTAGTTAAGTAATAAAATATATCTAAACTTTCATTCCTCTTCCCCGCAGACCCCTTCATTTCGCATTATCAAATGTGGTATACCTATTTTCACGGTTGTGAGCCAATTTGACTCATAGAATGATTTAACAGTTAATCGCATAACATGAAATTTATTGGTCCTATCAGGCCTGGGATATTTTCCAATTGGCTGAAGAGCTAAGAAGTAAATATAGAGAAGAATCCGAGAACACTTACATCCCAATGACAGAAATTCATGCTACTGAAGCACGAAAGTTCAAGAATCATGCAAAAGAAACAGATGTAGAAACCATTGTGCTAAATGTAATAGAGAAATGTTTGCAAAAAATATGTTTCAAAAACAGATTTTATATGTAAAAAATGTTTTCCATAAATTTTTTGATAATAAACATTTCATTTAAATTAATTTGGAACTATTTTCTTTGCAAAAAACTTCAATTTTATTCTATGAGTCAAATTGGCTCACTTCAGTAAAATTAGGTATATGATCAACATCTAGTGTTAATAGACATCAAAGGATTTTTGGTGCAAAAATTATTAATTTTAAAATTCAATACATTGTTTAAATTATAAACTATAATTAACTGTTTTTATTAAGTTTATTTTCTTTAATATGATTTGAGATTTGAAGTGCACAACAGTTATGATGTTTGTTATATCAGTTAAAATAAACTTTTTTGAATATGTGCTATGTTCCCTTAAGCATCTTGCTAGAATTTCCTTTATGAGATTTTTATCAATCCTTCTCTCAAAATTCAGTATTAAACCAACTACCCTTTTCAGTAATCAGTTACTATAGCATCCAAAAAAAGTCTCATTTCCTGTTCCCTAAAACCACCAGTCAGATTCGTTTTCCTTTCTGAAATGGGTAAATAATAAATTACGGAAACAGTATATTACTGTGAGGCCCTCCTATCTAATAAAGTGTAGTACAGAATTCTTGTGGATTTTCATCTCTCACTGGTTAGGCATGCGAAGACTATTTTACAAGATTTATTAGATGGGAGGGTTTATTTTAGTGAAATAACATCAAGGTCAAACTCTTATATTCATCAGGATTTCTTCATTTTTTAATTGATTTCTATATATTAATTTACTCATTTTCTAATTACTATGTACTAATTTATTCATTTTCTAATTAATTACTATATACTTATTTATTCATTTTCTAAATAATTACTATATACTAATTTATTCATTTTCTAACTAATTACTATACATTTATTCATTCATTTTCTAATTAATATATACTAATTTATTCATTTTCTAATTAAATACTATATACTAATTTATTCCTTTTCTAATTAATTACTATATACTTATTTATTCATTTTCTAATTAATTACTATAACTAGTCATATACTAGTTATTTCGAGAGCTGGCTTTGGCCTGGGTAATTAATATTCCAAATAATATTTTAGATTCACAATAGATAAACGTAGCAATGACTATGTTACAGGGGGGGGTGAATTTTAAAGATTTTATAAATTATTAATTCAAAGCTTCGAAAATGTGTACACATTGAACTGAAGTATAAGAAAGCGTAAGATATTATATAAGATAATATAAGAAAAAATCATATAAGAAATATGAAATAAATAAAAACAATTAAAAGTTAAAATTATAAAAAATTAAAATATGTGAATAAAATAAATTAAAAATAAATTAAATTAAACCTGTATAATAATAAATTATATAAGTTAATATAAGAAATTAAAGTATAAGTAAACTACGTAAAATTTTTTTTAAATCAATGAATATTCTTGAATATATATTTGTCATATATAATAGAATTTGAGTTTTTTTTAAGTGCTCCTTGTGACTATCACAAAAATTCACACCATCATTGTCACTAGTCATATAAATGTCATTCCTAAGTTACAAATGAGTTACACAAGTTACAAAAAAGTATGCTATAAAAGTATGGGTATACTGCACGCATGCTCTGATGTGAGATAGTATTTCTTTTATATACTCATATCTGATGATCAGTTGATTTTTTAAAACTTAATGTACATCATTATGTTCCTCTTGAATAAACTTTTTTCTGTAAATTTTGTAAGCTATTTATATAAATTTTAGGAATCCTTACAGAAAACTTGTAAAAAATATGGAATATTTTATTAAATATTATTAAATCGATTTTAATATATAAGCGGTTTCCAGAAAATCACACAATTATTGTCAATTGCCAGGTAATTGTTGTTCGTAAATTACAAATGAGTTACAAAAGTTGAAAATGAGAAAAAAGTTGAAACTTACAAAAAGTTATAAATTAGTTACATAAGTTATGAATATATTGCAAACGTACACAAGGCACGATAATGTTTATTTTGCATACTTATATCTGGCCCTCAGTTCAGTTTTGTAAAACTTAATATGCATCATTATATTCCTCTAGGATAAATCACTTTTTTCTGTAAATTTCTTAAGCCATTTGCATAAATTTTAAATATCTTTAAAAAGATTGGAAAAAAAATGTTTTTAAGAATCTCTTATATCGATTTTAACAATTATGTTTCCATAAAAACCACACAGTTATTGCCAATATTAAGGTAATTGTTATTCATAAGTTAGAAATGAGTTGCAAAAGTTGAAAATGAGTTATACAACTTGCAAAACGTTATAAGGTACATAAGTTACAAAAAGTTATGCAGTGAAAGTATGGGGATTGTAAGGAATTTGCACCCACGATTTGTGTTTCGCTTATGTGTGCCCTTTATGATATCGGCAAAATCGCCCTCATTAACCCCTTCCACCCGGAGTTCCTTAGGGGACATAAGACTCCAGCCGAGATAGAGGGGCTGAGAAGGTTTTTCGGATGCGCTTGTTTGTGTTTTTGCATGCCGGCAGTACATCTGGAAAGGGAGGACTCCTCTTTTCGGCAGGAATCAAATTTCGAGAATGCTGAACCCCACCCGAAGGAGAGGGAGAAGTTCTGCAAGAGGCAGTTGGAGTTCAGCACGGGTAGTCGACACAGAGACCGCGACTTGGAAACATCTCTCTGTTTTGCAGCGAGAGAATTGTATTTTGGGTATGAAAATGCTCGGTTAATTCTTTTTGATTATAAATAGACTCTGAGGCTCAGAACTATGTTTATTTTGTTATACACTTTAATTTTTGTTAAGTTTTGTAAACAAATGTTATTTGTTGTCCAAAAAGTTTTCGGAGGTGACTTTATGCGTCCCAACGCGATCTACGAACACACCTGCCGCAGTAAAATAGGTGGGCAGGTCCCACGCAAATACAGCGCCCCAGAACAGGGTGTTATGACATCGTGGTCCCCGGAGTGGGGTGGTTACTACAGGGATATTGCACGCATGCACCGATACGAGTTAAGGTATCACCCCATTTATAGCAGTAAGCAACATTTCAACCGATATAGCAGATGCATGGTTCTAGAAAATGTCAACTTTTTACACGGAACACCGGAGAACTTGGATCGAAATTTCTCATTCATTTTGGCCAATGCAGAACACGTTAGATCCGTTACCATTTCGCACATGTACTAATATAGCCACAATACCGCATTCCCACCTTTTGCATTATTGATGTACAGTTACTAAAGTCACTAAAGTCTGCATTTCTAGACCTACACTAAAGTACTTTCTAGATAATCAATGTTAAGGGCGTCTTACTGAAATAAGTTTATAATTGCTTTAAGATTTCAAGGAAAAAACTTTTTATTTTTTCACTAAAGTCTGCATTTCTAGACCTACATCTTCGAACACCATCAATTTCATGAGTTTTTTTTTTTTAATTATCTACTTTGGTATGAACTGAAGTGGAGTATATGTTCCTAACGTGACGCTTTATATTACTTTACTGTAACTTCTACTAAATAAAAGGCGACCTATGCTGTCATGTGCGTTGAGTCGTATTTTGTTATACTGCTGTGAAACATTATGTGAAAGAAAGCTGTTGTTATTTGTCTTCGAATCATCAGCACACCGTATCTGGTAAGTGGAAGCCCTTAACGATTCATTTTTCTAGACTTTACATACTGCTTTGAAATCTCCGGTGGCAGAAAAATGGGCACTCCACCTTCTGGGGAAAAAAGAATTAATGAAGATATTTTAATTACATCATAAAAAGACCATAGCTAGAATTCTATGAGTTTGGACAAATTAATCTTTTTATCGTTAAAATTTCATTATTCGTCACCAAAAAAGTTTTTCCCGGACTTTTTGATCACATGGTACATTAATAATGATGCACTTAGGGTTGCAATCAAATCAATAAGGGCCTAATAACCGATCTTATTTACAGAATGCAAATTTCTCTTTTAGCAAAATAATAAAACCAAAAAAGACCACTTTTTGAGTTTCCCCAAGGGTAAATGCTGATATCATTCTTTCAAGCTCATAAAAAATTTATTTTTCTTCTTGATACCAAGTAAATTTACTGTCGCTAAATAAATGTTTCAATATTTATCTTTAGTCCATGTATAAGCCAATTTGCTTTCACAAATTAGAAAGACAAATTAGACACAAATTAGATTTCAAAAAATAAGAAAGAAAAAACTTCATAAGGTTTTTTCCTTGAAATCTTAAAGCAATTATAAACTTATTTCAGTAAGACACCCTTAACATTGATTAGCTGTTTGTAAGAAAATTATGTTTGGACAGTGACTGGATTATTAATTATTATGGGGTTTTTTGATTCCTCTATTTTACTGTATTTTATTTTTTTAAAAGCTTCCTTTATAATATCATAATTTTCATAACCAGATTATGATAGCTGAAACTGTTTGCTCACTTTTATAAATATCTTTAAAAATCGCTGTTATACTTAAAATACCGTTCTAAGTTACTTAAAAAAATTTATAGGGTTTTTTTTAATTCCTCTATTTTACTGTATTTTATTTTTTTAAAAGCTTCCTTTATAATATCATAATTTTCATAACCAGATTAAGATAGCTGAAACTGTTTGCTCACTTCTATAAATATCTTAAAAAAATCACTGCTAAACTTAAAATACAGTTCTATGTTACTTAAAAAAATGTACTTAAAAATTTATAGGGTTTTTTCATTCCTTTATTTTATTGTATTTTATTTTTTAAAAGCTTTCCCTTCTTTAATATTATCACAATCATTAAGCAGTCTGGTTATAAAAATTATAATATTATAAGTATCATAATTTTTATAACCAGATTAAGGTAGCTGGAATTTTTTCTCACTTTTATAAATATCTTTAAAAATCCCTGCTAAAACTTAAAATAGCATTCTAAGTTACTTAAAAAAATTCTTTCGAATGATCCAATTAAGTAAAATTAAAGGAAACTTAAGAAATTTAATTCTTTGCACTCCAATGAACATGGAGTTTTGTTGAACACGGAGCATTTGTAGTTACTTTGCACTCATACTATTCAAACCATCAGTCACCTCTGAATTATTTTTCAAGTATAATCAAGATAAAAATACTTTATGGTAATATTACATCTCAACGTGTAGATTTAATACAAAAGTAAAATTCTGTAACCCCAGGGATAGTAAAATCATGTAAATTATTAGTACCTAATATCAACGCTAGCATTTGGAACAAAAACTCCAATTTTAAAAAAAATTTCAATTTATTTTCAATCACTCGCAATCTTTTCAGACTGGTAGAACCGATGTAATTATCTCTTGAATATAAAAAAACCATAGACTACCACACCTCAAATAACTCTATTTCTAATACAGTTGGTATACACAAACTCTATAAAAAGCACAGCAGCGAAGGTGTTACTTATTTAGCATTATCCAAGGGAGCATGTGTAGCTTAAGCAATGCTACGTACCTGGGTAGCATTGCCTCGGCTGGGACTTCGTAATTTAGACACAGGGACCAAGCGGAAGTCCCCCCCCCCTCAAATTGGCTTTTTCCTTGCAAAAGTATCGTTTGAACTTGGAAGACATTGCGACCATAAACCTATTTTACCGTCCCAACCACCATTAAAGAACATGGTGATCTTTAGCCGGCTTGAGCCACATATTGATGAACTTCCGTTTATGAGATCAACTGCTTTGCCAACTGAGCTACTGTGGCTCTGGCGAAATAAATTATTTTCACAATAAGAAATTACAGTGATATTGCCAGAAATAGACCCCTCCGACCCATTTCAGCCTATATTTAGGATCTCACAAAAACATTAGCCTACCCCGCTAACCACTTTATTTTCTTATTCCCAAAACTGTATTGAAAATAAGTATATCTTCCCCAATTTTATCAATATTTGAACTGTTAACAAGTGCAGTACACAGGGGCTGTTATCGTAATGTTACATCTCAACGTGTAGATTTAATAGAAAAGTAAAAATCTGTAACCCCAGGAATAGTAAAATCCTGTAAATCATTAGTGCCTAATATCAACGCTAACATTTAGAACAAAAACTTCAATTTTAAAAAATATTTGGTTTATTTTCAACCATTCGCAATCTTTTTCAAACTGTTAGAACCGATGTAATTATCTCGTGAATATAAAAAAAGCATAGACTACAGCACCCCTAATAATTATCAATTTTATCAATTAATTGCAAAATTTTATACTTATCTCCCTTTATTACATTATTCGAACCAATCAAACTATTGGCAGTTGCAATAATAGTTACTAACTGTCAGTTCATTCAGAAATAGTCTCATTTTCATGGTGTAGTTTATATAGCTAATAGCCAAATTTCTATAATTATATCTGATTCCTATTATTACGTCATTACTATTGATATCGGCAGAAATCATCTAATCGTACGATCCTCTCCTGTAATAAGAAATATTTTGGAAAACTCTCCTACACTGTGTTTTACTTTCTGCCCACGGCAATAAATGCCCACATTAATGACGTATTTTCGCATATAAACTGATATCGTAATTTATTCGTACTCCAAACAAAAATTATGTTCCTCCTTAGGCCCTTTATCGGAAAGCTAAATATATATATTTGCGTTATAACTACCGTACTGAGTACAAAGTTTTAGAAATTCGGACCTTTGGGTAAATATTTGTATTACAGCTGCAGAGGGAATCGGTGCTGTTTCCACATTTTCTAATTGATTAGTTCATGTATGCAAGCTATTTCGCGGATAAAAATGCGATCTTTTAAAATTCTCTCGATAGAGATGAGATATAATTAGAATTTTATTTTTAAACGGGGTTATGTGAATGAAGATGCAATTCAGACAGCAATGCATTCGTTTAATTACATCTCGACTTTATTACTTAAAACGATTGCACAGGAATTGAAATCGATATTCGATTAAGAGAGAATTTATTTAAAACTGAAATGACTGTTATTTAAATTTCATCTCTATATTCGGTACATAGTAATCTAAGATGTGAAAGAAAAAAACAACTTAAAGAACCGACATTTTGTTCGGCCTTTGAAGACGGGAATATTATATAGGCAACGTCTAATGGTGTAGCGAAGGAGGAATGTGAATGTTTAACCCCCTATGAGAACCCTTAAAAAATATACTAAATATCTCTTCCGCATTTTTATGACTATTTAAATAAGTGATAGAAGTAACATATCAGTGACAAAATTCTATATTTACTCCCCCTCATTTTATTGTTCGAATCTAATCTTTATTCTTAGCCAGTGATCACATTTAAAAAAAAAGGTGGGAGGGTATATATCAAAAAGATAAGTTATAAGAATAACTCTATACATATATATACATATATATACATATATATACATATATATATATACATATATATACATATATATACATATATATATATACATATATATACATATATATACATATATATACATATATATACATATATATACATATATATACATATATATACATATATATATACATATATATATACATATATATATATATATTATACATATATACATATATATATATACATATATATACATATATATATACATATATATATACATATATATATATATACATATATATATATACACATATATATATATATACATATATATATATATACATATATATATATATATACATATATATATATATATACATATATATATATATATATACATATATATATATATATACATATATATATATATATACATATATATATATATATACATATATATATATATATACATATATATATATATATACATATATATATATATACATATATATATATATACATATATATATATACATATATATATATACATATATAATATATACATATATATATATATATATATATATATATATAAAGGAATGTTCCTTACATATTATATAATGTAAGGAACAATGCTTTCATTTTTTAGTAGAAATGAACTTCAGGTATCCCACCAACAGAAAATTTCTCCCTATTCACCTGACAACGTCCTTTAACCCTTAGTTTGACAAGATGTTTTTCAAATATTTTTTAATTTCTGTTTGTGAGATGTTAAGAATTAATTAGAGAATGACTACTAACATTTTAGATTTTAACAGATAAGAATATGAACGAGGGAGATACAAAATACATAAACACAAACAAATAGAATTAAATGTATATGGATTGGATCAGCGTTGGGAAAATGAAAACCCAATAAGATTCATGATTAAAGGAATTAAGAATTTACTTACTACAATGACTTTGAATATTTTCACTCCAAACGTCGTCCAAACCATCCACTTTAAAGAAACCAAGAAAAAAGAGAATATATAGCCGATATAATCCCCTTGATCTCCGCTCTCAGTGAACACTATTGTATTATTTTTTTAGACGGCACTACGCTCAACGGTAACAAAATAAACACAGTTTACAAAACTATTCAGCAATTGCTGTCGCATCATGGCTGTTGGACGGAACACTGTTATTTTCCCATGTCTGTATAGACATTAGGATCTCTGTAAAATAAACAAAAAAATATATCATTTTCCATTTTTGAGATAATTAATGTCCGCTGTGGCGAACACTGACAATTATATTATATAGTGGTTATAAATATACATGTCCGGTGTAGCGGCCAGACTTAGCCAAATTAAGGGTTAATTCGGTTTAAATTCATTATGTCATAATGGTATTTTACATAGAACATTTAATATTTTTTTATTACTATTAGCTATATTCCTGTGTCTTTTATAAAGGAATTTGTCAATACTAATAAAATGTGAGTCAACTTAGAAGGTGTCACATAAATAATACGCTCGTATTCAAAGAACCATTATAAATTACATTTAATCATACTACTTCATTTTGTAATTATGTTTTGGGATTTAAAATTTTAATAAAATGTCAGCTACAGAAATACTAAAATATCAAAGTATTTTTTGACTATTAATATGGGAGAGAACAAAATTTAACTGTAGCGGGACTTTTTGACAAGCACTAATTTCTTCATTATCTTTTGTAAATGAATAGTTGAGATTACAAAGCAATTTTGTACTTTGGTTTTGTGCAATGTGGCTTGCCGTAGTTGAGTTGTCCTCTTAGGTTTGGTTTGAAGCGCGATTACCAATACTTGGCTACAGAAGGCATACTTATGTTTGGGACTGATTTGGTTTGGAAAGCTACAGTCTGTTCTTATTCTTCCATATGGCAAATAAGGCAGGAATCTACTATTTAAAACTAATTCCAAACGGCTTCGAACTCTGGCCCTAAAAATCTGCGCCATACGAGTTCGGTCATTGTCTGGCCCAAGTGCTAACTATATCAGCACCTTCTGCTAAAGAAACATTCCGAATGGCTAGCATATACGTCCCAGCATTAACATTCAAACCTGTAGAATATGCCACAGAAAATCAGCACTCTACCAAGTATCATCCTTCTCCTATTGTTAGAAAAATTATCCAGTTTGACAATTCAGTAATCATATGGGTCCTCTTCATTCTTTTAGATGAAAACTCAATTGTGAGAAAACAATTTAACATTAACTTCTTTAACCATACACTCTTTTGGACATTCATACCAAAAGTTAACGCCATGCCGATTCGGTCATCTTTTGGACAAAGAGCTAATTGGACAGGTACTTACTGCCTTAACCCTTTAAAGGACAGTGGTTTCGCAGCGAAACTATCTGTTAAGATTATTTTTTCTCTTCTTTTTAAAGATATATAAATGACTTTTTGTAATTTTTAAGTTTTTGACATTTTAAACTGTTAATTGATGGTAGAACTGTACATAATTTATTTTTCACTTTCAAATATACATTTTTAAACTTGCTTTACTTGAAATTCTATTTTCGTCTTTTACAATCCCAAATAAAAGTAATTACTCGAAACAACACTTATAAATTGTTTATATATTTATTTATTGCAGTATATTAATGATAATTGTTCATTATTCTTCCAATATAATTTAAATTTTAGGGAAGTATTATTTTATACCGTACAAGTGGGAGGGGTTACAGTTAAACCACTTCTCACATCTACATCCACTGAAGGAAATTTTTCAATAATTTCGCATTTATAAGGTTCATAGATAACATTATAAACGATTTCCATTGCATGCCAAATAGTTTCTAATTGTGAACTTTAAAGGGTTAAGCAGATTCCGACTGACTAGACTACCCATGTAAACATCAGTGTGGTACATGTAGGCTCGGTACAAAAAAAGTAGTAACGTATTATGTACCATCAATCCCCTTTTGTTAGCATAATTTGACATTTTTGTATAACATAGTAATCCTTTGGGATGAGTCCCCCCTCTCCTTTTTTGAAGTGAATACTCACTTAGGATACAATGATTTAAAAATAAATTTTCTAAGATGGACACTAAATTTAACACTCGATAACTTACTGATGCAAATTGAAATGTTTCTCGATGTTTATACTCTGTGTCTGCAAAATATGCAGACACTGTATCTGAAACTCATGTAAATTAAATTTCTTCTCGATTTTTATTCCCTGTTTGCAAGATTCACGGGCTTATAATATTGAACTCAGTAATATTTCATGAGGTTGTTATCCATGAGTGTTTTTAACATCGATCATTTTCCCTCGAAATTATTAATTAAATTATAATTTGTCCAGTTACTAATAATTATTTTCTCTACAAATGAATAAACTACTTATTAAATATGGTGGATGTTTGAATATAAGATACTTCCACATAGTTTATAGTTGCATCAATTAATAAAACTATTACTGTTGTCCTAAATTAAAATTTTGTAAAAAGGAAAAATAAGGTTTATTATGTTTACATCTCCATAGAATTGGCATTTTTGACTCCCCTCTTTGTTCTTTATATGACCTTGGAGAACCTTTAAATAGAGGTCATCTGCGTCGATGCGGGGCTCTTAGCGGTTCTTCCGACTCCGAGACTACCCTGAGCCGAACGATGGCCGAATGGTTAGGGTGCTGGCCTTCGGAACCGGAGTTCGTGGGTTCGAGTCCCACTATGGCATGGATGTTCGTAGCCGTTCGGAATCGGCTTTAAGCAGTAGGTTCCGGTCTCATTAGCCCTCGTGTTGCAAAAAGTAGACAGTAGTGCTCCAAAAACCAAAACCTGTATTGGAGAGCCAGAGAACGCCTGAGGCAATGACTTCGGTCAATGTTACTTTTGTTACCTGTACAGTTATTCCACAATTGTTAGATTTATAATTGTAACTTGCCTTACAATTAGAAATTTAAAAAAAATGTTTACTATTAAAAGGAAGGATGTTTTATGTTTGTGCAATATAACGGAAGAAACTACTGAACCAATCGTAACCAATTTTTACACATTTTTGTAAGCAAATAATAGAATACCACGATTCATAATATATTTTGAAAAAAAAATGTAAATTTCCGTTAAAAACATTGAAATATAATGCCTTCGAGATGTGATATGAACAGTTGTTTTCATTATCCATTAATAGTTGGCATGCATGGTGGTGCTTAGAGGTGAAATTTACAGGTTGCACTTGGGTAGAATGGGAATCGGTTCAAGTTAACGTTTAGCTTTTACTACATTTTGATTTGATATTTATCATAACAATTACAGGATTTATTACAAAATTATATCATATATTTACTAAGAAATAATGTTTAAATTTATTATTGATGATAAAGGGGTACAATGATACACTTTTAATTTCTTAGAAAAGGAAACTGTGGTAACAGATAGGATCTAGAGATGAAAAGTTCAAATTAAAGGTGACTACATTTGCATAAGTGACCTCCGATAGCCATAAAGAAGCAAGAGTTAGAAGTTAAAAAGATTAAACATAAAGAAGGAAAAAACTTCTTCTAGATTAAATTCCTTAAGATTTTTCTATTCTATTATCTTCAGCATTTTTTAATCATGGCGAAGTTCGCCATTCATGTGCAAAATTTACGCTTCATTGGGAAACACGACAAACCTCACAAAAAAGGAAAAAGATGGATGTATTAAGGAGATAAAGTTGCCTTTTTATTTACTCCCAAAAACAATTTATTTTATTTATTTTCTTTTAATTACTTTTTAATTTTTAATTTTTTTTTTTTTTTTAGTTTGGTTTATCTGGTTTGGTTATTTTTGTGTTTTATTAATTTGTTATTTCTTTTTTTGTTTTTTGTTTTATAATTTTTTAAACTAGGTACAAAAATTAAAAATAATACCAAACATGCCTTACATTGAAAAGCACTGTGATATGACCCTTTTAAAGATGATTTGGGCATGTTTGAGATAATCCTAAGAATATCCTATTAAAAGATAATATTTTAAAATTACCAAGAGTAAAAGTAGGAATTTAAAAAATCTAAAACTGTTATAAATGCATCATACGATACAAAGAATCCTAATTCAATTGTTTTATTCTAAATGTACTTAATAGCAACACAATGCTACATAGGTTTATTAGAGACATTTACAAACTTTAAAAAATAGTATATCAAACTCTTGAACTTCATAAAAATTGCATGATATTTTACCTGTTTCAAAATCTTATGAGAAGATGTATTTCATATGGAAATACGTATTTAGTAACATATATATATATATACTTCTCCTATGAAAGTTTTCATCTTTTCACTGAATATAGACATAAACGGGGATTCCAAATACTGACAGTATTTCTTTTTCAATATCACTTTTTCTTTTCTTTATTATATATTCCTAAATCTCATTCAACTTTTTAATTCATTTATTTGAATCCATTTCATATAAAGTAAACAACAAAGTATGTAAATACCTATTTTTATATAAAAATATTGTATCCCATCATGTCATTATTTGTCTTTAATTCACTGCAAAGACATTTATTCTAGATATCCTTAAATACAAGGAATTGCCATTCACATACTTAAGGATATTGTTTTTTATATTGTTATAATTTTCTAAAACTGTAAAATCTGAATAGTTGTGTCTAAATAAAATAAAGTTAATATATTTAGAAGATGAGAAATTCCGGAAATTTTAGTCTTGTTTTTAACAACAAAAAAAATACAGCATTAAGAGAACGGGGACGTTCTCAACTTTTCTACTTTTTACACGTTGATCTCAAAATTTGTTTCTTTAGGCTTTGTTTCTTGTCCGCTATTTAACTATACTACAAAAATCTTCGCTAAAATATATGACGTCTAATATGCTCTTTACACACCTTTTAAGTGACTTTTTAAGTTGATTCGTGGAGATATTTTCTAGATAGCGGACAAAGCGGCTAGATTCAAAAGCGTTTATTCACTTCTTGTCGTATAGTGTATATATACATTACGGATAAATTTCATAACTACTTAATATCTCTTCTAAAAAATTCTGAAATTTATTATGTAGCTCTACAGAGTTACTAAAACTTTAAATGCTCAACTTTTCAATTTTAATTTTAAAAAATAACAGGCATTTTGTCTATTTCCAATACAACAATTAAAGATATAAAAAAATTACCTAAGTACATGAGAGTAACAGAATATTAACAAACACATAACTGAGCAGAAAATTAAAAATTTGACTTTTACGTAATGTGTTTTATTAGTAATTAGGCATGCATGCATGTAACAAAAATCCCTTCTTCTGAAAGACTTAAATTTTTTGTATCAGTTCAGTCAGAAAATATATTTTATTCCTTTTACAAATAATATATTTTTCTTTAGAAAATTTATAATAAATTTATAATGCACTCTTTTTCAGAATTTCAAATTTTTTAACTCAATTTTGTAAAGTTTAAAACTCAACCTAATGCTAAAAATATTCTTTCATTTACTTTAAATTAAATATTTGTATAAGTATTAAAATATATTTTATAGTTTAAATGCAATAATAAATTTTAAGCTTGCCTATGCATCCCCAAGTATTGTACAACTCTTTATGTTTATATTTATTCGATTTTCCATAATTTTAAAAGCAATAGGGTAATTCCATACCAAATCAACGCAAGGTTTCTACCTGACCCCCTCCAATTTTGATTAAATTTGGTATAGTAAGTGACTTCATGGTAATAAAGAAAATCCCCAAATCTTATGTTCAAATAATAATTGGTTTGGGAGTTATAAGGCTTTAAAGTTGCCAGATTTGTCTAAAAAATACACAATCAGCATACCTTTAAATGACACTTGCTACTCACCTAATTAAGCTAGAGATATGTGCAAGGTTTTATTTTAAACCTCTTTTAATGGGCTTTCATATGATATACAACACATGATGACTTGAAAAAAATTTTAAAAATTTAAATTTAAATTTAAAATTTAAATTTCTCAAAAAGCCAAGTTTTTAAAATTTTGAAAAGTAGAAATTCTCAAAACACATAAAGCTTTCTACCAGTTTCAACTAAATAAGTAGCACCATCCATCAAAAGTAATGCACTTTAATGATTTTTCTTCATTCTAAAATCTTCACAAATGTTAAATGTACTATTTACTAGAGTATATGTCGATAAGGTAGTGTGTAAACATTAATGCCATCCTATACAGATGAGTTAGATTAAAAGTAATGAATGCATGTTCTCACTTTCGTTATTCCAATAGTAAATATATCAAACAAAAAACTTTTGTACCTTGGGATCCCATTATGATCCCAACATGAAACTTTGAGGATTAATTAACAATAATATGAGCAATTTTTGAGATTTTTTTCAAAATTTTAAAAACTTGTCTTTTTGAGAAATTTAAATTTAAAATTTTAATTTAAATTTAAATTTTTAAAAAAATTTTCAAGTCATCATGTGTTATATATCATATGAAAGCGCATTAAAAAAAAGGTTTAAAATAACACCTTGCACATATCTCTAGCTTAATTAGGTGAGTAGCAAGTGTCATTTAAAGGTATGCTAATTGTGTATTTTTTAGACAAATCTGGCAACTTTAAAGCCTTATAACTCCCAAACTAGTTATTATTCGAACATAAGATTTAGGGACTTTCTTTATAACCATAAAGTCAATTACTATACCAAATTTAATCAAAATTGGAGGTGGTCAGGTAGAATTTGTTCTAAAATTGCGTTGATTTCACATGGAATAACCCAATAACAAAATTTTAAGCATACAAATGCATTAAGTATTGTACTATTTTTTATGATTAGTACTTATTTGATTTTCTGTGGTTTTAAAAGTAATAACACAACGTACCTATGCAAAGGAACCAAGTAAACACTCTTTATGATAAGTACTTATTTGATTCTCTGCGGTATTAAAACCGATTACAAAATTTTAAGTATACCTATGCAACACTAACACACTAAAGAGTTATACTAGAATTATACTACTCTTTGTGGCAAGTACTTATTTGATTTTTTATATTTAGTTAAAAAATTAAAATAATGAAATTTTTGCTGTAATATAAGAAAATAAGCATGAATATTGCATAATGTAGTATTTTTTAGGTAAGACTTAGCTTAGTTAAAAATATTGAGGGGGTTTTATAAGTTAGGGATTTTTATATTCTGTGAAATCGGAAATGTATCAGTTCCCTTAATAATTAAAAATACACAATAAATATCCAACTTCTTTCTATGAAAATGCTATTTCAGTTCAATACTTCGATCTAACAAGCTGTTGTGACAACACAGATCTATGAGAGGTAAATTAGATCTCAACAGATATCTAATTTACCTCTCATAGAGAAGTTCCTATATCTCATAAAAGATGCTAATTCTAAGGCTCAACTAAATGAATAATAGCTGACGTCATACCTGTACGTGATTACAGTATCTTTCAGTGGAATTCTGAATACAATTACCGCTACCTTGTAGAAAATAGTTTATAGCATCTATTTGGAATTCTATCAGTGTTTGAGACGTAAATTAGGTAAACACTTATTCGCCTGAGTACTTACACTGTGCGTGATGTGGCTGAACAAAATTTTAAGTGTTTTATTTTCTGATGTACTTTAGAATAACTTAACGTTACAATAAACGATGTATCTCTCTCATTTTTTTAATGTGTAACGATAATTGTTTAAAGAGAATATCTAATTTTTTTGCTACTAATATCTATTTGACACCAATATCTATTATAAAATAGTTTTTGATTAAAATGTGATATGATTAAATTTGGGACTTTCAACAATATTTCATAAAAATGCTCCTGTGAACAGCATACGAACCAATTGCTTTTATTATTTACCCTTTTACTTTTAAATTTGTATATTAAAAAAACAGCTTATCAACTTTAACTTACGTTAAGTATTATTTATATAACACAATTATTTCAAACAGTACAATGTTTTAACAACTGTTTTTTTCCAGGTTTTTGAATACTCAGTAATTTGAGAAAGTTCATTGCAATTTCTTACATCATACCCAGTTTTATGACAAACATGTGAACAGACAATCTCCAAAATTTTGAATAACAAATATATAAAACTAATGCAATCCTAACATTTTGAAATTAATAATTTAGTAAAAAAATTCTCAAAATGAAAAATATATTTTTAAAAGCTTAACACATTGTGAGCGGGTACATTTCGCAGCGGAATTGTACCGGGAGTATGCGTTTTGAGCGTAAATTCAGTTATTCAGTTAAATCTCAATAGATCGGAAATTATTTTTTTAACCAACTTTTCGTATTTTATATTGAATTATATAAACAAATATATAAATAGAAATAAATAAATAACAACCATAAGATTTTTGTAAACAAAAAATATATTTTTTAGTGGTTTAATTTATAATAGTATCGTAAATATGAAAAATCAAATAGAAATACTAGTATAAATTTCAATTTTTTCGAATTATGTTATATATAAACATTTTTACATTATAAAAAAATTAAAAGAGCAATCATAAAACTAATAATGTAAAAACTAGTTTTTATTTGTCTAAATTTTTCCAGAATCTATGTAGCAGACAAGAACAATCGGCTTTGTTTTCCTGTATAATTTTGTACCCTCAAACAAACCATGTTATTACACTAACCCGTACTAGTGCGTGACCCGCCCTCAAGTATCAATCGTCAGAAAACGTACTAGTACGTGTCCCGCACACAATATCTTAAAATAATTGGGTCTGACAAAACTCAAGTTTCAGTACATTAAAATAATCCTGTTATTAAAAAAATATTCTTTGATAGTGTAGCTTACATCTAACTTGATTTTTATCAAAATAAAACACAATTACATTATTTTTTGTGGAATTCAGTTTCTCGTCTCCCTTAAAGGCAATTGAACCTTTTGAAAATTTTTAATATGTATCTAAATTAGAGATCAATACAACTCACGAATCTCAATTACTTCGGTTGAAGCAACGAAAATCATTCTTACCCGATTCAATTTTGTTCACAAGCTTTAGCGACTTTGAAGCAAACTCGCTAATAGAATTGTAAGCTTATAAAAGAAACTTCATTAAAAATGAGTTGATGGATCTAAATTGATCTAATAATAATACACATTTTATTGAAACGATTTAAAAAAATAAGCATTTTCTATGCAAGTTTCGAGTGCATTTTATTCAATTGCATTAAGGCTTCAAAAATAGAAGCATGTATACAGACAGATTGCTTATTGTACGAATGCTTAATATTTCATCATTCGATATTGTTATTCAAATTTTTTGTCTCTTTTTAAGCGTAAAATCAATTTTAACTCGCAAGATGTTTTGAAATTCACCCTCGACAGTGTTAAATTGGGATTTTTTAGTGTGTGTGTGTGTGTGTGTGTGTGTGTGAACTAATCAGAATTCTCACATCTAATACAACAAGAGACGTTTTCAACAGATTTTTTATGAATTACGAGCCTGATCACAAATAATAAAAATTCTAGATTTCAATTTAAAACTAACTATGATAATGGTGACAATGAAATGACTGAGTGAAATAGATTTGGATAGGAAGTCTTTGTCACATTTTCAGTCGAAATATTCGGTATAACAAGACATGCAGCATCCTCTGTTAAACGTTTGACGCATAAATAAAATATTTCAGGCTAGGATTGACGGCTTGGTGTGCATTTAGAATTCTTAGCTAAGCTTATTATACTGTACTAGCATATATTCCTTCATGTGACGGGATCAGTAAAATTTTTAATTTCCCAAAATTATAAAGTACCCTATAAGTTAGGTAAAAAAATTGTTTTTTAGCTGAGAATTATTTGGTGTAAGCTCAATAATTTGTTTATCTTCTTACTCCTCTAAAGTCTCCCGATACGGTGAATGCAGTTTAGAACAACATTGAATTCCCATTTAGTCAAACCGTGTTATGCATAATATGTATAATAGGTTGTGTGTAATAAACAAATACACAAACAAACAAACTTCTTAATTTTCAAATATATATAACTTAAACGCTAGGTATTTATTTATCCGTAAAATAGACTCCTAGACTTTTAAGAAAAGAATTTGTTAATACCGGTGATAAAATTTTCATTGCAACAAAAAATGATCCATGGTTAAATTTTAAATTATCACATATGTACCTATTATTTAATATAAATATAAAAGAAGACTATTTGCTTAATATGTAAGTTCAGTGATAAAACGTATGAAAATAATGCAGACAATATTGAAATAATTTAAAATAAGAAATTATTAAATGAAATAGTTAAAGAAATGACTTCGTAATAGTAGAAAAATGCTATTTTCATCTACTGATAAATTTAATCGCCTGCTCTTAACCGGGGAAAAGAGGGCTTGAAATAATGGCATTAAACTTTCGAAAAGTGGGGATGGGGTGGATTTCGAAAGTTTTAAAGACGACAGTATTTTTCGCTGTGATATGAAGCAGATTTATAACAATTTATTTTAGAATCGGATCAATAGTTTAGGAGAAGAATTTTGCTAACCCTAACTCATCAAGAATCCAATATGGATGCCTCTATCCATTCCAGGTCCAACCGCTTCATAAATTCGAAGGCAGACGGACAGATAACTTAGGCTATTATTATATAGGGGATTATTTATTTATTCTTCATTTAACAAATTCAGTTTCTTAAGCTTTTCTATTTCAGTACAGTTTTTTTTATTTTAACTCTGTGTACCTTGATTATTAATTAAAAATATAACATCTATGACCCCTGAATAGTTATATATTTTACTCTTTCCCATAACTGTAAGAATCGATGGTATGAATGATTACTAAATAACTAGTATACAGATAAATGATCAATTAAAAGTTATTTAATGATATATTGTCATTAAATAACTCTTAATTAGTAAATAAATTGTTGTTACCAATATTCCTTGGACTAGCCAAACGAGTGAGCCAGAGGCCTCATGAATTAAGGTGAAGGGGTGCGCCCTTCATTTGGAGAACACGCTAAGGTGAAATAATGTCTTAATTCAAGTAGGTCTTCGTAATTTCGAATCATGGAGCCCATTCCCATGGCTTGGCCTGCCACCCTCAGAGGTATCGTTTGAGAACTTGAAACACATTGTAATTAGTAATATATTTTACGTGCCTCAGTCACCATTAACGAACACGTTGGATCTTAGGCTCGACCCCACAACCTTCCAGTTATGATATCGTTACCTTTGTCCTGATCTACCGCGGGTATTAAATATGTACCAGTAACAATCTAGACGTCACTATAGATTTGGTTTGGAACTCTGCGTTCTATTGTTTTGATGCACGTTAGCTAGTGAGACCGGGACCTACTGTTTTATGCCGATTCCGAACGGCTACGAACTTTCATGCCAGCAGTACGATTTGAACCCACGAAATCCGGAACTGGAGAGCAACGTTCTACCGTTCAGCTATCGTTCGGTGAGGTCACTTTAAAAAAGAAGCTAAAATTAACCCTAGATCTCTAAGCATTCGTTTACGAGACTACAGACTCCTATCATTTATGTTTCTAGTACACTCACAGTACCTTCATAACTAGTAAATTGAGTTGACCGTAGAGGACAAGCACTACTGTATAAATCATACTCATTGAGATTTGCTTTAATCGTCGTCTAATGGTCAGATGCTTAGTGATAACTTGCAAATGCTTGCGCCAATATCATAATATAATTAGTATCATCATCAAATACCACGGAGACTATATTTGTGATTTTCTGCATTTTATTAAATCTTAAACATTTTTATTAAAAAAAATGGATTCGAGAAAAATAAGAACATTTTACAAATTTTAAACGAATTCGATAGCGAAAAAAAAATTGAAGAGCAGTACAAAATACAATAAGTTCAGAGAAGACATTCTTATTCTAAATAATGAAAGTTGGACAGACTCTGCATTGTATTTTTAAAAGAAGCTAAATATTGCTTCTAAATTTAATAAAAAAATTAATAATATGAAAAATATTTGTTTCTAATTCCTAACGCATTAATCTAATGATTAAACACAGAGCTATTATGATTTAAGTTTAATTGTTTAGAGTTAAGTAAAATATCGGTACAAATTATCTCATTTTGATGATCTACAAACATATTTAATCTGTTAAAAATGAATTAATTTACTCAAAAATGTACTCTTATTGTGTCTGATTTAAACTCTACATTCAACGTTTAGCAACCAATGGGCAAATTATACCAGAACCTATCACTTAAAGCTGATTCAATTTATTTATTATCGATTAAATCTGATTCTTAATCAGCTACACATCCATACCATCGGGGAGATACGAAACCTTCAACTCCAGTACCGAAACGATTCGATTTTTGATTTGGTGTGCTACTTTTTTTTCGACAGGAGGGCTAATGAAACCGGAACTTACAGCTTAAAGTCCAGTCCAAATGGCTACGAATATTCATGCCAATATTATGATTCAAACGCACGAACTCCGGTTCCCAAGAATAGCGCCTTAACAATTCGGCCATCATTCAGCTTAGTTCAGTTTGAAACGATATGGGCGAATTTTTTGCTACATGGGTGCTAACAAAACCGGGATTTACTGCTTAAAGCCGATTCCGAATACCAACAAATATCCATGTTAGCAGTGGGAATCGAACCCGAAATCTACGGTTCCAAAGGGCAGCACCAAAATGAAGCTCTCTATTTGTTTGGCCATCAGAAGAGCACAGAAACAATTTATTATACCTCATCTATCAACGAGCCAAAAAAAACGTACATTATTTTACCTCCAGCAAATTGTAAACTGTGCAGTTAACATTTCTATTACCGTTGCTATCTAATTCGGGAAACGTGTCAATTTTTAAGAGAAGAAAGTAAAAAATTTTCCATCGTTTCTGTAATTTAGATTAATGCGTTTAAGTATTAATCATCTTTCAACGACACTTGACAGAAAAATTTGAAATGTCCTCGTGTCGAAGGAAATTGCAGTCCAAAAATTAGGACATCCATATATTTTTATGCTAGCTTCTCATTCTCTTAATCTCGGATGCGTATATTCCCTAATCTTTATAACGGCCTCGTAGTTAACATTTCCCGTTTTTACTGCTAGAATTAGCCCGCAGATATTTTATATCTGGCATATTCGATGTATGTACTTACCTATTATCCACGGGGAATTTATATTTGTTCTCAAATAGAAGCTTATTCCGACTCCATTTTGTTACTATAATCTTGGTGACAACTTGTCATGTCTTTGCTAGTTATAAATTTACTAGCTTGATCTTCTTAGTGCTTCTTAATGTGTATGTATGAATACTCAAAATATTGCTAAGCTAACAAAACTTTTAATTCTCAATGGAAATATTCTTCAATAACAATGTCTCATCCCTGTTTTAACAGGCAATCTGGTGGAATTTTGTTACTTACAAAGAATTATGTAGCGTCAAGAAATAGGTATTGTCAAATTTCAGCTTCTGTGTCTAAGAGGATGACTCTCTGAGATATGTCTAATCATCATAAATGCATGTTTGCAATTATTACATTAAAAACTGCTAAAAAACAAAAAAGAAGCAAAAATATTCTTTGTCAAACAGTGTCATTCCCTGTGTTATCCAGAAGTGACTATTAAGAATTTTCACCCGTTACTTGATTAATTTACAATTAGCAATTTCTTTCACAAACGTTTTTAAAAAATTAACTTTTTTTACCCTAAGTACTTGAAAAGCATTGTGCATTTTTTGGTTCGTTTATAAAAGTATTGTAACAATATTGTTAGTTATTGCAGTGCGCTCATAATATTAAAAATGCTTCTATAGATTTCTTTGGTGTTAATACATATCTCTGCAATGGAACCTTTTGGGGGTTAACAGAGATAGGTTCACAAATATTCTACCTACAAGCTGGACCAAATCGCTATCAATGCTGCATTTCTTACGAAATGAATAATAACTAATAAAACTAATAATAAGAAAGTTATGGAAATGTTAATAATAATCACATAAAATACAACAAAATTCTCCCTTTCAACAGATTATAAAAGTTCGTATTAAAACATTACAGCATTAAATACACAGCCTGCGAAAATTTGCTGTCGTTGGTTATAACCTATTTAAAAATCTACCCAGGGAAATTTCAGGACATTCTTCAAAAATTCCATATTTCATTGAAATTCCATGTCTTTCAGATTGAAAGACACGTAACACAAAATCATGGTCATTTAAAACTTAGTAACACTCCAATTTCAAATCTCCCTTAATCCATTATTGTACTGTTTCTTCGTCCACATTTTCAGAATGGACCAATTTGTAACTGTCCTGAAGTAGGTCTCCATACCATGGTCCTCAAGTAGAGCTGTAGGTCTCCGTTCTTTTAAGAATTTTCTCTGCAAAACAGATCTATTCTAGTCTTCTGCAGAAAGGAAGATTTGCTGCAGGAGTGTTCTTAACACATTGTATGCAGGACACGTACTAGTACGTTTTCTGACGATTGATACTTGAACGCGGGTGACGTACTAATACGGGTTAGTGTAACAACGTGGTTGTTTGTGGGTACAAAAATAACGGTATATACAGGAAAATGAAGCCGGATGTTCTTGTCTATTACACAGATTCCGGAAAAATTTAGAAAAATAAAAACTAGTTTATACATTAGTCGATGTGGAACCACAGAATGGGAAGGTTGATTTAAAAAATTTTTTACTTATCCTTGCGAAAATTATATATATATATATATATATATATATATATATATATATATATATATATATGTGTGTGTGTGTGTGTGTGTGTGTATATTTATGAATTATATATATGTGTGTGTGTTTATTTGTCTATATATTTAACTATTTCAATATAAAATACGAAAAGTTGGTTAAAAAATTAAATAATTTCCGATCTATTGAGATTTAACTGAATAACTAAATTTACGCGCAAAACGCCAGCTCCTGGTACAAAACTGCTGCGAAATGAACCCGCACACAATGTGTTAAGATCATCTTGGTAAATAAAGACTACTATATTTCGGAAACAAACTCATTAAGAAAGTATGTTTAACAAATTAATTTCCAATATTTTCCTCGGGCTGTGAAAGGTCGATTGCATTTCACCCCTTTAGTAGGTAGACAAACTGTGTACCAAACACTGGCAGTTCTAGGTAAGGTTGACCACCTGTACTGCTCTCCATGTTCTGTGTGTCATTGATCCTTTTTCTCTTCTTTTAGGTTTGATCATCTTGGTCGCCACCTTCTTTAGCTTCGAGAAAGGAAGGATGTTTCTTTTAGCTGTCTTCTGAGGTTTCCTTCAACCACTGGCCTCTTTTCTTAGGTGCTGCTGCGATTGTGTTTTCTTGGGGTTGGATACAAAAAATCTGTAGTCGCTGTACTCTTGGGGACTTTCCCCCTCCCTTCCAAGAGCCATCCCTCTAAGGAGGAATACATTCCTTTAAGGTTAACCACCTAACCGGGACGTATGCTAAGCCACCCAGTGCCTTACCTATCGACAACGGAGGGTGGCACTGTAGGCCATGGTCTTCAAGTAGCTGTATTTCTGAGGAGTTTAGTTTATGTACAGTGTTTATAAAAGTTAAATTTTATACAAATAAGTATCCTTTTTCGAAATAATTCACTTATTCTCAATATTTTTTATGTCTAAATTTTGTTTGATTCTTTCTGAAGTTTGACTTGATTTAATAAAACATTTTGAGAAATATTATTCAAGATTCTTGATATAAAAGGTTAATTTTCTTATAAGTTTATTATTTTAGCTTAATACATTAAATTCCTTCTAAGACAGGTTATTAAATCAATACATTAGTATAAAATGATGCACCTAAACACTATTGTTAGAATTTTTTGATACTTTAATTTGCATATCATTTTATTATTCCGTTTCTGAGTCCATAACAGCTTTGAAAATATTTTGTTATCAATAAGAAATACCTCCAAAAAAACTTGAAGTTTATTAAGAAAGTTATTCTTCGACATCCCACGTCGTAGCCACCTTTCATTTTTCTCCAACCAACCCCCGCAGCATTTACCATCCTATTTTTTAAAATATTTAAAATTCCGATCCCACAAGTCAGTTGGAAGGTATTTATTTCTTTTGTAACGTTTTTTAATAAATGTGCATTATTTATAAGCATT
This sequence comes from Pardosa pseudoannulata, assembly GCA_032207245.1. Taxonomy (NCBI): domain Eukaryota; kingdom Metazoa; phylum Arthropoda; class Arachnida; order Araneae; family Lycosidae; genus Pardosa; species Pardosa pseudoannulata. The sequence goes on along the minus strand of CM063505.1, from coordinate 26,710,232 downwards.
TGTTCTTGAATACTTTAACATATTCCCAAATTATATTTCATGGGAGAAGTTTTATTGAGCAGCCCTTGCCTTAAGCCATATTTTTGAGAAATGGTCCTTACTACACGGGAAGTAAACGCTTTTTAAATTCATTTTAAGCAATAATGAATTACTTTCAAAAAGAGGGGAATCATTCTGTGTCTATCTTATCCTGCAGCTGAAAATTTCCTTTTAAAACATTTACCTAGAGAGGGAAAGAAAGTTGTTCATTTTCGAAATAATATCGATAAATATTTCCCCTTCCAATGATTTAATAATTCTTTTCTCCCGAACGTAAAATTTATTTAATAGGATTCTCTCTTCCTCCAAACTTTTATCTTTAAATCACTTGATGTAAGGATATTTTTTTCATTGTGATTGATTTGTATCTGATATCGTATTTCTATGGCAGTAAATTACGATACTGACTGCAAGCATTATATTTCCCTAATTAAAGAGATCCAAATTGTTAAATTCTTTCAAACGAAATCTTCAAGAACTATTTTAATGTAAAGTTTATTTTCCAGGAGTTAAATTTCCTAAATTCATTTTATTTCAGTCGATAGTTCAAGCACATTTTTTTAACTAGGTGAGAGGACGTTTCTCGGTCAGATGTTTCATACGCCTACAGAAAAAAGATTTATTTATCAAGAATTAAATTATACCATCAGATTTATGATACCTAACTATTTTTAGTTTGCGACATGTTTTTAGTGTCTCCGTAATCGCCTCAATTTACCATTTCACGATAATGTTATTTATGTCAACGATCTTTCCAATGAATTTAACTACATGTTTCAAATTAGATTTACCATCCTTACATCTTATGATTCTGGCAAATTGTTAATGTTTTCAAGCTAAATAATTCTTTAATTATTTGCATATAAATTCTTTTATCATTCAATTAACAATTCTTTTCATTTTATTTAATTCTTTTAAAAATTCTCTAGCGTTAAAATACAAAATTTCAAACATATAAAAAATAAAATTTTATACCCAAATTTAAATTTTTTACATTCTTGAACACATTAATTTTAACTAAATTTTGTTTTATATACTGCAAGATAAATTCTTTTATTGTAGATTTTGAGCGTTTTAGATATTTTGTAATAGACATGTAACAATATTAACTATATTTGAATTAAAAATACTGTTAAAAGTTCAATAAACTGCAGAGACCGGTATAATGTTAACTCAAAAGTTTATTAACTCAAAAGTTATAAACTGTGCTTAAAAGCAATCGTTTTGCTCATTTACTAATCAACCTAATGCAGTTGTCTAAAATTTCAGTGATTTTGGTAATATCTGGCATGTTTTGTTAATTCTAATTTCAGAATCGAAGAGAACAATGTGGCATTCTATGCATATATGACATATATAATATTTGTGTGTATTAACTAAACGATGATTCATGACCTATTTAAGTGTTCCCCTTTCTCCACGTTTTGTAACAAGTAGGAATGCTTAACCTTAAAAAAGTGTAAAAAAAAATTATGCTTGGAAGCAAAGCAACATTGTATGTGTCATTGCATTGTAAGTATGACACACTCCAAACTACCCGAGGTAACTTTTCTTCTCCTTCCCACTCATTAGTTATGTAGATGCTTGAAAAGTACTTGGTATGATGTCATATATTCACTATCTTACTGCTAGAGAACCCACGATGCTGTAACCTACATCTGAAATCAGATTCAGAACTGGTACGGACATCTATAAGAGCCCCACTCTATCTTTCTTCATTCCATATTCCAGCAATTTGGTCTTAGAAAAGTTGAAAAAGCTTTACGTTTAGAAACAAAATTACTCTTGGCAATTTCGAAATCCTTTTAACCGCTTCCCTTACAAATTTTTTTAAATGCAAAATACCATTACATTTTTTTATTTTATTATTAAATACAAGGAAATAAAACAAAACAAAATATCTAGGTTTTAGGTTGAATTTTTAATTTTTTACAGTTGTGAAAGCATTTAGTTTTAATATTAGTTTACTATCATGAGTTACCTCGGGCAAATGAAAAATAAAATTAAATATTTGTCTTTGTATGATAGTTTTTGAAGCAAGGGACAACACAAAGTGATACCTGACATTCTGTGCAATAGTATCTGGTCTCTTTTCTTATTGGCTTGCCTCTGAAATCTGTTTTACGGAAGCACAGAGTACACTGTCTCATTGGATTTGATTTTTTTTGCAGTAGCGGGAATAACATCTAGAAAATACCATAAGGTTAACCTGAGTGGTAAACGACTAATACTGGGTCTTCCTGATGTGGCAGAAAACTCGTCACGATGATTTTCTGAAATAAGTTTTCTAATCAGTGTAAAACACGTGACCAGTTCCGCCTAACGGACCGAGAAACCAACAAAACTTGGCAAACTACCTATCAAAGCTGAATATTTCCTTTAATTTACTCCAGGCCGAGTAAAACCATGATAAAACAAATCGTAAGACAAATTCTGATACGCCCGAATTTTCTCGGGATAATAATTAACTGCAATATATACAAACCCGAGATAACTCGGGATAATCAGGCAAGCGGTTAATATCGCCTTACATTTTTTTATGTCATTCAGTGACCTAATCACCTTTGACGTAATAAAGCCAGCGTTTCAGCTAATTCTTATCAGCATCGATGATTTAAAGTTAATGTAACTAATCTAGTTGAAAATATAAAAATGACAGTTTAATTTCTAGCTTTCATTACTTAATTATACTTTTATAAATACGATTTCTCTTTTTACTCTATTATATGGAGACGTATAGTCATATTCAACTGACAGTGCGACTTCGACAGTCCATGGAGTACCATCAGTCGTCCACAACACTCGGAACACGCTTTTCTCGACATAAAAACTGAACAGCGCGATCGCCCTGCTTGGGACTCAAAGGTTAAGATAATTTCTGGTCTTTTATATTAACTATTAATAAAAAAAAAGATGTGGTGAAATCGCACACAATATCAACACGGAATTCCTTTTTTCTTCGTATTTCCCCTGATAATAAGGTTCAAATGTTTACACATGGATATATATGATATATTTTAATAATTTTTTCCTTGGCTTACTTACATTAGGAAAATTGTGTAAAAGAAGTCGGTGTCATGTAACCAGGAACATGTTCAAATATCATTAAGTCACCAAATTTTGTTTTCTGTCTATAAAATAAATGCAGTGTGTAAAAGAAAAGGAATAGAAAATACATGTTTGTAGACATAAAACTATTTTATTAGTTTGCTTTGTTTAAAATGACATAGTATAATAAAACTTTCTTTTCTGTACAGAATGTAAAGAAAATATCTCGGTGGTACACGGAGAACCTCAGAGGCACGTAACTACATACAGACGAATAAACAGACATACATACGGATAGTGTGTGTGTGTGTGTGTAAATATATATATATATATGTGTCAGGATTTAAAATATAGATTAATTTTAAGAGATTTTAATTAGGGATTCTTTTATTGAGAGTGACGCGACATGAGGTGTTAGACACATAAATACGGCTCACGCGCAGTGATCTGGGCAGAGAGCAGTATGCACTTTTCACGGTCAGACCTGTAGCTTCCCGAAGCAGTTAAACCTGCCTTTGTTAGAAGTTGGGAGCCAATGTGAGACGCCATTGTAGAGTAGTGTGTGATGAGATTTAAATAAAGAGATGAAGTGGTACTCCGAACTCTAGTGTGTTTACTGGGACCTGTCATATATATATATTTATATAGATAGACGATAAATATACGTGTATAGATATTAACAGATAGGCAAATACCTGTGTGTGTATATATATAGATAGAGACAGACTGATAGATACGTACATCTATACAGATATACAGACAGATACGTATGTGTGCATAGACAGACAAGGGTGTATGTGTGTTTGTGTGTGCGTAAGTAGACAGAGAAAGATAGACATACAGAGAGCAATTTTATCTTTTTTTTATATAGATAGACAGGCAGAGAGCGAGAAAGAGAGATAAACAATCTTTAATATAATTTCTAGTAAAACTAAGATATTCATAAGTAATTTAATATGCGTTCATATGAAATAAAAATTATTTAACTTTAAATTTAACCTCAGACAGTTTTAACAGTCATAAAATCTTAGATCGTTAAATAACTTTTCTTTATTCTTTCTGATTCTTGAAATAATTTCATTAATATTAAAAACTATATTCAATGCATTCAGTTTTCAAATCTATATTTGAAAAATTGTTTTAATCTCAATAAAATTTACTTTTAATATTTTTTTTATTATTGCAAATATTTTTGTTATGTTTAGAGAATCATTTTGGTTAATTAAAACTGTAGTATGACAAATGCTTTGGAGTAAGTTATTTTATTTCATTTGAAATATTTTATGTTAAATAAATTTATTTTTATCATAAATAAATGTTTTCTAATTAATATAATTATTTTATACTCATTTAATTTATGAGTAATTCATTACGATTATTTTCTTAATATACATTTCTTATTACATACATTAAACATAATTGTGAAATTTTATAAGAATGTACGCAGTGTAATATCAGACACAAAATTTTTTAACAGGTTGACTTATTGAATGTTTCAATATTAATATTTTATTTTCACATTTTTCTGCTGAATTTTTAATGATATGTGTGTCATTTTAGACGTTCACAACAAAATGGGATGAAGTCCATTTAATAAAGTTTACATAAATTGACACAGTATGAACTATAATAACTTCCTGAAAATTTATATTAATTTTTAAAAATGCTTAACATTTAGGGTATCATAACATATGCACACAAGTGAAATAAGTTGTCAAGACTGGAAGAAAATTTTATTTTGTAAAAAAAATAAGAAATAGAGTAACCTCTCCTCGACTTTCTATTATACTCGTAAATAAAAATTATCATTAGTTATGTTTTGGGGCTTACTTTTAAGAAACATATAAATACTATGACACAAATAATATCTTAGATACACTAAAACATTTTTTATAAACATAAACGTCAGCATTTGAAACTGGATAACCGGAAGTAGCAGTTTACCTGCTACTTCCAGTTGACGGTAGTCATCCGATAGTTGAAAGAAACCAACAAAGTATGTATGTATTCAGAGTTAACTTTTTCTTATTCAAAAAGTATCAATCGTGTTCACACAGAGATACACACAGACAAACAGACATTATTCCTGAAGTGGTATTTTGAAATCAGGTTTAAACGGACATATCCTTCAAAGTCTGAGATCGAATTTTTGAACTATTAGAATGCTTTCCCTATGCTACTTATAAAGAAAGTAAAAATGTACTTGGTTCACTCTCGTTGTGAACTCTTATTTACTAGAAGCATTTCATTCTTTAAGTGTCTGAATTTCTTGAATTAGAATATATGAAGCATTTAAGACACAGCTTTTCTTTGATATTTCTCTATTTATAAATGCTATTCTAATAAGATCATTCCTGATTTCTAAAATAAATATTTGTTATATGCTTTTATGTATCCGCATATTTACATAAATATTTTTAAACAATGTTAAATTATCATTTCATGTTCTACTAGCCCAGCATGATATTGTTACTTCTAATGTTTTTATTCTAATCCTTTTATATTTACAGTTTTTTTATACCTTTGCGCTTTAAATTTCTCCTAATCAACATCTCATTCACTCAATCTTTCTCCCTCTCTCACTTTCTTTCGCTCGCTCACTCACTCACTCACCCTAAATATTCCTCATTTCCTCCCTCACTCCCTTTCTTTCGCTTCCTGTTTCCCCTCTTCCTTTCCTTCTCCCACCCACCGACTTCCATCACTCACTCTCATTCTCTAACTTTCTCTCACTCGCGCTCTCATTTTCTGATTCTCCCTTCTCATTCCTTTCCCCCTTCTTACTCCATCTCTTCCACTCTTTCGCTCTTCTTACTCACTCTCATTTCCTCGCTCTTTCTTTCACTTCCTCCTTCACTTTCTTCACTGTCTCTAACTTTCTGTCATTCTCCCTCTTCGTCTCTCTCATTCCCTCACTCCCTTCTCTCTTTCTCTTATAAAGTAAAAGATACTATTGAAATAGAGATAAATCCCAATGTCCAAATTTTAATGGAAACAAACGAACCTGGATGAATTTTAACAAATTTCGGTGTTACAAGGAAACTATCTGGTGTCCACATTTTTAATTTTTCGAATAATTTAATAGGAAAATATTTATTCCTTGTATTTTTCTTATGCTACTGGTCAGTTCAGTTTACCTTGGAGTGAAGCTTGGAGTGAAGCCCTATGATCAGTAATTTGAAACACGATGGCTAATTAATGTGGAATCGAATGCTTGAAGTCGATTTCAAGCAGCGACAAGCTTGTATACCAGCAGCGGTATTCAAACTCGCAGATACTCTGGTAATGAAAAGTAGTGCCATACAAATTTTCTAATTGGTCGGAATTTCACAGCTAATTTTTACACTTCCGCACAGATGGCTGACTCGAAACAGAGTATGAGGTTCACTCCTTTCTTATTTAGATCTTATTATGAATTTTGTTAACTGAAACTGAATTCATTCTAAAAGTGAAATGAAACAAGTATTAATAAAAGATAATAAAAAGTAGCCTGCGGGGGAAAAAAGGAGAGAGGAAGGTTTGTTGGTTGATTTAAAACGCTACGTTTTACTGTTTTGCTGCACGGGGTCTAATGAGACCGGGACATACTGCTTAAAACCAAAACCAAACTGCTACGAATATCCATGCCAGAAGTAGAATTAGAACTCCCAAAACCGGTATTCAAAATTTGCCCCTAACCATTCGACCATTAGTAGCGGGAAAAATGAAGGAAGCACTACATGTGCAACAAAGCAAGTGTCTACATTCAAGGTACTCAACCGAAGGTACGCGTAACCCAATGGGCACGACAGGAACCGTTGGTACATGGAAGAAAAAGGATAATGGAAACCCCTTACGTGAAAATATAATAGTCGAATTAAAGAGATTAAAGGAATTTTAAAATGAAACAGGAAGTTTTGACTTAAACTTTCAGCTGTATTATTTTCCCTATCGCTAAAATCTTCAATGAAAAAGGAGATGCGTCTATTTGAGGTCTCGCATTCATGAGGTGATGCATTTAGCGAACTTTTTAAAAAGACAATGTTTTTGTTGAGATTTCCTCGATGAAAGAAAGCCTTTATATTCGTATGTTTTCATAAAAATAAACATAGAAGTAAAGTTAATTATGCTCTGAATTTGAAATTATAATAATCTTTTTAGTTTTTTGTTTTTACAAAATTTTCCTGTTAAATAAAGTTCTAAATATTCTTTTAACATTTCTTTTCTCTAATATATTTATCTTTATAGCTTATCTTTATTTGCTCGTTTGATAAATCATATCATTTTATTTAAATCAGCTCAGACATTTTGGAGAGAAGATTTTAAAATTTGCAACTGGTGTCACAGATTAGGTATAGTGATTACTTAAGGACTCGTTGCTGAAGGGTGAGGGGAAATTATCTGAGCCAGTTGATGGTAAGCGTACTTAAAAGGGTGGAAAACTCTCACAGTGGTGCTTTATTCACAGTGGTGCTTAAGTAAATGTTTTGATTTTCATTGCTTAGGTTCATTTAAGACTTTTTTAAACAACACAGATAAATAGTAACCATATGAATGAGGAACGTGACATTACTGAAGTTGGAAGACTTCATAATGTGCTCTACTGATCTACACGACACAGTACGTTCAATTAGGAAAGAACGGCATCCTGATTTAACACTGATTTCAGACTTCACGAGGAGACGGTGTTACAGAAAACCATTCGTTTTGTAGTTTTCTACTTAATTCTGACAATTATCGATAAAACGAATCAAATACCAAAATTTACTACACCTTCAGCTTTTTAATTGCAGATTTCTATGTGGTGTATAATTATCTCTACGGAGGAAATTGAATACTGAAGTGAGAAGTCTGTAAAATGTGTTCTACTGACCTACACAACACAGAACATTCATTTAGGGAACGAATGCCGCTTGATTTAACACAAAATTTACGGATCACATCCTTTTGACAAAATTTCGGACTGAAAAATTAAAGGAACTATTTCTCGAGTGTTTTATTAATTTATGCTGACATTTATCAATAAAATGAGAAATTCATACCCAAATTATTTCCTCTTCAGCATTTTAATATCACAGTTCTGTATGATTTATACCTATCACTACGGATACCCCTCATTTTGACGAATAAGAAAATTTCACAGTTAATTGTAATAAACCATATTCACGTTAATTATAATAATGTTTCGTGATTTTAATTACATTTTTGGTTCGCACAAATAAATACCTGGATATTGTACAAAATATGTACAAGTGAATATCCAGAAAAGATTTTACGTTTCAATCAAATTGTCATTGGTTTGGAGCGCTACGGTTTACTGTTCTACTCATGAGGGTTTATGAGAACGGTACCTATTGCTTAAAGCAGATTCTAAACGGCTACGAGCATGCATACCAGCAGCGGAATTCGGACCCACGAACTCCGGTACCGAAAAGCAACGCTCTACCGTTAGGCCACAGCTCGACTTAGATTTTCAATAAAGATAGCGGAACAGAATCGAGACTTCTACTTCCATTACCAATTCACAAAAGTACACAAATGCGTTCACGTTAATTATAATAATCACGTTAATTATGTCAAATTGGTTACTGTCACAAACATAAAAATAAGAATATTTGTACTAAATGTAAAAAAAAAAGTCTGAAGACATCAGAATGTCTGCAAAAAATACACAGAATAAATGTATAAATTGTAAACGTTTATAGAAATGATAATAACTATAATCGTTTATAATTGTGGTTTATTTATGAGACCTAATATAAATGGATTAAATCTGTTAAGTCTTAACACTAAAACTGAAATAACGTTTTCAAATCAGTCAAATTTGAGATAATTGGTAGTTCTGTTGTTGTTTTTGATGCCACTTGTTCAAATCAAGCACGATTGAGCCATACGCTACTCGTATTAAGGCAAAGGGGTACGTCTTTCATTTTAACAACCACCGCTAAGGTGAAAGTAGACTTATTATCAAGTGGGTCCTCGTAATTTAGAAGCAGATTCCAAGCAGAAGACTCATAGGCGTGGCCTACTACCCCCAGAAGGATTGAGAATTTGGAGGACATTGTGACCACGAACATATTTTAAGTGCCCCAGTCACCTTTGACGAACACGGGAGTTCTTAGGCTGACTTGGGCTCCGAACCCGAAACACTGCAGTTACAAGAACGTTGCCTTTGCCGATTGAACTACCGGGGCTTGGATAATTCTGTAGTTGAGATAAGTAACAGAATCTCATATACCTCAATCAACTTCATTTTACCCCGTTCATCTAAAATTTTTGTGTGAATTTTATTGTTATTTTCGACGGTAACAGACTCTTTGAGGCGTCCATTGCGTCGATCGTCCCCGGTGCTCATTTCTCCTCGTTTAAACTTACTAAACCACTTCTCAGCTGTTGATTTTCCTGGTGCAGAGTCCGAATAATTGTTATCAAGCCAAGTCTTGGCTTCAACAATAATTTTTTCGCTAAAAATCAATGCTTTATTAACACACGAAATTCCGTATTATCCCTTGTTTTCAAACTAACAAAAGTTGCTTTACTCAAAATACTATATTTCACAAACTAATAGTCCGACAGCTGTCAAATTTATAGTAGCGTCAACTATGTGTCAGCCTACGATCTTTTCAGCCTACCTGTTATTTTTAAACTAAAATTCTTATTAAAAACCTGGAAACCTGGATACCTTATGCCTGGATTTATAAACATGTTAGTAAATATAGGCATGCAAAATATCCGCAAACCTAATATTCAATAACAAAATTAATGAAAGAGAAGTTCCTGCTCAGCATTAAGGAAGAATTGTAGCCATAAAATTAAAAATATCATTAAAATATGTCTATTCCATTAATTTTTGACCTGTATATCAAAACATAGTATAAAAATACAGCAGGTAGTTATTTCAATTAAAACATTAATAGCTACTTTTTTACCCTTTTCATGGGTATAAGGCACAATATAAAGCAGAGGAAAAAAGATTTCCCCTTTTTGATGTATCCTTCTGTAAAATATGTCACAGGTAATCGATTACTGTATTCACTATCGCAGTAGGTTGGTATATGTGAAGCTCGTTCGAATCCTTTGTTATCATTATTTTTTATTCTTCCAAGTTTCCAATAAAATAAACCAGATTTACTCTTTTGCATTCTCCTCCACAAAATCGTTAAGACTATGAAAAACATGGAATCACATTCTTCCAATTTCGAATGAATCTAACGCAGAAGTGGCCTTGGCATTGGAACAAAAGTGCAGCATAAAATATACAGATCACGCTACAATGTTCCAGCCTTCAGAAAGTACGGTTTAAAACTTAAAGGTTTTGATCGGGTTTCTTTTTCAAAAAGTAGAAAAAGAAAGAAAAACATCAACCGGAAGCGTGGCTTAGATTTATCAATGAAACTTCGTGAGTTTTATTTTTTATAACTATATGTTAAAAAATGCACTGAAAAAAAATTTCGTGAGTTTTTAAAATTAAAAGAAATTGTAAAGAAACAACATCAAAACAGTTATATTGTACGGAAAGTTAAAACCTTTATATATGAATATAAAAAACACAAAGATCATATAAAGCACAAATTGATAGATAATGCCCACGGGCAGCATTTTCATAGATTCAAACAAGCTGCATTTCTATTGAGAGGAATAACGGTTTGTAAAAACAGTATGAGTTTTTATACAGTTGTATAGCAGCTTCGAAAAATTGGCGTTCTTAAGCTCAGTGTGGTTTTACAAGTCACCGAGTTTGTTCACATAGAAAATACAGCTCGTTAGAAGCTATTTGTTTGGTTGGGAACTCTATGTCTACTGTTTTGTTACACTAATGGCTAATAAGACTAGGACCTACTGCTTTAAACCGAATCCAACAGAACTACGAACGTTCAAGCCAGCAATGGTATTCTAACCCACGAACTCCGGTACCTAAGAGCAGTGCCCTACACAACTGGCCACCGTTCGGATAGATGCTGCGAAATAGGTGGCTGTGTATATTTTATTTCATTTTGTATCATAATTGTACTAACCTTGCATTTATTATTACAAAAATAATATTGTATATTAACTAAATTCCTTATCTGAATCTCACATGAGTTCTTCAATAATAAAGCAATAATTTAATTTTTTAAGAAACTTATCTTCAGGGGCAACTTCTATATCTAGTTTGTAACGAAAATATATTCCAATATCGTTAATTAAAAGTAAAACTATGATAAAACAAGCAATTATATTACAAACACCTCACATTCTTTACTGACAGCCTCTGAATACTTCAACTTATTAAGGCTCTGGGGGTACTTTTTCAAGCCTTTAAATTACAAGTCTTGTCATTTTTTCAGGCTCTAGACCAAGAAGTGCCCAACCTTTTCCGGACCATCCCGCTTACAAGAAAAAAATATTCGAACACAATAAGTCTTCCATCATAATCATATTAAAATATTGTTGAATATTGCCTGTATGTATTTCATCTGACTACCTGTTAAGAGACACAATGTATAAATTCATTTAAATGTTTATCAAATTTAGTAAAAAAGCTGTTTATTGAAAACTTAAAATAGGAAATAAAAAGTAAATGATAAA
>CM063505.1:26661098-26691098 GCA_032207245.1 Pardosa pseudoannulata | reverse complement strand
GAATTTTTCAATTTCCTTCTTTGTCAATCTTGAATTCAAACATTTTATATTTTAACGTAATAACTTTACCTTCAATAAATCTTGTTAATTAAAAAAAGGTGTTTTATTCGATACATAAATTTAAATATAATCTTAAGTGGTTAAATACTTCTACTAAGACAAGAATTGAGCCACGATATTTCAGTTTGCAAAGTGTTGGTGTTGTAACTCATAACCAGATGAATATGTGTTCGAGGCTCGAACCGGCTTTGGTTTGGTTTGGAGCGCTACGGCCTACTTTTTGCAACACGAGGGCTAATGAGACCGGGACCTACTGCTTAAAGCCGATTCCGAACGGCTACGAACATCCATGCCACTGTGGGATTCGAACCCACGAACTCCGGTTCCGAAAGGCCAGCACCCTAACCATTCGGCCATCGTCCGGCGTCTCGAACCGGCAAATACCCGAAATGTTTATTAATAGCTACTGGGACACTTAAAGATAAAGGTCCGTGGTCCCATTGTCCTCCAAGTTCCCAAACGATATCTCTGGGGGTCTTTTGCTTGTTCCCTGCTTCTAAATTAAGAAGACCCAGATGGGGGAAGGGCAATGTTACTAGCTTCAGTTTTGATTTGGTTTTAGAGTGCTGCGGTCTACTTTTTGCAACAAGAGGGCTAATGAGACCAGTACCTACAGCTTAAAGCTGATTTCGAACATCCATGACACTGTGGGATTCGAACCCACGAACTTCGTACCGAAGGCCAGCACCCTAACCAATCGGCTATCGTTTGGCTACTAGCGTCAGAAGAATTCCTTAAGTTACACTGCACACCGAGTGCGGAAAATGAGTAACAGCTTTACAGCCTTGTTTGGCATAACTACATACGTCTGTATCACTATCGAAGAAAAAACTACAATAAGAATTTTCAATCGACTGAGAAAAACAAGCGAACATTCTACTCCTAAGGCCTTCATCTTGAATACATTGCTGCCACCTACACTGAAAAAGTTTCCCTAGAAACGCCAGAATGTCAGAGCTGTTAATTAAAATGTTACTAGACACCATTCGCATATTAATCTCTTCTACACATAGTGTTATGAATGAATCATGCAGTAAAAGCCTAATTAATTTTACCGTTCCTTAATATTTTTATTGTATACTATTAAAGAGTAATTTACAATTTAATCAATACATTTTTCCACTCAATGAACCTTTGATATTTCCCGTATAGTAGTTCAATTTTCAATTTTTTATGCATTCTAGCAATTATTGTGTCTTTACTATTTACTATTTGAATAATTACTCCGAGTTTTTAACTTTTGAATTAGAAAATAGTATATTCAGAATACTAAAAAACCAAAGTAATTACTTTCACAGAAAGCATTTTACGTAGAAAAGGTCACCTGTAAATTTTTACAGAAGCTTTTATAACTGTAGTTTCATAAAGTCGAAAACAAACTTTTTTTTTACAGACGTCTCATTTGTCGGAATAAAAGCTCGGGTTTTTTTCTAATGCATGATTCCCAGCTATTAAAAAATAGAAATAAAGCATAGAATATTTTTATTTAATTAAGCATAATTTTTAGTTAATTACGTGTGATTATTTTCTTAGAATATTTCATTTAATATTCTTTCGTAATTCGTTAAAGAATAAAGAAAATAATTTCTTATGGAAAAACTTACTCAACGTCTTAGAATGTTTTATGTAATACCTTGAATGATAGAAAATATGTGAATTTTTATTTTCTGTTCAAACTTAATAGCTGTAGTTAGGGATTGAGTAAAAAAATAGTTTTCGGAAGTAGATATTAAAGATTAATGAAAATATAGTAATGAATGTAAAAGAGTACTTTTGCTTACTGGGATCTAAAAACAATGCAAATTAGAGAAAAAATGTTTAATGGCGTATTTGAAGAATAACAGTTTGAAGAAAAAATTAAAATATTTGAATCATTTGTTGTCTGCAATGTTCTTTTCATATAACACAGTATAATTTAGAAATAAATCCAATCTGCTTATTCTACACTCCTGACAGTTCAGGAACTTCAGGACAAAAAGCAACAGGATTATACAGGCCGAGCCCTTCAATCCTGAGAATTCTTTCAGTAAGCATGAATTAGCAACGAATGATAAAATAAAACTAAACACGAAATAGAGGATAGGTAATGACGAATTCGTGAGTTCAGAATACAAAAACTAGAGAGAAGAGTTTATAATACGAAAAAACACGATTTAAAAAAAACATAATATCGTCACGAAGATTCGAATGAACACACCGTTTGAATGAACGCAAAGTACCAACTCGCAACAATACAAGATCGATAAGTTGCCTACAACTAGTGGGTATAAGCTTTTATACTCGAACAGAATATTCGAGAAATAACTAATTGACATATTAAAGAAAGATCTAGAATGTTCGAGAACATAAGGCAACAACAAATAACATTTTTAAATTAAAAATCCATACTTTGGACACTTACATACTTTGGATCAACCGCCATGGCGAGCATCGAACCCATAAACTTCAGGTCTGGCTCTCGTGCTCTGACCATTCGGCCACTGAGCTCATTGGCAAAGTTTCTTTATGGGGCAATATTTTTACGTCTGTAGACATCCGTTCACGTTGACGATTTCGTCAAGAATAGTTGTGTCATGTTCTCAGATCAAGGCTAACCAATCAGAATTGAGGATTCTGACCATTGGGAACACAAAAAAACGATAGATATATGATGGCTGAACACAGAGCAGAGGATCCCAACCTTCTCTGGAATATATCTACTTTTGCGAGAGAAAAATATTCGAAATCTTCTATAGCAGATAATTAAATCATACTTTAAAATTCTATTCTATATTATTTAGATTTTATCTGACTGCCTGTCTAAGATTTCCAATAAAACGTTTTAAACATTGGCAAAATGAGATGATTAAATTTATCTCACTTTCTTAAAAGAAACTTTTATATGTCCGCTCCAAATGTTTATAATGGTCTCTTTTCTTGTATTCTTTTAAACAGACTTGTAAAGTTTTTCCCTTTTAATGTTGGTTTTTGTGTGATTATTTTTATCTTCCTATTGGAGCATTTTATCCTCATTGGAACTTGGGCCGTTAAACTTTATTCAGCCAACATACCAAATAAAACGCCGATCAAATGCATTCAAAAAATGCTTATTCAGAGATTAAAAATAGCTATAAAATCCAAAAGATATAAAAAATTAACGAGGTGGTTGAGGCTGGTGGATTTCTAACAATTTGGTAAAGCCAAATTCAGATTTCGAGAACATCATTCGTAAATCTCCACTTTCAGTGAAGTTCCTTTTCTTAGACAGTCAACTGGCTACTGCACTGAACCCATTTTCAGCCAAATAAGATGAAGAAAATACAATTCAAATATTTGTATTCTATCTCGAAAGGTAGCCAAACGGTGGGTTGTGGTGGAATTCACAAAATTTATAATTGAAAAAAATATCTCTTATATTATGGTAAATGCAACATTATTAGATTGATTTATTGATTATTTTTAATGTGTGTGTGCGAGTGTGTAATGGAGGATAAACCTGCTGGAAACGGTGAAGCCATAGCCCCTATTTTTTTTTTTACTTGCCCGGGTTATTGGGCAAGGAGAAGCCTAATCAGCTATCAGTAATAACGATGCAGTCTGGCCACATTGAAGAGAACGGCACAAGTCTAATTAAAACTTTATTTTAGAGCTGCTAAAACAGACATTTTTACTAGTCAAGGACAAATAAAAGAAAGACAAATCCCTCTCCTCGAACAGAGGTACACCCAAGAGCGAATTTTCCCAAGGTACAAGAAACTTAGTCAGCGAATTAAACTGTTAAGATGAGGAAAAACACGAAGCCATTTGCCGGCGACAGCTGTAAAACGTGTTGAATAAACAGAAAATTTAAATTTATAGGACAGAAAGCTTTAGGAAATATATGAAAGAATTTTAAGTCGAGGTCCTTTGATTAAGACATTTAGAGGCTGAGAAAAAGATTTTAATGAATTAGAATGGGAGGAGGTCTTTAAGGAAATATTAAAGTTAAATAATTTTGATACATTACATATATCTACTGACCATCCCTGTTGACTGCCTTTACGCCCTCTACTTGCCCTTGAATAGGCTGTCATCCCCGAGGGGAGGATACTACCCTAGTTGGGAAAGTATGTTTATATAAGTTTTTTGAGTATTCGGGTCCACGGTTTAAATCGCACAGTCATTAGTATTGGTAACCTGTATGATATTAATTTTAAATGAAGCTAAACTCCATGTAGATCACCATCTTCCTGTAGTACTGTTAAATCTGATTACAAATAATAAGTATTTTCCATATTTATTTACTAAGTAAATAACAGTAACTGAAACAGTAAATAACAGTAATTATGCAACAGTAACTGAAACTAATGATGAAAATATCACAGAATTAAAAATAACCATCTTGTTCATTTATGGCATAAATAACAGAACGTGAGAAACAGAATACTGTATAAGAATTAAAATTGAACGTCTGTCAATTCAAATGCAGTAAGGAAAGACTGTTTAAAATATCCTTCCTACTTTTATGTTAATGATATCTCAGCCTTAACGACTTTGAGTGACAAGCTCGGATAACCAAAACAAGCAAACTTGGGACTGACGAGAAAGCAATGTACTAAAACATAAATACGCAGAAATTGCAATGGCAGTTAAAAGTACTTAACACGTCAAATGACGCTTTTAACTCATTAATGTCCGAAGGATTTCTGCCGAATATATATTGATGAATATCTATGAAGGCATGAAGTGAAGCAAATAGGAAATTCAAATAACGCTGAATGTTACAGCATGTACTAATTAATTAATCAGCTGTCATTGTAAGCGTCCTAGTGTATCATTTATTAAAAAAAACTTCCTAGTAAGCGATTTTCTTGTTATCACGTGTAAATATAGCACTGTAAAATGAAGCTTTATCCCTGTTTTGCGAAATAAATCAGGGTATAATTCATATAATTTAAAGGAAAAATGTTTTAAAACGTAGTATAAATACATTGTAAAATAATTAAAAACATTATGATGGAAATATCCATCATCGTGCAAATTGATATGTTAAGTTCAGTACAAAATAAAAATAATATATCTTTGTATCATTTTTATTCCTAATAATTAAAAAAACAATCCTTATTTACACACAAATTAATTCTTCGTACATTAGAAGTGAAACAACTGCATAGTGATGTAAATTTCCGTCACATGGGAAGATTTGGGGTATTCGATATAAAACGCACAGAAAACAGCAGAAACACAAAAAAAAACCTTTTTCTACTCATTATTGGTTTTATTAGCAAACAATTCACAGATTGTTTTAAAAAATATTCAAGAAATTACATGTTTCTTCCAACCAAAACAAACAAAAGTATGACAAGTTCAAACCCACTATAATGATTGTGACAATATTTTTACAGCTAGGTTTCTTATTACGCAATAGTCCTGGAAAAAGTTCCTAGCAACAATCAATTTACAGTACACCTGTTTTTAGTACTAATTTTTGTTCACTAAATGTTATGATGGAAATTTCCATCATCATGCAAATGGTTAAAATAAAATTCTTCCTCGTGATTTTGGACGATGTGTCTGGTGAAAAGTAAATATATGTTTGAGGCTTGAAAATTTAGGAAATATCGAACCTAAGCACAAAATTATAAACAATACTGGGTACTCGAAAATGTGTTAGACTTAACAATAACATGACATATAACTTTGCTGAAAAGGAAAACTAGTTCAGAGAAAAAATTCTACAAACTGTGCTATTCCTAAAAAGGAACATTAGACATTGGGTTAAAATTTTCTTTCACAATTTCTTTCTTAAAAAGTTATCACATTTCTCTTTGGCTTTGACTTGCAATTTACATTCAATGTATTAATATTTCTCTTTCGTTTATATTTTTTAACTGAGAAATATATACACCTGGATTTATCTACTGCTACAAGTCATTTAACCCGTGTAGTAGTTATTCCTGATTATTTTTTGAGGGGGGGGTGTGAAGCACACAGCAGCTATCAAGTCACACAACGCTATCGAATCAAATGCTAGATGGTAATGCTTTTTAAAAAATCATCCATACTTTTATGTTAATGATGTCTCGTGGTTTAACAATTGTCGTGGGTTTGAACGATATTGAGTGACAGTTATGGATAACCAAACAAGAAAACTTGGGCAAAAGAAACAATGAAAAAAACACAAATGAGATAAATAACTTTAATTGCCTTTGCAGTTTCTAACATTTACCACACCATGACAAGTCAAATGGTCCTTTTAACCCATAAATAAACGGGAGATTTCTGTCGAATATGTATATTGACGAATATGTTAAATGCATGTTAATATGTAATGCTCAAAATGGAACACATAGGAAATCGAAACAACTTCTAATGTTACATCTTGTACTAATAAGTGATCAGCTGTCATTTTAAGGTCATAAGATGTCATGTATTAAAAAAAATTCTTGATATACCGTGTAAACACAGTATTGTAAAAGGGAGATTTATAATAGATATTCTTTAATGATTTTGATTGACTACCTAACGAAAAAGATAATTTATGTGCAAGGCTGGAAAAATTATAAAATATCGATCAAAATGATAAAATTATAAATAATAGCAAATTCTCGAAAATGTGGTAAATTGTTCACAATATAGCCATCTACATTGTCTGAAAAAACTTGTTCCGAGAAAAAAAATTCTACAAACTAATTTAAATCCTTAAAATGAAACTTAAGGTATTAGGTGTTTAAAGCTTTCACACTCAATAAGGTATTCTTCAACGCGAAAAGGAATCCTTAACTGAATTTACTGATATTTCAACACGTACATATTGATGTGGGATAACGATTTTACAATGTTGTAACATAGATCATTTGGACTTTACGACTTTTAAAGCATTTTACATACAATGTATTAATATTTATTTCAAGTTCATTTATTTTAATACGGAGAAATATATGCACCTGCATTTACCTACTGTGACGGGTCATTTAACCAGTGTAACAGCATTTTAATTTGTTTAGACCTCGCAGTCATATGGTGTATGAATACCCGATAGTTTTGGTAAATGTCACCTAATTAAGTAATAAATAACTTCGTCTGACATTGCTGCCTTGTATTGAACTGGATGATTCTTTCAGGTGGTATTGTATTGTATATTTACTTATTACAACTGTTCATACTTACAGAATGTTAGACTCAAGTTTCAGTTTAACAGCTTCAATTAATACTGCTATTCAGTGAATCCATAAGAGTAATTGTGTCACTGTATAGATGATTTTTATCCAAATAATGTTAAGAATTTCAAGATTTTTCAAATTATTAGAAAAGGTAAACAATGACGTTTTGGTAGGAGACTGTTTTATGGTTTGAAGTGCTACAGTCAATTTTTTTTAGACAAAACCTATTGAGACAGAGACCTACTGCTTAAAGCCGATTCTGAATGGCTACAAACATGCATGGATAATGGGATTTAAACCTATAAGGTCTGGTGACCAATTCGACATTGTTCGACAGGGATAGAGTATAAATATATCTTAAAATATACCTATTTTTGGTTTTCCTCCTCTGTAGTAGAAACGATATATATTAGCAAGTATAGTGATAATTTGTTGAACGCATCAGGTTTTTCCAACTACCCTCCATTCAATAAGGTAGAACAAAGATAGGATGGGAGAGCAGTATTAGAGATGAAAATGTTATTTACTTAGAGGGGACAACAGAGACACAATCGAACGTTAAACTATTAACGACCAACATCCTTAACTGAGAGTAGTTAAAATACAGTTTTTAAAAAAAATTATTTTTTCTTGGAACATTTTTTTAAATGAATAAAGATAGTAAATCTATAAAAACAAATCTCTTAAATATTTACGTATCTGATATTCATAATTTTGCTAGTTTGTACGATATTTTATGATTCACTTTAACAAAGTATACAAGTCATTATGAACAAGTATACACACACGTGTGTGTGTATTTAATTCTAATCAAGTCCTTTTATCGGGGCAAACTACTTAATTTCCTAGATCACAGCAAACCCTTGATCAGGATTAATCTGATGGCATATTGAGTGAATACTGAATTTAACTTCTTGTTAGCGTTACTGTTCGGTTAATTTTGTTTTCTGTGTTTTGTATCTTTCGTTTTTATGCTTCTGTAATGTAAAAACTCTAAATACTCTGACGAGAAACGTTGATTTTACACTGTTCCCATAATACGCACTACTGCCTTAATAGTATATCAAAAAAATAACAAAATATGTACACCAAATAAAAAAATAAAATTCACTTACCTTCAAGGTAATTTTTGAAACATGTATATTAGACTAAATTTTTATATCAAAAGAAAAAACACTGATGTTTTGTTCTGTAAACTGATAATTTAAAGGTGTCTGACATTTTAAAATTCAAATTAAAAACTAACAGCTTTTTTTAATTAACCTTTCTAACTCTATAAAGTAAAACATACTGCTGATATTAATATAATCCAATTTCGCTGAATAAAAAAATATTTTATTTGACAGTTTCTATTTGACATAAAAATTAGTTTCCAATTGTAAAAGCTCAAAATGTATTTTATGGGTAAATGAATTTCTATTTTTTTCCGCTTTATGCATATATTTTATGTTTTTGAAAAAGGATTCATTAAAAAACAAATTTTTTTTATAAAGTTAGATCCTTATTAATAATATAGGAAAAATATTATTCTGAACAGAACAGAAATTTTTATTTTGTAATGAATGAAATAAAGGCTGTTATAATAAAGAATTTTCAACTTGAGGTGTGCTATGGCATCTCAATGTAAGTCATTAAAAATATATATAAAGGACTAAGAACTTAGTCCAAGTTGAATATGGCTTTGCCTATATGCAGTTTGTTGATTTGCTATCAGTATATCATTTAATTATAAAGAAAGAAAATAAATGCAGTGTACGATAGCTTTAAATTACTTAATGAATAAAAAAAATGTATTTCAAGCTCGTTAGATTTTATTCCTCCATTATGTTGACAACGTAACTTTGAATGAAATATTCATGAAAATTTCTATAGACCTTGTACCTTTAAATTTTCTATTAAAACTTTTCGGTCTAACTTTAAATCTAAGGAATAGTTTTACCTTGAACAGGTACTTTTACCTTTTGCTTTCGCACGTAGGAATGTATATATGTTTTTTTTCAATGTGCAGTATTTACACACATTATCCTAACACTTTAATAAGGCTTCGAATCTGTTACTCATTTAGTACCACCCGAAGAGCACGTGTAGCTTAAGGTATGCTACGGTCACGAGTAACATTACCCCCACTGGGTACTCGGAGCACTGGTAACTTGGAGGGCTTCGTGGCCAATAACATATTTTACGTGCTCCTGTAACCTTTAGCGAACACGGCGGATCTTAGGCCGGCTCCAGTCTCGAACCCGCAACCTTTCAGTTTCGAGATAGCTGACTTTGCCGACTGAGCTATCACGGCTCCGCTGTCATATATAAGTATGTAAGTGTAAATAATTGTGTATTAATTATAAGTGTTATGATTTAACTGACTTTAATTATTATGTGGCAACATCAGTATTGTACTACTCTGTTTTGGCAACATGTCATGGAGTCCGGTGTTAAGATTGTATACATGACGCACGCTGCTGCATTCTTTCTTTGGATTTTAATATTAAATGTGTATTTCATACATATTACTAGTTATTAATTCACCATCCCTCACATCCGCTATTTAATAATAAACAAGTATTTACATAGATATATTTATTTGGTATTAGTATATCATGCAATGACAAGGAAGGAGAAATACCAACACAGAACTAAGTGTTTAGTAAATAGAAGTATCTTCTACTTACTACAGTATTTAGTAAATATGAGGTAACTTCTACTTACTAAATGGATAAAAAAAAATTCTATTTCACGTTTGAGAGATATTATTCCTCCATTATACTGATAACCCAACTTTGAAGAAGTAGTAATATGCATGATGATTTCTGATGACCAAATTAATTCAAATATTCTATCAAAACTTGAACTAATTTTCGTTAATCTAACCATGGCCGATTGGTTAGGCTGCTGGCCTTCGGTACCGGAGTTCGTGGGTTCGAATCCCACTGTGACATGGATGTTCGTAGCTGTTTGGAATCGGCTTTAAGCTGTAGGTACCGTTCTCATTAGCCCTCGTGTTGCAACAAAAAACCGTAGCACTCCAAACCAAACCAAACATTAATCTAACCAATAGTTTTACTTTAAATAACTGTTAGTTCTTTTGTATGCAGGCATGTATGCAAGTATATATAGTAAACCTGTGTATATTAGTCTCTATTATAAAAGTTATATTCATAGGTATATTTATTTTATGTCAGAATACCATACAATGATAAGGAAGGGGAAAATATCAATATAACTTACGATAGCTTCTATTTACTTATTAGATAAAAAATCCATTTCAAGTTTGGAAGACTTTATTCCTCCATTATGTTGACAACGTGACTTTGAAGCAGTAATATTCATAAGATTTCTACTGACCGAGTTCTATGAATTTTCTATTAAAACTTTTTGGGCAATACCCTTTCTTTATATAACCAATAGTTTTACCTAAATTAGTTGCATTTAGTTATTTTGTTTATAGGCATGCATATCAGTATAAGTGTGTAAATCTGTGTTTATTAATCTCGATTATAAATGTGTATGAACCTAGGCACATTTATTTGGTATCAGTATATCATTGAATGATAAGAAAGAAAAAATATCAATACAAGATAACTTCTATTTACTTAATGAATAAAAGTTCATTTCACGTTCCGAAAGTTTTTTTTCTTCATTAAGCTGACAGTACAACTTTCAAGAAGTAGTAATATTACCAAATTCCTTTAAATTCTTATTTAAACTATTTGATTAAATGTTTTCTCTGTTTACCTTGAATAGTTACTTTTTGTATGTAGATATGTTTATAGGTATATTTGTGTAAATCTGTGTCTATTAATCTTTATTTTAAACATGTATGTACATAAGTATAATATATATTAATATATATATCATGTGCATTTGTGTATGAATCCATGTATGATTGCTATAACTATTATGATCTAATTTATATTACACGCTGACCGGGATTTGTTGTTTAAAGCCGTTTTGGAAGTTTGAAAACTAAAAGTCAACAGCATGATTACATATGTGCATCTGTCATTCAAGTTACCTGTGTTTCTGTGTTTACTTACATATATTGTACATGTGTGTAGGTAAAAGATTGCATAGGTTGTATATGCATATCAAATGCATAGGTTTTCTTAGATTTTTTTTTATTATTTTCGTTTATAATTTCGTTTTATAACTTACATATTATCAAACAGTGTTTCTCAAAAATTAATAAAAATGATTAAACTTTTTGTATTTTTGTATCTTAAGTTTTATTTTAAATGTAAAAAATAATAAATAATTTTTTTTGAAAAAGCTAGCAGTGTTACTGATTTATATCTGTGCAACATTCTACAAATGTATCTGTATTTGCTTATACATTGCATTTGTTTATGTGTAAAATACTACACGTATTGTATATACGTATCAAATGTATCGTTTTTCTTTATTACTTTCATTTTCGTTTGTAATTCCGTTTTATACTTTACATATTGACACTTAGTTTTTTTCAAAAATTATAAAAAACAATGATCAAATTATTTGTTTCTCTCCATTTTAAGATATAATAATTTAAATGTGAAAAATAATAAATAATTTTATTTTAAAATCTAGAAGTATTACCAATTCTTTTTAATATATATATCACTTATGTTTTACATAATAAATTTTACTTTCAAGGTACACATTTTTAATGACATATATAAGAAAATAATTATATAATCTACAAAAAAAAGTAAATAAATTGGCTTGCAAAAGTTTATATTTATATTTATATATATATTGATTATTTTGATATAAGTTATAAGAAAGCCAACTAAAATAAGAAATTTAAAATAAACTTACCTTAAACTCCCTACACCTGTAAATACCATACTATATCTGTGTTTTTTGCAACTTTTCAGTCAACTACGTAAGTTAAGAAAACTGTATAGTAATCCACATGCTAAGTATTATCACAGCTGAAGCGTACATAAATCTTCAAAGTGCATCATTGCGCTTATGTGTGTGTTACGCCGCACGCAGTTTACCGCATATGCTAGTACGGCCCCTAAATGCTTGCAAAGGCCTACTGGGTCGCTTTGGGTATCTTTGT
This sequence comes from Pardosa pseudoannulata, assembly GCA_032207245.1. NCBI lineage: Eukaryota > Metazoa > Arthropoda > Arachnida > Araneae > Lycosidae > Pardosa > Pardosa pseudoannulata. The sequence goes on along the minus strand of CM063505.1, from coordinate 26,678,873 downwards.
TTAAGATTGGCGGGTATTCCTTATGTAGATAGACGTAATAAATTCGAAAACCACTTTCTAAACCTAATCCGAGATGTTGCAGGAAACACTCGACAGATGGCGCAACCATTCAAGTTGAGAGGAGAAGTTCGTTATCCTTTGGAGAGACAGATAGAAAAACTATCTCATGTTTCTCGTAGAGAGAACGAGCTGTTATTTCACTGGCTCGGAGATTGAAAGAGTTTTGAAAATAGAACGACAAAAAAATAAATAAACTTTGTGCGAGAGAGCGGAAATATTATGTTTTTTGCTTGTTTGTTTATTTTCATCGGGAATCTTATTAGAGTAAAGTAATGGGGGTTACCTGAAAGATTAACATTTCTGAATTCCGTGGCTTAGGGAAGTCTTTTTCAAATATATCAGTAGGAGGTATCTTAAAGAATTTATAATATTACTGCATTTTCTTTCGGCTGAAAACAGTGTAAATAAGAAATTGAGAAAAAATATCTCGGATTTATTTTATGATATTGAAAACCTCTTATACATAAATTTATGATACACAAAAAATCCTTTGAGAACACAAAAAAATTTATTAGATTTAGAGAAAATCCCGATAAATATTTTCCTGTATTTTCCGTATAGATAAAGTATTTTAATGGTATATAGAAAATTATATTCCAGTATGTATAACTGAACTATTTTTAAGCTGTTGTATCAAATATTTGGCAGTATTTAATTATATGTGAGCACATACTAATATCCTAAAACCTTATATTAATATAAAATTTTATATTAATATAAGGTTAAGTTTAAGGTTGATATTAATATGCATTAACCTTATATTTACATTAGGTTATAGTAATATAAGGTTAAAGTTAATAACAATATACCTTAACTTTATATAAAGTTATAAAAATATAACGTTAAGGTTAATATTAATATACATTAACCTTATATTAATATAATACTTTATTAATATAAGGTTAATATTAATATACTTTGACCTTATATTTATATAAAGTTATAAAAATATTAGGTTAAGGTTAATATCAATATACATTAACTTTACATTTACGTAACTTTATATTAATATAAGATAAGTTTAAGGTTGACATTAATATAAGATTAGGGTTAATAATAATATTAATGTATGGTTTAATTTGGAGTGTTTTTTCAGAAATTTGAGTGCTAATTCGACATAAACCTACTGGTTAAAGTTAATTATTATCTATACCCTGTTTACTCGTATATAAACCGGACCCTGTATTTTACAAGACAACGTGGTGAAGAACTTTATTCCATGTATAACGCAAATCTAAATATTAGCATGATTGGGACTTCGCAGATAGTAAACCAATTCCTAATGGAAAAAGGTGAATTCACTTCCAATGCTATTTCAGTGTTATACTTTAAAGGACTTCATTCCTAACGAAATTCCTCATGTTTGCTATCGGTCATCTTAAGTGATCGGATGGGTTTCGGCTACTGTATTGTAATTTGTCTTATTTCTGTATTTTTTCTATTTAAATAATGTTTGTTATACAATCTGTTAGCAATTTCCCCTCTAATTTTTTCTCTCTCTCTTTAATGAATTAATGCTGTAAATGATTTTTTGGCATAAAATACTATGCTTTTCTGCTATCATTTTTATTTGATTATATTTTGGTACAAAAAAGATGTCTCATACAATTATGTAGAATAATTTTCATTAGTACTACTTCATGCTAACCATTTTCTTCCTCTCCCTCCTATAATACGTTTTCAGGTTGCTAAACTTTCTCAGCAGCAGGTCTAAAAAAGAAAACAAGTATTTAATTTTTTATAACTCAAACATAAAACATTTAAGTAAAAATCTATAATGTATACATGTGATGAATAAGTAATATGTATTTACGTACACACATCTATCTATCTATCTATCTATCTATCTATCTATCTATCTATCTATCTATCTATCTATCTATCTATCTATCTATCTATCTATCTATCTATCTCTCTATCTATCTATATCTATATATATATATATATATATATATATATATATATATATATATATATATATATATATATATATATATATATACATAGCAAACAAACTATTTTACTATACTCAGATTTGATGCACAAACATTATAAGATCTTTTAATATAAACCCCCCTTAACAAAAAACCACTATCCTTCAGTACATAACTGATTAAAACACATCATTTATCATTAGTTAATCTTAATTTAGGCTTGAAAAAGATTTATCGAACTGAAATTAACTACACACCAAACATTCATACATATACAATCTAATCTATGAAATGTAAATAAACATTGGCGATGATTAGGCGACATTTCTTGAATAATGGTAAAAAAAAGAAAAACAACAATTTTGAAGAGAGAATATATAAATACATAAGCATATATATAATCTTATGTTTCATAAAACTTAAATATGAAGATAAGTAGGTACAAAAAATACATACATGCAAAAATATACAAGTGAAACAATTACTTACCAACAGTGAATAGATGCCCCTTTTCTGGCCACTTTTCAATAAGTTTATGGCAAATCTCTTCGTAGCTTATACGCTTCAGGACTTTCTTAGTATATAGTGGATCCCTGATGTCATAAATATTTTTTCTGCACTCTACTTCTGAAATAAAATAAGCTTCCATTTCAGATGTCCCCTCAAACACACGTGCAACAGCAGCCATCTTGAAAATTGCTCTCTCACATTTCTCGTCTCTGATTGGCTGATTTTGTTCGACTACTTCAACTAGTTCGACTTTTCCCATACCGGGTGGGAAAAGTTGAACTTGAAGAACGACACCCTAAATCTATTGTATTTCGCTGAAAGAGTAGCGTGAAATGGTTGTCAGTGCGTACGCGCTTACCGTGTGATAAGCCCTTAAATCTATTGTATTTCGCTGAAAGAGTAGCGTGAAATGGTTGTCAGTGCGTACGCGCTTACCGTGTGATAAGCCCTTAAGACGACCGTGGGAGTTAAAATTTGTAATCTCTTATACCACCCCTATAAAGAGTGAAGGGATACGAAGAAGTGCAATTTTCTTTATTCCTCTTCATTTTATTAGAGGAGAGTATTTTGTTACTGCGAGCAAGCAAGATGGAAAATCAATCTACTTATTCTACAACTTTAAGAAACTGAGGTAGCTCAGCCGGCAAAGGCATCGATCTGATAACAGGAGGGTTGTGACAGCTAAAGATTCACCGTGTTCAGTAATGATAGCTAGGGCACGTAAAATAGGTTTGGGGTCCTCAAAGTCCTCAAATGTCCTCAAAGTTCAAACGATACCTATAAAAATGGCAATCCAAGCCTATGGGTGTTCTTCGTGTCTGGCCCTTAATTACGATGATCTAGGAGACCAATGTTACTCGCATTCGTAGTATTCCTTAAGCTGCACGTGATCCTGGGGTAGTGCAGTAGTCAGGTAAATCAGTAACAGCTTCGCAGCCGTGTTTGACATAAAAACATCTGTCTGTTTTTCCAGCTACATTGTAAAAAAACCCATTTTGGGTTTCGGCTACTGTAAGATGACCGTGGGAACTGAAATTTGTAATTTCTTACTCTACCTCTGAAAAGGGTGTAGGGGGAAAATAGCACTTTTTTTACTACTCTTCATTTTGTAAGAGAGCAGAATGATGACCATACTGTTAGGGCGCTGATCTTTGGTACGCGAGTTCTTGTATTCAAATCCCACTATGACGATGTTCGTAGCCGTTTGGAATCGACTTTAAGCAGTAATTTCCGGTCTCATTAGCTCTCGTATTGCAAAAAAGTAGACCGTAATGTTCCAAACCAAGCCATTCTGTAAGCAGAGAGTATGTTGTGAAAATGAGCTGCCAAGATGGAAAATCAATCTACTTATTCTTCAACTTAAAAGCTGCAAGTTGTGCAATATATATCAGGAAATGAGATATCGATTCAAGTTTGAAATTTGCCTTTCAAAGTCAATAATTAAGGTTGACCTTTCCTAAGGTTGTTTCTTCTATAACATAAGAAATCCGGACATTTCGCACCAGTAAAAGGAATTATAAACTAACACGTACATGTTGAATTGTGATAAGGCTTTAATTAACTCTCGTGTTGAAAAATACTGACAGTATCCAAACCATCAAAATCATTACATACCAGTACAATGATTATGGCACTCAGACTACCAAAGGAGCGTAAGATTTTAACTAGCTGTTAATGTGTTATCACCCGTCAATATGTACGTTTAGTTTAGGATTCATTTTACTGTTGTAGAATGTGCAGATTTCTTGTGATACGGTGAAACATTTACAGATTTATTTCAATTCAGGTTTGTCTTGTGATAAATTCGTATAAATCGGTTGAAACGTTTTCGCTGAGAGAAATTCACGCATTCTTTGACGGAAAAGGACTCTTTAACTCAATCTGCTGGGTTTTTTTTTAACACGTACGTGTGTGTTGATGCGTTATAAAGCCTTTAGAAAAAAAATTGAACATCTGAAGAACACAATTTTTTGAGAAGGTAACAGAACTCTAAACAAATCACTTTGCACTCCATGTGGTGAGATACTTATATGATTGTCACCATTGTGATAAAACGACACCATTTCTAACACGAAAAGATCTAGCATAATTGCGTATGTCACCTGTCACGTGATAGAAAAAGAATAGAAAAAACACCTAGGGGGAGGACCGATTTCAAAAGAACATGGTGTAACTTACAGTTGAGTGCTCGGATCCGAGTTACTTTTTGGAATGTACGCGGCTCAAATTAGACTCTTGTGAGAGGTAAGATGTTTTAAAAAAATGTGATTGAGAGCATGTTGTGTTCAGCTTTATGCGGTTTGTTTTGATTTTTATTCTTTCTCGTCTTCTTCAAAATTTTATATTTTGGTCTGGAATAAAACTGGTTTTTCTTGTTTCATCGTATTTTGTATTTTTCATATCGTAATGAGCGGTTATATAAACTTTCTCACCTGTATTTAATTTTATAAAGACTCAGTATAAGGTGATTTTACGCAGTAGGGCAAATCTCAACTTATGACGATTCTGGCTTTTGTTTCAAACGGAAGGGCACTTTGTTTGCCTTAAACATGAAAATCAATGGGAAGGACGTTATAGTAGTTCATGACGTTGCGTAAAATTGCTCTTAAAAATGTCAAAAATTATTAAACGTAGCCTTTTATTAAACAATTAAGGGGACAAAGTATCTTTCGTGTTGAAAAATCTGGCCAAAATTATGAAACGCAGCCGTATTATTAACACGTTGACTGCCAGATGTATTTTCGATGGCTTGCACAAGGCACCGAAGTGAACTTTTCATCATGCTATGCATATTACTCTGAATTATTATTTGGTTTGGAGTGCTACGATCTAATTTTTGCAACACGAAGGCTAATGAGACCGGGATCTACAGCTTAAAGCCAATTGCGAAAGGCTACGAACATCCATGTCACTGTGGGATTCGAACCTACGAACTCCGGTACCGAAGGCCAACACCCTAACCAATCGGCCATCGTTCGGCGAAATATTATTTGCAGCAGATAAAATCAGTTACAAAATCATACTTGAAGCAGTTTTCGAGGTAGGAGTCACTGGTGAACCCCCCCCCCCCCTAAGGAAGTCAACGTGTTAAAGAATTAAGGAGACGTAGTATCTTTCGAGCTCGAAAGTCAAAAATTATGGCTGGACAAAATTAAGAAATTTAGCCTTTTGTTAGAGAATAAAGGTGATACAGCATCTTTCTAGCTCAAAAGTTTTCTGTACAGCAGACTGTTTTTGGTTAAATATATGAAAAAATTTGCTCTGTTTAGAATAAACTTTTTTTCTAGATCAGTAACAAAGGTCTAAATTTTTTTAAATTATTTAGTTCTGTCATATGAAGAATTAAATTAAAACCACATAACATACAATCACGAAGTGAAAAAAAAATATAAATACTTTTCATCCGAAAATTAACTACTGAAATATGTAAATTAGAAATTATTTTTTTTTATATCAGATTGAAACAAACTATATTTTTTATTCCGGGAATTTTAATTATGTTAATATGAACAATATATTTTTATAGCATAATAAAGTAATTTTTTTAAGTTTTCAATTTCTTAGCACTTTTAAACTTTTAAATTTTAAAATTTCAGAAATACTATAAGTTTTAGACTTAATATAGAATAAAAAAGATAGCTTCAATTTTCTATAAAAACTTAGTTTCTAATATACGTATTTCAAAATTTCTCTTGAGTGAGCTAATTTTTTTACTTGGATTATATTTTAAAAATATTTTTAAAAATGTAGTATTTGAAATTACAAATTTAAAATATTCTTTAAAAGCTTGTAATAAGTCCACTCTAAAAGGAATAAAACTTTTTATACCATCTGAATGGATTAATGCATTTTCGGAGAAAGGGATCACCGGAATCGATACCGGATCAACCATCTGAGCTATTACATACATACATACATTATATATATATATATATATATATATATATATATATATATATATATATATATATATATATATATATGTATATTACATTACAATAATTTTCATATACGTAATCCTTATTCTCCAATACTTCTGTTCTACCGAAAAATATAGTTACCATCAAAATTAAAAACACAATCACGAGATATCTGTTATTGTTTTGAATCTTTAAACCAACAAACCATGGACTGGGTTATGGGACTATGAAAATAGTTACTACTGCAGTAAGTCATAGATGAATGATATGGATGATGAAATAGTTAATAAGGTAATTTGTCGCAACATCACGACCTACTATAATTCCCTTCCCATTCATTTTCATGTTTACAACAGCCAACAGACAAACAATAAACTGTCCTTCCGTTTGAAACCTACTGCGTGAAACGCAGTATCGCATTATACTGCAGTAACCTCAAACGCAGGGCAAGGGTGAAGATTTGGCTAACATTTCAGATCTCCTAGCCCAGACCTTTAATTTTATAAAGCAGTAAGACAGTTTCTTTCTTCAAATCACATCCCTCCTATTCTTCTGGTGTATAAAAAAATCATGCATATCTTAATTAACCACAATCTCGCGATGAAAGAGCTCTTTTTGAATTTTTTTAAACAAGAAACCATGGAGGCAGGATACTGATTATGAATATCGGTAACACTGTAGTAAACCATAGACGTGCAGCATGGACCATGAAAATGGATAGCACTAGAAATCTTCTTTACAAAACCTTTGATCATATAAAGAAGTTAAACAGTTCCTTTCATCAAATCTAATGCTTATTTTTCTTCTGTTCTACAAATAAATATACTTATCTTCAACATTAAAATCCCAATAAGGCTATTTCAAGCAGCAGGGCACATCTCAACTTACGACGATTCTGGCTTTTATTTCAAACGGAAGGGCAGTTTTTTGTTTGCTTATTGGCTGTCTTAAACATAAAAATGAAGGGCATTAAAGTAATTCGTGACGTTGTATGAAATTGATCTATTTTGCTATCTCTGTTAAGAGTGTTCGTTTTGAATTTTTTAAACGAAAACCATGGACGCAAGAAATGGATTATAAAAATTGCTAATACTACAATAAGTCATGGACACAGGGTTTCGAATATGAAAATGGCTAACACTAAAGATCCTGTAAACAAGATCTTCGATCTAATAAAATAGTTAAATAGTTCCTTTCAAATTACATTATTCGAGAGCATTCAGGAAAATATTGCTGTTACATTACAAGTAATTGATTGTCATTGTATTGTAACTACTTTTCACATGTTTCTGACACATACTTTTTAATATGTAATATCTGTTTCCAAATGCATATCCTTATTCAAGGCCTCAAAAGCTACATACTCCAAAGGTCAAGATGGTCTTGATTTTATGAAGATTTTACTATTCGGAGTTCAGGTGCTGACGAAAATAGTGACGCGTTATCAATAAATCAATATCTAATTACGCGGCTCCATCAGATTGTTTTGATTACGAGTTATTCAAATGAAACTAAAATGTTCTGAAAATGAAAAAAAAAATAGCTGTGTGATGTCTGATCAAAGTACATTTTAAATAACTCGAATGTTTGTAGCATTACTTATAAGTAATATTTTGATCCATAATCTTTAGATTAACTTTGTGTTTAATTCTCAATTATCTTTGTTAAGGTGCTAGGTTAGATTCACTTAAATTGTTTTCTTTTCAATAAGACACAAATCACGCATTTGGGCTGAAATTTCTAATGATTTACTGTTTTCAGGAATGAGATCATTAAAATTTGAACATTTCTTTTGAATAACGAAAAGAAAGTGTAATCGTCACAGGCGGTTGTTAAGCTTAACTCCCAAAATAAGAAATTAAGATTTAAAGAAATACATGTATATACATATATATGCATATATATATATATATGTATGTATATGTGTATATATATATGTATATATATATATATATATATATATATATGTGTGTGTATATATATGTATATATATGTGTATATATATATATGTATATATATGTATATATATATATATGTATATATATATACATATATATGTATATATATATGTATATATATATATTGTATGTATATATATTGTATGTATATATATGTATGTATATATACATATGTGCAGTTTATTATTATTATTATTATTATTATTATTATTATTATTATTATTATTTTATTTGAAAAAGAAGATTTTACAGAAACTCTTTAATGAGAAAATCTATTTCCTGTTGTTTCTGACTTTTCGCATTTGGAAATTGTTGTTTAAAACTATTTTAGTTTTTTCGTATTTAAGTTCATACATATATATGTGTGTATGTGTGTGTGTGCATATTGAGCAGGGGCGTCTAGGTGTGCAGATCATGCATGCAGGAGGAGGTCATATTTCTAAGGCGGTCTATCTAATAAATAACATTATGTGTGCTAATTGAATTTTTTTTAGAAAGAGAAGATTCAGTCGAAAATATTAAGTGGAAAATCTATTTCCTTTTTTTTCTCCTTTTCACGATTGAATGCCTTATTACACTCCATTCTGAACCAAGATAATACGGTTAAAGATATTTCGCTATCGCAATGCTTCATCTGAAAAAGTAATCATAAATTCAATGTGTTGCATTTTCAATGCATAAGTCTAAGGTGTCAAAAAGCTTTAAGAGAGAGGACAGCTAACTTAAACGGTGGTCCTGTAGAGAGAAAATTAGAAGAAGAATATAAACGAGGGCAAAGTAAGAAATCACCAGCTTTCAATAAAAAGAAATTTGAAAAAAAGATATCCAAAATTTTAATGCATAAGTCTAAGGTGTCAAAAAGCTTTAAGAGAGGGGACAGCTAACTTAAACGACTGTAAACAGGAAATGAGATGGGGTTGGTTGAGAACACGACGGTTCCTTTTTTGCAACACGAGAGCTAATGAGACCGGGATCTACTGCCTAAAGCCGATTCCGAATGGCTACGAACATCCATGCCACAGTGGAACTCGAATCCACGAATTCTGATTCAGAAAATTAGAAGAATAATAGGAACAAAAACAAAGTAAGAAATCAACAACTTTCAGTAAAAAGAAAACTGAAAAAAGATATCCAAAATTGGTGAGTCAGGAAACAGTGTAAAACCATATTCAATTGGTCGTGCAAATGTAAAACGAGTAAAGTGTATGATATGTAAAAGAATTTAATGAGAACTCTCTAGCGCTTTATGTATGCCAAAACTGTAAATCTGACAAGTAGGGATCCAATTGCAGATTTCATTGTATGTTGTCATTTGTGAACAAAAACTAAACATTATTTTTAACTATTTTTCTGATTTCATAAACCTTCGGGTAACAAAAAACAGTATACCGTAGCACTTTAAACAAACCAACCAGATAAGTCTAATAGCCATTTAGAATACATAATAACCAACCTCGGCCCAAGTTAGCTACCTAATTGTAAACTTTAAATTATCCTTTCCTATCCTTAGTATTTCTCTTCATCTTTATAGTTTAGCCGAACGATGGCCGATTGGTTAGGGTGCTGGCCTTCGGTACCGGAGTTCGTGGGTTCGAATCCCACTTTGGCATGGATGTTCGTAGCCGTTCGGAATCGGCTTTAAGTTGTAGGTCCCGGTTTCATTAGCCCTCGTGTTGCAAAAAAGTAGACCGTAGCACTCCAAACCAAACCAAACCGAAACCAAATCATCTTTTAATTTCTTCCTTTTAACTTTGAAATTATAAAATAAAAAAATTATAAATACGAAAAACCCAAAAAAAAAAAGAATTATTAAAATTTTAAAAATGGATGTCATCATCCGCAAAAATATTCTCTATCCTTTCTCCCAATTTATCTTTTATTTTAATTAAATTTTCTTCTGTATCTCATGATTTTATTTGCTATCAAGGGCTTAAATTTCTTCTTTAATCTTATGTAATTGTAAATTTAATTATTATTTCTCAACTTGGGTAACCACAGTTAATGATGCTTACCCTCATTGAGTTGCAAGCATTCACGACTGGGGATTCTTCGGACTGGGGATTCGGAAGAAAACTACTATTTGAAGACCAGCCTTAGTTGGTTATCACATTAAGAAAAGAAAGTTTTTAAAACTAGTAAATTTAACTTTTTTGTTTGGAACACTATCTATAAAGTGGTATCATGTAGATAGCATGCTTACATGCAAAATTCTTTTATGAAAATATTTGTACACAGTAACAATTTTCTTTTTAATTTTAAGACAAAAATATATGACAACCATCCCCTTCCTCTCAACATGTATGTTTGTCTGTAATATACATAAGATGTATAAATATACCTCGCAATTTTTTACTGAGTTCATTGCATAGAGACATGAAAAATAGGATATAAATGCATTCAGTTCCCTTCGGCATTCTTAAGTATACCTAAGCTGAGTAAGTTCAACATACGGTTATAATTAAATAGCCTCATGGGAACCCAACTGTTATTTCTATTAAGCTACTTTAAGTACTTGTAAAAATTATCCTACAATGCTTAAAATAATGCTGAACTTTTTATATGCTTGCAGTTAGAATGTCGAGGCTAAAACCTAAAGAGGCTCTACAACAGAAACGAAACTGTCTCTCGAGTGCACTTAGTCATCTAAAAACATTTTACTTCTAAAATTGTTCTAATAATGCGGAACATTGAGTAAAAATTTACTTTTGTACTCGTTTAAGAAACTTTTTTGAGGTAAAGTAAAAATTTGGGATTTATGAGGTAAGAAAAAACTAACTTCTTTATTTTTCCCCATATGGTCAATCAACCCCTTCTCTCCCTTATACGAAAATTTAAAAAAACTAATAACAATAACTTCTTGAATTACGATAGTTAAAATGGATTATTGGCTTAGATTATGTATAAAAATATTTTTCAGCATGATCCTATAAATGAAAACTCTAGGAACTTCATAAGAGGCTTGACTGGCTGAAGGAAATGTTACAAATGTATGTAGTTAATGCCATTGTAACATGATGGTATTTTGTGGTTTTATTGCATTTTCTTTCCACTTCATAAAGTGAAATTATCTCATGAACTGTGGGCTCTTTTCTTTTTTCGTATACATGGTCCTACTAATGAAAATTCTAGGAACCTGATAAGAGACTTGAATGGCTGAAAGAAAGGCTGCAAATGTAGGCAGTTGTATATTGATATATTTTGCGGCTTTATTGCATTCTCCTACCACTACAGAAATAAAAAAAAATATTTCATGCAGTGTTGGCTTTAAAACAAAAACAAACAAAAAAAGAGCCTGATTTTAATAATAAAATTCTATCAAGATCATAAGAGGTTTGAATGACTAGAGAGAGAGCTGCAAATCTATGTAGAGGATGCATTTAAACATTAATCCCATTTTATGGTTTTATTGCATTTCCCTAATTCAAAAAGTGAGAATTATTTCAGTGTTGGCTCCTCTCTTTTTTTTCTTTCTGCATATGATCCTACTAATGAAAATTCTAGGAACTTCATACAGTCTTCTATGGACTCGAGGTTTGGTTTGGAGCGCTACGGTCTACAGTTTAACTACATTTGTACTAATAAGACCCGGATCTACTGCTTAAAACCGATTCCGAATTGTTCTATGCCATCAACGGGTATCGAACACTCGATCGTAGCGAAGTTCATTGATGCAGACGTTCACTTACAAAAACATATTTTATTTAGATAACACTAAACACAAAAATCCCCTTAGGGAAAAAGAACATAAAACACAGAAATAAGTCGATGATAGTATTTACATCGCTATCTCAACAGAAAAAGCCACGAAATCTGTGCGCAGCCTTTTTATTAACTATTGGAAGGGATGTGGCTTCAGGAATGATGTCATTCCAGTAACCAATCACGACTTTTTAATTACTTCTAGTTTATTCTAGAAGATATAGAACCTCTACAGTGCGAGGGAAAAATGAATCAAAGGGGCTGCGATTCTAAATTCAAGGTGCCAGTAAATGAGTGTTCACCGCCATTATTATGAAAAATATTCCTAGAATTTGTCAATAGGGAATCTAGTTTTCCAATGGAAAACGGAAAGCATTTAAGTTAGGTTTTTACTTTAATTGAATTTTATTATTACATATATGTGTATGTGTGTGTGTGTGTGTGTGTATATATATATATATATATATATATATATATATATATATATATATATATATAACAAAATAACATTAGTCCAATGATAGCTGAATCAGTACCTCAGTTTTTGGTTAGATTATCACTACTGACATGGGCGCTTCTAGCCGTTTAGAATTAAGTTTAAGCAGTAGGTCCCAGTCTCACAAACCCTCGTGTGGCATAATAGTAAACCTTACCTCTCTAAATTAACTTGCCAATAACAACGATAGTAAACTAAAATATCCACTGTGCTTTTTGGAAACATGAAAACAAAAATATTCATTTGCCATGGAAAGGTTTTAAATTCTATACATCAGTTATATTTTAATATTTGATGTATTTCTACCTAAACATCTACATTTCACCCTGAACATCAATTTAGGAGCTACAAATACGTATGAACAACATATATCCAAATTCATTATTGTATTTAATGACTTTTTAACTTCATTTGCTAATCTTACTGAACACTTATTTAATTTTACAATATACAATTTCCTATGGAAAAAAATAGTTTAAGTTGATTTTTAGCATAAAAGTAGACTTAAAAATTAATAATCTGAAGAAATTTGGAGGTTCTCTAATAAGTAGATTTTAAATTAAAAAGCATGGATTATGAAAAGATACAGTTTTGAGAGGGACTTAAATGTTAACTTTTAGCTAGAAAAATAATATTAAAGCGATAAATTCAGAGATAACTTCTGTTCTAGAAGAAATTTTTTGAAAATTCTTTTTGGTGTGAATTTGAACCATTCCATTGTACCAATGGTATTTTTTCAAAATATCATTTTGTTTGAACATTAAACGGGATCTCTGATAAGTAGATTTTAAATTAGAAAGAATGGTTTGGTTTGGAATGCTCCGGTCTAGTTTTTACAACACGAGGGCTAATGAGACCGGAACCTACAGCTTAAAGCCGATTCCGAAAGGCTAGAACATCCATGCTACAGTGGATTTCGATCCCACGAACTCCGATATGGAATGCCAGCACGCTAACCAATCGGCCATCGTTCAGCTGTGTTGCAGAAGGAATATAAATACCATTCTAAGTAAATATTACTGTTTAAAATTTAAGGATGAATATTTTTAGAGAGAATGGAAAGTGGAAAATACCGATTTGAGGGGAAAAGCCTTAAAAGTTAACTAGAAAAGTACATTTCAAAACAACAAAAATTCAGAAATAATTTCTGTTCTAAATAGAATTTTTGTAAAATTCTTTTTGGAGTGAATTTATAACATTCCATTGTATTTATGGTAATTTTTCAAAAAATCAGTATTTTAACCATCAGCGTGATTTCTTCCCTTATAAAATTAGTTCTCAATTATAAACCGATCCTTCTTTTAAAAAATTAACCAATTTCATATTCCACATTATATATTATACAAAAAAATAAAACCTTTGAAAGAAACTTAGTTATTTTTTAAATCATTGCTCGTAAATCTTTTCTACTGAAAGATAAGATATATAAAGATTAACAGATAAAAATTATCACTTCGAAAAGCAATTTAAATATCCACTTCCGAGTAGTTTACACAGTTACGATGAATTCCGATAAGGAAACAAACATTTTAAAGTGAGATAGGATTTTCGTAAACACATCTCTTTTACTAGAAACTTCCCGATCAAAAGTTAACCATTCGATGTGCCATTTTTTTCCTCAGTCACTGCAGAAACAGACGACTGAAGAAAACTCACGGGGATGGAATATCCCAACCGTCTGTCGAATTCGAAATTGCTCCAAACGCGTTTTCTTTTTTTATTTGGAGATATTAAAAAGCTGTCTGTCGCGCTTTCTGCTGTCGCATCAGCATCTCCTTACGTTAAATGGAGCAAATATTTAAATTTCTAATCTTTTATTTATGATTTTCGTCATCGTTCGATTTTTCTAGGGGTTTTAAGAAAGACTCCGGTATTACAGCTTGGTGTATACATAAACAGATGTTCGGAGACGGATTGTATATTTCATGCGTACTATTATGTAAGACATGTAAGAGGTTTTGAGTGTTATTGCATGTACTGTTATTATTTGAATGATTACATTTCTTTTTATAGCATCTAGATTTGTAAACTGATGCCAAATATTGATTTCTTTTACAAAAATATTTTACTTTAACATGTTTGATTTCTCAGTCTGAAGTACTTACATTTAAGGGAAACAGGGTTGGATGATGGCCGAATGGGTAGAGTGGAGCTTAGGGATGGGCAATCTACGGCCAACTCTGGCCTGCGAAAGGTTTTATCCGACCCGCGGATAGAATTTTAAGTTGCCTTTCCAAAGCAAATTAAAAGAAATATATATTTATACATTATATATCCATCTCCTTTGCTACTTTGCTTAAGTATTATATCCCAAATTTATTATCTCACGCCCAGAAGATCAGCGGTATATTTGCTTCTTATATGTGAACAAGTGTTTTCAACTTTGAACCTTAAAAAGAATTTCAGAAGTAGACTGACAGATGAGCATTTAGCATCGTTCCTTAAAAATCAGTAGCCGAACGATGGCTGAATGGTTAGGGCACTGACCTTCGGAACCGGAGTTCGTGGGTTCGAGTCCCACTATGGCATGGATGTTCGTAGCCGTTCGGAATCGGCTTTAAGCAGTAGGTCCCGGTCTCATTAGCCCTCGTGTTGCAAAAAAGTAGACCGTAGTGCTCCCAACCAACCAACCTTAAAATCAGTACATCTCACTTCGAACCTTAGTATAAGGAACGTTTAACACTAAACATACCAACACTTAATACATACCTATTTCTACCATAGCGGGTCAAATGACCGGACTTTATTTTTCTGATTATAAATGTATGAAATATGAAAATTGGAAGGGAATAGACAAATAAGCTTTATTATAATTTAACAAAATTGTATATTGTCAATTTTTATGTATTGCAAACACAAAGAATAAGAATTTTTAATTCATTTCCCATCGCATTTTTTACATAAACCTTATGGGTCATTTGACCCGTTATATGGTATGTTTAGTGTTAAAAATGAAATCGCATTTTCATTCATCTCATTAACGTATTTAAACCGTTAGGTACTTATATATTGTTTTTAAAATTTTAGAAAAATTTATCTTGGCCCGCCAAATTTATTTTCTTTCGATTTTTTTTCCGAAAAAGTTTGTCCCTCCCTGGTGTAGCTCTTCGGTTGCATAGCTCGCGAGCTCGAATTCTGCTGATGGCATGGATATTCGTAACCGTTTTCAATCTACTTATATATGTACAGGTACCATTAGTCCTCGTGTAGCTAAACAGTAAACCGTAAAGCTCCAAACCCAAACTTCATTATTGTATGTGTGCTTGTAACTACTCAAAATTTGATTTAAAATGTAAGTCCCGGTTTCATTAGCAACCTTATTTAAAAAACAAACTAGACTGTAGCGCTCCCTGCAAAGCCGTTACAAACATATTAAATAAGTAAATGCAAACAAAACATTAAATAAAATAAACTTTCAGCTGCAATATAAAAATATTCAATTTATTTTACGTTCAATTTTACTCTTCTTAGCATTTTTAAAATACCAAGGTTCAATTTATAACATTTTAAAGAAAAAACGAACTTTTTTTTGTAACTAAACGGATGTAAATTTTGAGGTGTTTTAAGTAATTTGTTTTGAATGGTATCGGAGTTACTTTTCTAGTAATTTTTATAGTTCGTGAGTTCGGCTCCCACTGAAGACATGAATGTCGGTAACCGTTCATAATTGGCTTTAATCAGTAGGTCCCGGGCTCGTTAGCTCTCGTCTAGCAAAATAATAGACCGTAGAGCCCTAAACGAAACCTAAGAAATCAAGTTTAAGGCCTTATCACACTTCAGCATATAATTACGTGTTAAAAAAGCAATAGATCCAGTTTAACCACACAGAATTAACACACAAATCCAATCTTGTTAAGTAAAGGGCTTACTTCCAGCAGATAGTAAGTATTTATATAACCTATTTACACTGCGGCCTAACGAATCTTTACCAAAAGTTCGGTTATCTTGGGGAAGAAAGAGATAAAAGCACATAAGAAATGCCGCTTTGAAGTGCTTTTAAAATATCGGCGGTTCCGGGGTTACGAATGCAGTTTTATCTTTTCTTTTATTTCTATCTTTTAAACCGTATCTTGGATTCCTAAGAGCAAAATAAATATAAAATTCAAACAACTTTCAATATTGCGATTCGGGGTGAGTTAGGATGTTAAGAATCATATAATGCCATTTACCGAAAAGTTAAAATTCGTGATCAGATTTATTTGCTATCATACTCAAATACAAGTCTTAATATAATATACATACATCGATTTCAGTTGTTGATCTAGCAGAAAAAGCAAAATTAATATGTGAGATTTGAAAAGCTATAAAATATGGATTTAAATAATATATATATATATATATATATATATATATATATATAGTGTGTGTGTGTGTGTGTCGTTTATACAAATCCACACTTTGTCGTTGAATCATCAAATTTTGAACAGATTTTAATACCTCCAGATATTCAATATTCACTGTCTTTATTAAAACATCTTCCGAACATCTTATTACGGGATATAACAGTATAACGTACATCGATGGAAGATGACAGTGCATGAATGTTATTGCTGTATTTTACCACGTGATAAATCTACGTTAACTATCTCATTACTTGGAAATTGATATGAAGATGAAATTGCTTACAGCGTGATTTAAAATAAAAAGTCTAAATTTGATGTCAAGGGCGCATGGTACTCAGGATTATCCTATCTTCTTCTAAGTCCACAACAGATTCTATTTTCATGCAATTATCCATATGTATCGCCCGTCCGTGTTGGTACATATGACAGCAAAATTTCCTGTTTAGTCAGGAGATTAAAATAGGGTAAGAGTCTTAATATGTATACCCCAGACCTGACTGAGAAACTTTTGTACCCAGAGTACGATCTAAATACCAATTTTTGTTCTCACCCTACTCAATTCATAATGACGAGTTAATATCAGAATCATATTTACATATAATAACATTAAAATAAGAACCAGAATAACAAAAGAGTCTAAATATGAATAACCAGGGCCTGACTATAATACTATTGTTCCCAGAGCACAATCTAATTTTTGTCTCCCCATTCCCAATTTAAAATGAAGAGCTATTGGCATAATAATATTCACAAATCGAAACATTAACTTAGGAACCAGAATCTGAAGAAGCTTTAATATCCATAACCATACTCTTGTGTACAGGGTACAATCTAATTATTATTTTTTTCCTTCCC
>CM063505.1:26643598-26656098 GCA_032207245.1 Pardosa pseudoannulata | reverse complement strand
TTCTTGCTAGTCTGTTCTATTGTATCTTTTTTATTACGTATGATGTATGATTTTGAATCCTAGTGGTGTTGGGTAGCGCGCTCCTACGAGACATGTCCGAGGTTCGATCCCCGGACTGGGCCAGGTGGACTCGGCCTTTCATCCCTTCAGTGGGTAGGCAAACTGAGGTTTGGTTTGCTTTGGTTTGGAGCGCTACGGTCTACTGTTTTGCACACGAGGGCTAATGAGACCGGGACCTACTGCTTAAAGCCGATTCCGAACTGCTACGAACATCCATGCCATAGTGGGATTCGAACCCACGAACTCTGGTACCGACGATCAGCGCTCTAACCAATCGGCCAGCATTCGGCGAACTGAGGATCAAGCATGATTGAGAACTAAACACTGGGGGTTCCGCGTAAGGTTAACCACCTAACCAGAACATATGCTTCGCACCCCAGGGCTTTTGGTCTAGGAAACGGATATTGGCTCTGGCCCCCTAGGGACTGTTGCGCCGAGGAGTTTAGTTTAGCTGTATGATTTTGTATGCATTTATTTGTATGTGTATGTATTTTGTTATATGTCAAAATTATCGATTGCGCATTTTTTCCAAGATTCAACGATGTTTCTTTTCTTGTGGTATTCATGTTGTCTGAATAGAGCTAAAATACTGCCATCTGGCGGAAACACAAAGCGTTAATATTCTTAAAAATGAGATTTTTTAAACAGATATATGGTCCCAAAGAAAAATTTTTTTAGATTACAATTCTTCCTTCACTCTGCACCGAGAAGTAATAAAAAGTAAATTTTGAAAATTGTTCTCTGCAAATGATAGATTTTTATTTCTGTTTCTAAAAATCCCCTAAGAGCATTTTCATTGTATAATTTTTTTTAATGGTACGCACATATATACGTACAGACGCCAAGCTTAAACTAATCATAACAAGTTCAGGAATCGTCAAAATGAGAATATAAAGTTTTCTTGTACATAAATACAGTTGTAACACTTGGTTGTAATTGTTAAAATACGTATTTTATTGAAATTTGAACTCTGAAATATGTCGTAAATATATCACTTTGTACATGGAAGAAAAAATATCTGATAAGATATCTGATATATCACGACAATATTTGACAGTTTTTTTGGTTTTATTTTTTTTTTCAAATTATTTCCTTGTACGCTAAATACACATTTTTAAATTTTGTTTATATGATGCATAATCAGAATTACCATCTGCACATGTCCATAGAATTTTAAAGTTAGTTTTGTTTCTCAAGGTAACGGTGATGTCTGAGAAGAGCTCAAGTTAGGCCATCTAGTGACGAATAGCAAAGTTAATATCAGCTATATTGAGTTCTTTGTTACATAGATATTTTGTTATAAACCGAATTTTTACTCGATTTCAATACTATCTTTACTATAAAATAAAGATAGATAATCCGATTAATAATGATATATTGCTCGGATTGATATAATTGAGGTTCACAAAGTGAAACTGATATTTAGCTTCCATTTAGTGTAAAAGTTGGGCATTTATATATTTCAAAAGTTACTTGTGGGTAAGTAAATTTCTCTTTTTCATTTGGTACATAATATATACTGCTTGTATTAATATAATTGGGCTTTTCAAGGTAAAAATGATATTTAGCTTCAATTTAGTGAAAAAGTTTCAAGCTTATGCATTTACAAAGCTACTTGTGGGTGTATAAATGTTATCTGCTTTTTATTAATATCCTAACTTTTTTAAAACTGAAAGATGGGTTCCAAAAAGATAAAGAAAAAAATTTTACAAATTTTAAACGAATTGGAGGATGAAAGAATTGGGGAGTAGGATAGAATATAGTAAAGCTATAAAGAAGACAATAAGTGTGAAGGAGGAATTCTTATCGTAACTGATGAAAGTTGAACAGACTATGTGTTATCTTCTAAAAAAGGAACTGAAAATTACTTCTAAATGAAAGAAATATAAAAATATACTTGCTTTTAATTTGCAGTTTATTAGTCGGATGATTAGCGAAAGTGTAATTTTGAATTAAATTTAGTTATCTAGAGTTAAAAGGTAGCTTTTAGCTATTGTGTAACTGCCCATTTTATTAAAGAATTCGAAGAGAGTATCTCATATTCAAATAGTATAACTGTAAAAAAAATTATGGGAAGTGCAGCAAAACATGTGTAAAGTCAAATAATCGTACAGGGAAGTCATGGGAGCCATAATTTTTTCTGATGTCGGCACGGAATGACGTACAGTGCTAGAAAATTGAGTCTCAGGTTTGAGCTCAAACAAGAGCCTCGGACATCTCCCTGTATACTCAGAGTACGTGCAGGATAAGTCTGTAACTACTTAACTTGATAGATTAAGAAGTGAGAGACGTACAAAATCAAGAACGAAAATCCCACTTTCATGCTATGATTAAAACTGAGGAGAATGTACACAATGACACAAACGCATTACACTTATCAGGGTATGAGGCCCTGACTAATATAGTAATTTTATTACTAGCTGCTTCAGACCCAGCCTTCGATCTTGGTTAGTAAGTTTACGAGCATAGCTTTAGAACAACTGCTATGGATAAAAGCAGTAATAAAAATATTAAAACCTTTTATGCTGAAAATTGCAAATAAATATGTTTATTAACAATAAATAGTGTAGAGGAGAAAGAGGGAGTAGGATTTGTAACCTTTCTCAATGAATTCCTGATCAAGGCTGTGAGGTCATCCACCGAGCCTCGCGTCGCAGTTTACGACAGGAATGTTACGACATGAATGTTTACGACACAGTTTACGACATGAATACTTAAAAAATTAAAATAGTGAACCATTAATGGTTCGCCGTAATTCATTTTTAATAATTTGGAACAGATGGCTTTATAAACTGTTGAATATATACAAATGCCTTGTTATTAAGTGGTTAATTAAGTAAGAGTATATAATTCAATTTCAATAGTGCACTCTTCCTCAATTAAAGTCGCCAAAAAGGACAGAATACAAAGTTCGGAGGGAATGCCTTTATGTTTTAGTAAACATCACCAATAATTTTGCCATATCTGTACCCTATTCTTAACTATTACCAACAATTGTATCATTAATGCATAAAAATTATTTTGAATGCTATAATTTCAAAAGTAATTTATACAATAAAAAGATAGCGTAAACTTTATATATCCAGAAATTATACATAAATTTACAGAAAACATTTTCACTCTGCTGAATTTAATTTCTTATAATTTCTAGAAATAAGAATAAAAATGTGCCAAATTTAAAAATCAATAGTGGGGTCTTATAATTTTAGTCAATATTCACATACATAATATACCTATATATACCTATATATGTATGTATAATAGATATAATATATATATATATATATATATATATATATATATATATATATATATATATTTAGTACTCATACTTTTTAATAGTAAAGGAATTGTTGGGCTTTCTAATGATAAACAAATATACTTACAAATATTTGAAGATCTTTCTGTTCTTTATCTTTTAAATATGTTACTAATAGCAATTAATTGTTCTAAAGTTTTTTCTTAAATAATTTTCATCAATCTTCAAGCCACTAAGAAAAGAACTAAATTAAATTCAAAGAACTAAAATTAAATTATTCCATGCAGTTGAAATTTTACTGTCTACAAGTTTAGCAGCATTTTATTTCATGCGCTTACTGGAGTCTGCCATTTGCTTGTGACTAAACTTTATTAAATTAATTTTATTGGCATTTTGGGTGCTACTCTACTATAGTTGAGATATATCACTGGTGACATCCACGTCAGAATGGCGTCAGAAGTCGTTTCATAATTTCTAGAAATATGTGTAAAGGTGCACCAAATTCAAAAATCACTAGTGGGCCTGTACTTAAGTAAATCACTTAGTTGTTGTATTTAAGCCTGAAGGATTTAGTTATATAAAAATAAAATTTTAAATAATAAAACCCATAGCAATGCGTAAGTTTTTTGTTGTACATATAAAAATTTTAATGGAACATGGCGACTTTTAATTGATTTAAAATTAAAATATCGTCAAGATAAAATATAAAATTTATATTTACCAAATAATGAACATGTAGTCTAAAATATAAGGCGATTTCACGCAGTAGGGCAAATTCTCAAATTATGACAATTCTGGCTTTAGTTTCAAACGGAAGGGCAGTTTATCGTTTGTCTATTGGTTGTTGTAAACATGAAAATGAATGGGAAGGGCATTATAGTAGTTCGTGACGTTACGACAAATTGCCTTATCAAAAGCTATAATAATAAATTAGTTTATATTTAAGAAATGGCAACTGCGAAGTACAAATTTGATAGAACATGACGAGTTTTCAATTACTGAAAATAAAAATCTCGCTAAGATAATAAAATAGAAAAAAAAGTTATTTTCTTTAAAAAAAATTAGTTCAGCGATTAACAGACACGAAAATAGTCTCATATACATAAATGCCATCATATATTTATAAATTTAAGCTTGAATTTTAATAGCTTAGATACGTTTTTATCTTACTCGGAATGCTAAATAGCGGGCGATTATAATGCCAATATTGAATAACCCTTTTATTTTTGACGCCAACTCGACAATAGAAATGCGCGTGACGCAAAATTAAAGTGTCATTTTGTTCACCTTTTTGTTTATATCGTTCGAACTAATTGGAATATCAGAACGCGAATGTGGAAATGACTTCCCTGGATCGTTCAGCGTCATTTGGTACCTTCGGCGCCCTTCTGCTTGCAGCGGTTCGCGAGGTGATAGACGCACATACAAACATAGATAGATAGATTGATAGTTACAATCATATTTTAATATATAAGATTCAGAGATAAACATTTTGTTTAATATATATAATTGAAAAACGCATGAATATAAAGGCTTGTCTCCCGTTTTATTGTAAAAATTACTATGTTTAAACATCCCTCATTTTATAATTATTATATGTGTTAGAATTGTTTAAAAAATAATTCTATATCAAAGCGTAGGAGGAACATAATATTTGTAATCATTATATGTAGGTAATTTGCCCGCTGTTGCACCAACGCTGATAATTCAGAGTAACAATTTTTTTTTTTTTTTACGATCTTTCGAACATTACTCGAAATTTGTCTTAAACATTTGGAAATTTCTCATTTTTTCTAATTAATGAAACTAAACTTTGCGCCTGTATCTTAAACCAGACTTTAAAATATATTCCCAAAAGATTTAACAAATTTTATGAAATTTACGTCTAATAATTTTTTTCAGAGCTAAAAAAACGATTTTTTATGATTTATGATTTTTTACTTCTTGCATTTTTTGGTATCATATCACAGAGGGTAAAGAGCAACTTTGTATATGTACACACTTAGTGTAACTAAGCGTTTCAAGCGGCATTATAATAATCTCGATAAGCTCGCAATTCTGGATTTTGAATAAAAAAAACATTTTCTATGGGATCGGATTGTGAATCTTTACCATTCTCGATTTAACTAAATTACATACACAAAAATTCATCAAAATCAGTCCAGCCGTTTAGAAGGAGTTCTATCACAATTTTTTCAGAGCTAAAAAAAACGATTTTTTATGATTTATGATTTTTTACTTCTTGCATTTTTTGGTATCATATCACAGAGGGTAAAGAGCAACTTTGTATATGTACACACTTAGTGTAACTAAGCGTTTCAAGCGGCATTATAATAATCTCGATAAGCTCTCAATTCTGGATTTTGAATAAAAAAAACATTTTCTATGGGATCGGATTGTGAATCTTTACCATTCTCGATTTAACTAAATTACATACACAAAAATTCATCAAAATCAGTCCAGCCGTTTAGAAGGAGTTCTATCACAAACACACGGACAGAAGAATTATATATATATATATATATATATATATATATATATATATATATATATATATATATATATATATATATATATATATATATATATATATATATATATATATATATATATATATATATATATATATATATATATATATATATATATATATATATATATATATATATATATATATATATATATATATATATATGTATGTATATATATATATATATATATATATATATATATATATATATACATATATATATGTGTGTGTGTATGTGTATATATATATATGTGTGTGTGTATGTATATATATATATATATATATATATATATATATATATATAAATTTGTTTGTGTGTCTATAAATGTATGTACCAATGTGGACTACCATCGAACGTTGGCTGATTAGTGAGGGTGCTGGCCTTTGATACAGGAGTTAGCGGGTTCGAATGTCACAATTTCATGGATGTTCGTAGCCATTCAGAATTGGCTTTAAGCTGTAGGTCCCAGTCTCATTCGCCCTGGCGTTGCAAAAAGTAGCCCGTCGTACTCTAAATCAATCCTATCCAATACGGACTGGCAACAGAATTTCACACGCTTAGTAGATTTGCTTTTACGAAATAGGCCAATTCCAGTACGAAATATATTAAGGGTCCACATCACCTTTGATCAACTCTAAATGGAAGATTTTTTCTTATTTTTCACCTTGTCATATCTTTTTTAATTATAATCGTGAATACATGGGATATACAGCATTTGCCCTCTGTTTTTATTTAGTTAGTTTAGTTGAATTTGCTTTGTTTCTAAAAAATAAGAACTTTTTATGGAAAGTGAACAAGTTACAGCTGGTCCCAAAATTTTTTTTTCTAACACTCTGTGCGCAGAATTACAATACAGAGTGGGTTTTATTATAATTATGGCTTTCTTGCAAACAATAGTTATTGCTTATAAATTTTAAAGTTTTACGTAATAATTATTGTTTGCAGAAAAGTAACTTTACCTATTAAACAGGTAAAGTAACAAAATTGTAACTTTACCTATTTAATTTCTTAAAAGTATCAGATATATTACACCAGGGGAATGAATTTTCAAAACAACTAAAATAATGTTTTTAAAATTCAATTTCAAATACTATAAATTCTAAATGAAATCAACAACAAGGAAAAAAATAGGTAACGTTTCATCAGATGTATGTACTATAAAATTTTGAAATCAATATAGGTAATATTTTTTTATTTAGTGTGCGTGACTTGAAAAAACTCTATTTTCAGTAAATGTGTTTAAGGTTTTCATAGTTTCCTTAAAAACAAGGATATTAAAGACAAAGACTGTACAGTTTTACAGGTTCTAATTCGAATATTTCGAACCTCAGTAGCTCAGTCTGCAAAGGAAGCGATATTGTAACTGAAAAGCTGCGGATGTTTGGCTGAAGCAGGCCTAATATCCGCCATGTTCGTTAAAGGTGATTGGGGCACACAAAATATGTTCGGCCGAACGATGGCCGAATGGTTAGGGTGCTGGCCTTCGGAACCGGAGTTCGTGGGTTCGAATCCCACAGTGGCATGGATGTTCGTAGCCGTTCGGAGTCGGCTTTAAGCAGTAGGTCCCGGTCTCATTAGCCCTCGTGTGCAAAAAGTAGACCGTAGCGCTCCAAACCAAACCAAAATGTGTTCGTGGTCACAAAGTCCTCCAAGTTCTCAAACGATACCTCTGGGGGTGGTAGAGCAAGTCTGGGGATCTTCTGCTTGGTCCCCCTTCTAAATTTCGAGAACCCAGCGGGGTAATGTTACTCACGTCCATAGCATACCTTAAGCTACACGTGCTCTTCGGGTGGTGCTAAATGACTGACAGGTATGCAGTCTTGTTAAGACGTTAGGATAATGTCTGTATCGCCTGCAGCATTGGAAAAAATTCTAGTACGAGGCGCATCCAGAAAGTAAGTTTCCCGATGTTTTCCCCTTTAAAGTAAATTATTAATTATTAACGCGTAATTAGCCGCGTCAATTGCGCATGCGTAACAGATCTATGACGTATTAATCCTATACCAGCTGAACAAGTCCTAATTCATCCCAGTAGCGGAGTAGAAGTGGTCCGAAATGGAAACTCTAATTCCTTCTCCCACCGCCTGCAATGTTCGGTCGGTGATCTTGAATGCACAAAGTATTGCGCCAATTAAAATTCATCGTCAGCTTTGTCAGGTCTATGAGCCGAAACTGACACTCGAACACAAAATTCAACGCTTAGGAGCAGCACTGACATTTCTGCTACGGTATCACGACGACGGCGACGAGTTCCTCGACAGGATCTTCACGGGAAAGGAGACTTGGATTTCGCACTTTACCCCAGAAACCAAGCAGCAGTCAATGCATTGACATCATAGTGGATCTTCAGTCAGGAACCAAATTCAAATAGACGCTGGCAGTACGGAAAGGAATGTGCACGGTGTTCTGGGGCAGGAAGACTGGTTCCATTCACAGACGGCAGAGTTCTACGACAGAGGCATACAAAAGTCGATCCCACAATACGACAAGTGTCTCAATTCCGGTGGTGGCTATGTTGAAAAATAGCTGACACATTGCTGTACTTGTTGCCAATAAATATGTCTGTGAAAGTGGGAGTTCTTTTTTTTTTCTTCTTTTAAATAGGGAAACTTACTTTGTGGATGCGCCTCGTATTTCAATGGGGTTTGTTTTAAATAATTGAGAAATGTCCAGAAATTTTAGAAAGGAAAACAGGAATAAAAAAAATCAAATTTTTGAAAGTTTAAAAGGGGAGGTGTCCCTTTAAGGAATGGAGAAATTATGCTTGTTTTATAAAATCAACCGTGAATGTTTATCGCTGAAACACTAGTCCATCTGAGATGCATACAACTGAATAGAAATCAAACTTTTGGTGTTCTTAATGAACCCTTTTTGTTAGAGAAGAGAATAAACCTTCTGATCTCTTTTGTTATTTTATCTCTACTCAAACCTTCAGAACCGGATCTCCATTTCCCCGAAATTTACCGCTGAACAATGCAAGAGCAAACAACGCCTAGTGATTTTTTTGTGTGTGATTTTATTATTTTCTGCCTCGTGATTTTATTATTTTTTTTTTCATGTTTCCGATCTAAAGAAAACACACTATCGTATCATCTTATGATGTAATGGATATTATTTTCTTCTTAAGAGAACGGATTGAGTTTAAATAACGGTGGTTTTTTTTTTATTTAGAAATTTCTTTTAAGGATGTATTTGAAATACCACAATGTTAGCTTTTCAAAACAGATTTTCTTTTGTCTTTACGATTAGACCGGTTCATTAGAAAGGTGAATTTTCCGTACTTCCTGGACCAAGCCAAAGACAATTCGTAGCAGAGCCGAAACTAGGGCTTAACAAAGGATTAAATTACCGCAGGCGTATCTGTCGTAGGGGTAACACGTTGTGATCAAAATGCTTGCTATAGACACTCCATGATAAAAACGGGATCCGAACTGAGATAATTCGCCTCTGCATAGGAGCAACGAAAAGTTGAAAAATAATTCCCAAAACTCTTTAATTCTAGTTACAGGGTATAATTAAAAGACAATAAATTAGAGTTATTAAAAAAAAGAAGTCGTGGAAATTTACATTTATGCATATCAGAATAGTTTGAATGATCATAAAGCTTAAAAAACCCATAGAGAACTTTCAGAAAGATTTCATCAGTTAGAACTAGAGAATATATCTCCAAATTTAGTAACTCTATTGAGAAACTTTCTATACCTTCTTGTAACGAAAGTTTCATGTGAAGATTTTGCAGCAAGCTTAAAGTGATAAAATCATACCTACGCTCCTAGTTGGGACAGGAATGACTACGAAATACGCCTGTACTGTGCATTGTGTAAGTTATAAATATAAAAATAGTATTATAATAAATAAATATTCCCAGGGTTAATTTGACAAAATTTACTTCCACGAAACATCAACATTTACACACAAAACAGAAATATAAACATAATTGAACGGGAATTTTACAGTACACAACCATACCGGTCGACAGCAAGCCTCGAACTTAGTTCTTTCTTGGTGTGCCCTATAGAGGGCGCTGTAAACTACGTCACAATCTAGACTTATTCGTTACATTATTCTTTTTTTTTTTAATTATTTAGTAAAGATATGAAAGATGCATCTGAAGTTTTTTCTATCAAGTTCTATTCAGCGCCATGGCTCTACACCTTGTTACACCAATTGTCTCCAAATCCTTCTCAATTGCATTCAGACCCCTATTCGCTGAACAACCCACTAAAACACACACACACACACACACACACATATATATATATATATATATATATATATATATATATATATATATATATATATATATATATATACATACATACATATATATATATACATACATACATACATATATATATATATATGTGTGTGTGTGTGTGTGATATAATTATAAAACTGCTGGACAAGGAGAAAGCTAAACAGCTAGCAATAATAAAAATGCAGTAGGCCGACATTGAAGAGAACGGCACAAGTGTAATTAGCACTTTATTTCAGAGCTGCTAAAACGGACATCTTTACTAGTCAACGGGACAAGATAAAGATACAAAAATCACTCTGCTCGAACAGAGGTGCACCCAAGAGCGAAGACAGAAAGAATTGTCCCACTTACTCAGCGAATTTAAGTGTAAGATCA
Organism: Pardosa pseudoannulata; assembly: GCA_032207245.1. Taxonomy (NCBI): domain Eukaryota; kingdom Metazoa; phylum Arthropoda; class Arachnida; order Araneae; family Lycosidae; genus Pardosa; species Pardosa pseudoannulata. The sequence continues at coordinate 26,645,615 of CM063505.1, read as the reverse complement.
GGAAAAACGTTGAGCCATTTGCTGGCGACAGCTGGGAAACGTGTTGAATAGACAGAAAATTTACATCTATAGGATAGAAAGCTTTGGGAAATGAATCGAAAGAATTTTAAGTCAAGAACGCTCCTTTGATTAAGACATTTAGAGGCTGGGAAAAAGATTTTAAGGAATTAAAATGGGAGAGAGGAGGTTTTTAAGGAAATATTAAAGTTAAATAATTTTTATATATTACATATATATATATATATATATATATTATGTATGTTAGTATGTATGTATATATATATATATATATATATATATATGTGCACACACACGCATATATATGTATATATGTGTGTATGTACTTTTCTCGAGGCAAGCCCCATACACTTACCCGATTGTTTGTTTTTTTTATACTCTATAAAAGAGGTTTCCATCAGCAATGTCATTTCAAAGTCAATGAAAAATATTCGAGATCCGTATATTAATCTCTATTTGTTATTTCTCTCTATTTTTGCATTAGATTGCTAAATATTTACACCAAATTTGACATTACTCTTGGTAACACTATTCAAGACACGTGACACTGCCGTCCATTACACATTACCGTTGAACAATTTTCTTAACGTAAGTTGACCTAAAAATGACATAGTCAATAATATATTCGCGTGTGTGTCCATCTCTGACGAAAAATAGGTATTAATTTAAAGCGAGAAACAGTAAATAGAAAAATCCAGTTTGAGGAGGCGTAAGTTTCATTTTCCGAGTCCAGAGACAAGAAGAAAAGTGACGCTTTATTCATTTCATTTTATTAGAATTTATTGCATACTAAAGCGGCAACCATCAATAAGGCTTACGTTACCTGGGCTATTCTTTTTCTATACGAAGATCGAAGATGTAGAACCTTCTCTCGCTCTTAAGTTAGCGGACAGGCGAAGCTGTCAGAATCGTCTCTGAGGCATAACAACGCGTGGAGCACAATGCATTTTCTTTGACTAGCTTTGATACTTGAATAAAAAAGCTGACATGTCTCGGATAAGAGATATTTTGTGTCACGAAAATGCTCGGTTCACTTTCTTAACATCTGTACACGTAAGTATTTTTGTTCTCTTAAATAAAATTGGATTTTTTAAGACGCAATATAGAGTATTAAAACCAAATATTGCTTATAGGCCGATACCCAAATTAGGAGAAGATGATACTTTTAGAGAAGTCCAGTTTATTTTAACCCATCAACCCTTTGCTTGCGTTCTACGTAGCATGTGATAAACATGTTATAATATGCCATGTGGAAGGTTTGGTTTTGGAGTGCTACGGTCTACTTTTTGCAACACGAGGGCTATTGAGACCGGGACCTACTGCTTAAGCCGATTCGGCTACGAACGCCTACGAACATCCATGCCATAGTTGGATTCGGATCCACGAACTCCGGTTCCGAAGGCCAGCACCCTAACCATTCGGCCATCATTAAGCCATCGTTCGGCCTGCCATGTAATAGAACAATCACATTATGTTAAACCCAGAATAAAACATCCGATCAAATGTTTTATTATGGGCTTAAATATACCATATGATACACAATGAATTATATTTTATAAAAAAGATTTTTCATATTTGATATCATTGTGTATCACATGTTATATACAAACGTATAAAGCATTATGTACATCATATGTGATGTACAGGACAGGCTAATGCTTGAGTCCTTTTCTATACTTTATAATCGGCGATGTCATTTTTAATGCCTTAAGAACCGTATTTCTACTACCCATAGTTTTCGGGGAAAAGGCGATGTAATATGTATGACGTCATATCAAAAAGAACTTTTATTCAAAACATAAACATCGTTACTCAAGTGGAGTTACTGTTTTATGGCAACAGCGATCTCCAAATCTGATGTCTTTATATTTCTATCTGGGGTTCGCCATCTGGAGGACTTGGTTTATCGAGACCCAATTACTTCAGAAATAGACTCAGTTGCTCGTCTCCATGGTGCATGTACTTTCGTTGACACTACGAGGCTGGAACGTGTGGCAGT
>CM063505.1:26606098-26638598 GCA_032207245.1 Pardosa pseudoannulata | reverse complement strand
CGATACAGATAAAATTTTGAATCTGTATCGTCAAGATTTCAAAAGTTATTTATGTATATAAATTCAATCTTATATTCAACAAATGGAAAAAAAATTACTTTTGCTCTCCATGTTTTTTTTCCTCAAATTCTATGCAACTAAAAAACGATTTTATTATTATTATTCATTATTATTATTATTATTACTCTTATTTTTGGTCTAATAGGTTAGGTTGCTGATTCGTCACGATGGGTTCGAATCCCACTGTTGTATGGATCTTCGCATCCGTTCGGAATCGGCTTTACGCAGTAGGTACCGGTCTCGTTATCCCTCGGGTTGAAAAAAACATATACCGTAGTGCTCCAACCCAAACCTAACCCTTATTATTGGCTCAAATTATCGTTCTACCTTTTCTACAGACGCAAATGAAATTGGAAATCTGCAGCTTTAATATTTCAAAAGATATTTACGTATATGAAATCATTCTTTTTTTCAACGAATGGAAAATAAAAGTGGCTATTATCTGCTCCACGTTTGTTTTCTTTGAAATTTTATGCATAACAAATGCTAATTTTTCTTTCATTAAATGTTAGAGTCATCTATGGTAAGAGCCGCGGTAACTCAGTCGGCAAAGACATCATTACCAGATAATTGTGGTTTTTAAGCCCGAACCGACCAAAAATCCGGCGTGATCATTAATGGGGGCTGAGGCACGTAAAATAAATTCTTGATCGCGATGTCCTCCAAGTTTAAACAATACCTCTGGAAACTACAAGCAAAGACTATCGTCTGTTTACTCCCTGCCTCTAACTACACTGATCCACTGATCGAGCATTGTTACTCGCGTCCGTAGCACTCGTTAAGCTATACGGTCTTTCCGGGCAATGCTAAATGAGTAACCGCTTCACAGTCATTTTTGCCATAAAGATTTCTGTCTGTATTGTCAGCTTCTGGAAAATAGAGCAGCTCTGCTGCATACTGTTAAGAATTTGTTTAGTGAACCTTAAATTTAGCATGGGACTCTAAGGGTATCTCGCCAAATTGGTGAGATATCGGCTAGTTGGCGACAGTTTTGGTAACCTATTTTTGTCGCTAAATGTCGCCAAGTGTCGCCAAGTGTGGAGTCACTTGACAACTTCCGGTTCCGGTTTCTGGAATATTCCAGCAGTTTCTTCAAGCCAATATAAGGCAGGCAGAGTCCCATGCAGAGTCATTAAGAGGATCTCTCGGACTACGGAGTACACACGGTGTGTTGTGCTTGATGCGGAAAGTGATACGTGAGCTGACGGCATTGTGCTCAAGTTGTTCTGCGATGACATTGTATTTTTGAAGTGATTGCAAATAAAGTATTATCTTCTTCCTGTAGTCTTGCTTAAAGTCCATTCAATCCCCGAACCTAGTTTTAAAGTTCGTAACAATACCTTTGTCAGCAAAATTGGTTGACAAAAAATTGATAAAAAAATGTTTTTCAACGACACAGCTAGCAATTCCCAGACACACAAAAAAATAAATAAAGAGTTAATTTCGTATTTTTGTGGATGATTAGTGGGCCAATTGGTTACTCAAATATTGCAGAATTAGTTGCCAGGGTCTTATGAGATTATGCAACCGAATACCACTAGATTGAAAATGAACAACGGAATAAAAATTGTAAGTTAAAATTTTACTGATCGAAAAAAGGAAGAGGTCGCCCTCATGAATTGAAATTATTTTCTTCTTTACGAAATGAAATTAAAATTGAAAAAAAATAATAATTTAGATGCATTTAGGTTACATTTTTAATATATATTACATATATGTGCGTGACAGTCAATTAAAAATTCATTAAAAAAGTTCTTTAAAAATTTTGAATTCATATTAATTCCTGTTTATCTCTAAAACTTAAAAATATTTACAATCCTTAATTCTAATGAAAATACCCATAAAAAGAGATATGTTCAAACAAAAAATGCTATACCTATGTAATATGTATTATTTAGCATTTCAAGAAAGAACGGTAAATCTCATCAATTATTTTATAAGAAGGGTTTTAAAATATTTAAAAGAAACCAATTGTATAGAGGGATATTTTTGAGTTTATTTTACAGGGGGTTTTATGGTAATTTTTGTTAGGAAGAACAATTCGAATGTCTTTGATTTGAATCAGTTATCAGTTTATCTCGTTTCATAGTAATTTTCATCGTTATGGGCAGAAGGTAGTATTTTATATTTTCATCCAGGGGTATTTATATTTTCATCCAACTGTCCTGAAGTAACCTTTTGATTTCGAATCCCACTGCTGGCATGGATGTATGAAACCGTGCAGAATTGGCTTTAAGCCCTAGGTCCCGGTCTCGTAAGCCATCGTGTAACAAAACAGTAGACCAAACCAAAATTTATCTCATTACCCTTGTGTAGCGATTAAGCAGATACTAGTGCTCCAAAGTAAACCAGATCAAAAACTGTAGGAACATAGAAACTTCTTGTAACTAACTTCTCACTTGTTCAAGTATACTTCTCTCAAAGAATAATAAATATTACTCTCAAAGAATATTACAAAAACCTTGAATTATTAGGACATTCAGGTATAAATATTTAGAACAAAGTATACACTGTTGGAAAAAATATATAGGAAAAATGGTGATATTAATATCTAATTAAAAATAATCTTAAATATTATGCGAATTCTTATTTTCTACAATATCATTTTTTTTCAGTGATTTATTATGCTTACGTGGAAATCAAATCAAATCTGAAAGGGTGGGAAAAAAATCTTCTGAAACATTTAATCATTTATAGTGAAACATTTTCTTATTCTTTGACAACTTACTAAACTCCGTAATTACTCCTGGAATAAAAACGCTGAATTTTTCTCGTGATGTGGTTAGAAATTTTATTTGACCCTTTAGATGTCTTTTCTGATAATCTTCTCTGATGTAGAATCTAGTGGAAATTTGATAAGAATAAAACTTTTATCTACGCATCTTAATGTTACTGGAAGATTACTTAATCATTTTGATCCAAATATCTTAATTTAGGAAATTGAAAAATGATCTAAACATTTAAAAATCGGTTTACTACTAAAATCAAAAGAGGATTTTTTTTTTTTAATCTACCCTCAATTGTTTTTAAAGTGGAGCATTAAAATGACCATACCTTTGAATTTTCTATCTTAAATGTGTTCCTTTAAACTTTCGGACAGAGAATTTTAAGAAGAATTTATTCTAATTTGAAATTGAGATAAATTTTATTTATGCAATTCAAAATATTTAAATTCTAAAAATGGGAAACTTTGAAATTACCGATCTTTGCCTTTTGTTATAAATAAAAGATGGAGCCACTGTTTCCAATTTAGCTATTTGAGCACATGATTCAAAATCGAAATATCAGTAAATATCAATAACTGCAAATAAATCGTTTTTAAAAATACATTATCACCGATTAATATCTTGGAAGCTATGTCTCCGCTAACTCTTCTTCATATTATTATTAGTTCTTTTTTAATGATTTTCGCTGTGTCATATGATGATTCTGATGGAGATGTATTTAAAAAATTTAATGACTACATCCAGAAATTTAACAAAACCTACGAATTTGGAACGATGGAGTTCAAGAAACGGGAATCGATATTTGAAGTACGTGTGATTACCAAGCCGAAAATGTAGCAGAATTTATTAATTTTTAATTGAAAACCATTCGAAGTTCATATCTTTAACTATTCCTTTTTAAATGTAACATATTTTAAAACTTTTTTCAATTATATGATGAAAGATTATCATTTAATTATTCACCTTTCAAAAATATAAAAGTTGACAAGCAATGAATATGTAATTACCATTTAATTGTATTTAAAACTTATGGCCATAATTCAAAAATGCATTTATGAATATTTCTTTATTACTTATTTTACTATTTAACATTTTTTCCTGCAGCAAACCTTGCACAGAGTTGAATGGCTCAACAAACATAGGCAGCTTTATAACAAATCAGCTGTATATGGTATCAATCAGTTTTCAGATTTAACACCAGAAGAATTTAAAAGTTATGGTATGTAACTAATTATTCATTGTCATGCATTTTGCATGTAATATTGTCAATAAATCATTGTTGTTAAGTAAAATTTAACATATTAATCTATCAATTTAATTACTCTAAAATTGTTACCTTATTTGATCAAAGATATAAATGATAAAATTATTAATTTAAAAAGATAATCTAATATTATTTTTTATAGTACACCTGAAAAAAGTAGAAAATACAATTCAGAAACCATTTCCAAACAAGTTTCAACTGCTTAGCAACAGAAATATACTGAAAAGATTACCCAAGAAAGTAGACTGGTAAATACTTTTAAATTGAACATTATTAAACTTAAACATGTAAATGCACATATATTTTTAAAAAGTACCAAGTGTTAATTTGTCGTTTAGATACTTTCTTTTTTTATTGTTGTTTAGGTACCATCTTTTTCATTTTTTAATCTTAATTTTTTACATTTTTAAATTTTTTAAATGCATAATTTTTACTGTTTTACAATGAAAAAAAAATAGAAAATGTAAGAAATTAGATTGTTCTTAATTTTTAAAAGTTAAATTTCAGTGGAAATATTCTTTTTTCTCTGTTTTTCAATTTAATTGTGTGTAAAGGCAAAGAATAATTTTTAATTTATTAGTTTTATGTTAAACTGCTTATTGTAATGTTAATATTCTTAATTTCAAGATTATTTTATCAATTAAAATGTTTTCATGTTAAATCTCTTTTTCTATATTTGTGTAGTGTAATTTTTCTCACAAAGTTATTAAATTGTAAATTTTTTACCACTTATGTTATGTTAGGAGAGAGAAGAATGTAGTTACTCCAGTTAATAATCAAGAACAGTGTGGTGCTTGTTGGTAAGTTTAAAAAGTGCTTTTATTTTGGTATTTTAAGGAGATAGCATATATATATATATATAGAGAGAGAGAGAGAGGGAGAGAGAGAAAGAGATAAATAGATATAAATAGATATAAATATTTATTTTTTATGGCTTTAATTTAGGCATTAGCTTAAATAGACCATAAATAATGACTGGTATAAAAATGAATGTCAAATATTAACTGGAAAATTTATAAATAAACTGTAAAAAAGTAATAACCATTTTAAATTGTAATTGTTATTGAATTTTAGGGATACAGTAATACTTTTAATTGTGTTATGGTTGAAGCAAAGTATCTTTAATTAAATCTTAATAATGAATGAAACTTTCTTATAAAAAAAAATTCTAAAGTCAGCAAGGCATTTTTAAAAGGCCTTATTGCATTTGATCAGTAACATACTACGTTTTATCTTCCTGGAAAAAAAATCTTTTTACTAAAAGTTTTGGGAGATCTAATAAATTACAAGGAATATGTAAGAATTGCAGGTATTGTTAAATTTAAAGCAATGAAGAAAAAAATGTTCTATTTTTAATTAAAAATATGTTTGAGTTTGTTAGCTAAAAGAAAATTTTATTTCACTAGTAATAGACTACTAGTACTTTCAAGTTGTTGCAAAAGTAGGTACTCTGTGTTTAATAACAACTTAATAAACAAAACACATTAGACTTAATTCCAAAATGAGTTTTAACAATTTTCTCTTTTTTTTTTCTTATTTAAAAAAAAATTCAAAATGTTCATCTATGACCATACTTTATTTTTCAAACATGCTTAATTAGTCAACTAAACTAGTAAAAGGGCAGCTGTATTTCATATGAGAAATAAGGGTACTTTTTTTTACTAACATACGTGTATGGTGATATGCATTATATTAGTTCTTTATAATATGAAAGTAAACTGATTTTTTTTTTTTTTTAATCTAGTAATACAAAACCTCAGATATTCTTTTAGGGGTAAAAGACTTTTATTGTTGTGTATTGAACAGTTTTCTCAAACCTAACAAAATGAGATAGCTAATTTTGGTTGTAGTCATATAATCTTAAAGGCTATTTAATCTATAATATATTTTGTGTGTGTGTGTGTGTAAAAGGACTATTATACATTTTAAAGGTTAAACTTTTTATTCATTCCATTATCTCTTTGCAATTTGCAATTTGTGTAACATTGTATTATGATCTTTCCTTCATCTTAATACAGTCAGTACTGGCTATATGTAATCCACTTATAATTTATATGGTCAGTGTGGCTTATAAGTCCCGTCTAACTTAATGACATGTGTTAAAGTGCACCGCTTATACAGTCTTTTCTTTTTCTTGTTTTTTTATTTAATTATTTATTTTTAAAGAAGTCAGTAAATTGGAGAGGACCTGAATTCTCCATTTTCTCCCTTTTTTCTTGCGTGTGTAGCACATCGTCAGAGCGTTTTACCTCCCTCAGTTTCATCCCCCCTGATAACAAGTGCATCTGTCTGTTTATTGGTTGAAGTTATCTTTCTCATATGACTTCAGGTGTTATTTTACGAATTCCAAAGCAACAGATGAGCATATAAAAGCCTTTTTAGGACTTAGAAAAAGTTGTGTTAAACAACAAAAGGAAGCAAACTTATTTCCTGATTATTTTTAAATATTAACATGAAAATACGTATGTAAATGTGTGTTTTGATTAGTACTAATAAATCCCCATCCCCCCCCAAAAAAAAATGCATATTTTTTATGTAGTACTTTTTGAATTATATTTTCAAAATGTTCTTAAAGGTATAATTTTGTTTATTAGGGAATATAACCGTGCCATAATTCATTTGTATTGTTCCACATATATGGTCACCTCGCTTATATCGTCTGATTTTTCTGGACTGCTAAGCTGACCATATAACCGATAGAGACTATACATGGCTACCCAAAAATCAAATTTTGATGGGGAAGGGGTTCTGTCTACTAATTTCTGTTTAAAATTTAATTTAAAATTTTGTTCTTTAAGCCTTATTTTAATAATGTTTATTAAGTTCTGACTTAATTCTGACAATTTATATACTCGTTTTGGAAAAGCATTTGTAATTCATTAATTTATTATATTATCTCTTTTAGGGCGTTCAGTATTGTAGAAACTGTAGAATCAATGTATGCATTAAAAAATGGAGTACTGGAGCAATGGAGTGTGCAACAGATGGTTGATTGTGCTGCTAAGCCAAATAATGGATGTGAAGGTGGTGACACTTGCTTAGCCTTAGAATGGTTGCATCAGGTAATTTATCAAAATTAAGTACTAAATAGTGTTGTAACATCGCAACATACATACACCTCTGTGTTTGTGGGAGCCTAGTAAGAACAATCGCTTAAAGTCCTAGACTTTATTATATCAACTATATACAATATATACATGATACAAATAACATCATTTGGGAGAGAGAAAACAACTTTCTCTACCCTCCAGCCCCTAAGAACCAACTGCCTTCTTCTTGAAAAACCCCTAGCAAAGGGGGGGGGAGAAAAAGGGCTGAGAACATGGGAGTGGTCAGCGGAACGGATTCCTTAACCACAGCCGACATTCCACACTGAGGTATACAGGGACATAAAAATCCTATCCCCCTCTGGGTCTGGAACTCCTGCTTTTTTCAAGGGAATAAATTCCCACGGGTCCTAAAAATTACTGACCCTTTATTTGGTCTCCTTGTGATCAGCTGCCACAGTGTCTTATTGTCTTGCAGTATTCCTTCTAAAGTAAAATAGAGTATGCTGGAACAATGGAATATCCAACGAATGATTGACCGGGCTTCTAAACTATATAATTGGTGTGAATGTGATGACTTTGCATAGCCTTTGAATGGGCACATTAAGTTTTTATCAACATTGAGTAATAAATTAGCCTCTTATTAATTTTCCCCTAATTTAAATCCAAAGTAAAACGGAGTGTACTGGAACAATAGAATGTGCAGCAAATTATTGATTGTGCTGCTGAACTAAATAAAAGACGTGTAGGTGGTGACATTTGCTGAACCTTGAAATGGATATATCAAGTATTTTGTCATACTTGAATGATAAATTAGTATTTGATTAATTTTCCCACAATTACCTTCCTAAATGAAATGAAGTATGCTAGAACAATACAGTATGAAGCAATTGTTTGATTGTGCTGTTAAACTAAATAATAATTATGAAATTGGTAACACTTGAAATGGTTGCATCAGGTAGTTTATTAAAAAGGAAATAAATTTGATAAATAATGTAATATATTAGTATCTGATGAATTAGCTGTAATAAATTAGATTATTGCGATATTAGATTATTATAGTATTGATCTGTAATAAATTAGTATATGATTAATTTTTCCATAATTTATTTCTAAAATAAAATGTGTTGCTAAACTAAGTAATGAATAGGAAGGGGGTGGTACTTGCTTAGCCTTCAAAGGAATAAATCAAGTAGTTTATCCAAGTTATGTAATTAACACTTGAAATGGTTGCATCAGGTAGTTTATTAAAAATTAAATAAATTTGATAAATAATGTAATATATTAGTATCTGATGAATTAGCTGTAATAAATTAGATTATTGCGATATTAGATTATTATAGTATTGATCTGTAATAAATTAGTATATGATTAATTTTTCCATAATTTATTTGTAAAATAAAATAATGTGCTGCTAAACTAAGTAATGAATAGGAAGGGGGTGGTACTTGCTTAGCCTTCAAAGGGATAAATCAAGTTGTTTATCCAAGTTAAGTAATAAATTAGTATATGATCCATTTTCTCAAAGTATTTCCTCCAATTTAAAACCTATGGTTAATTACCTTCTGTGTTATCAGGTATTTAGAGAAATGGTTTGCCAGTGTAGGCTTGAAAAACTCACTCTCTTCCAAAATGTTTTTTTTTTTTTTTTTTTTTTTTTTTTTTTTTAAATTTACTATAATAGATTCATAAACTTGCAATTTACTATACTATTTTTATATTTAAGTAATATAGATTTGGTTTGATTATACTACTGTTAATATTATATATATATATATATATATGTGTGTGTGTGTGTGTGTGTGTCTTTGTGTTTTTATGATATGTTTAATATTTGGATTTTCCTCCTACAGAATAAAACAAAACTTGTTTTAGCAGCTGATTACCCTTTCACTAGAAAAACAGGTGACTGCAAAAGCGACATAAAGTAAGATTTTACTGTTCCCAGTTTGCTATATATTTCATTAATCCTTTCAGAATAACATTCACATATATATGTCACTAAGATACCAATATATGGTCAAGTTAATTTTTTTCATTTTTCAAATTTTTGCAAAATTAAATAGAATAAATATTTCTCCGAGTAAATAATGAGATTACATGTTGTTTTGACAGTAATTGTTATTGTTTATTGTTAACATGTTTATTAAACTGGATAGATATATCTTCTATCTTAGCAACTCGTATATGCTACACCCATCCTGAATTGTTAAATTACTTTTATTGAGCGCTTTTTCAAAATTTTTCTTACATATGATTTCTAATGAAAAAAAAAATTTTATTCAAGTTTATTTCTAACATTTAATCAGTTGAATAACTAATATACTCCTAATTATAGCAGAAAACTGCATTCACCACACAAATTAATTTTAAGCATTATTTGGTTATAATTTAATTAAGACTGATTTTATTTTCAGATCAAAGAAAACTGTACAGATTGCAAATAATTTTACCTGTGATAGGTAAGCTATTTCAAATTTTCAACCTTTATTATTTCAAAATACTCTGAATACTTATTTTAATATGAAGTAATTAAAACTAAAGGAGAACCATCATAAAATCTGCTTAAATATATATTTCTCGTTTCAATATGTTGTATAATAATATAGTTTTAACTAATAAAAAATTTATTGAGGTACCTTTATATCTTGAAAATAAAGTAAACTTCCTAAGAAAAAACTCAAATTCAAAAGCATGGTTATCATTGTGTTTTGTATCTTTAAAAAAAAAAAGGAATTTGGGCTTATAAGGTTAAATAATTTTTCCAAGCTGCCATTTTTAAAAAATATGTATTTCCTAATGTAAAGTGGGAAAAAGTTTTTAGGTTATCATTGGGATCATTTGTTGATATTGCTACATCAAACTTCAAATAAATACATTCTTTATTTTTATAATTTTTGTGGCATTTTTAAAGTTTATCCTCATTTCAAAAATTTTCAAGTTGATTAAATTATATTTCCACTATAAAAAATGGATACATAGTCATGAAAGAAAGTAAAATCGCCTCACAGAGCTTAAAAAATACCTTAAAGAGCTCCATTAAGAATAGACTTTCTCTTAACTGAACCAAATGAGTAGGGTGCTGCTTTTTCAATATGTTGTATAATAATATAGTTTTAAATAATAAAACAAGGTATAGAGGTACCTTTATATCTTGAAATTAAAGGGAACTTTCTAAGAAAAAACTCAATTCAAAAGCATGGCTATCATTGTGTTTTGTATCTTCTTTAAAAAAAGGCATTTTGGTTTATAGTGTTAAATGATTTTTTCCAAGCTGCCAGCCAGTTTTAATTATATATTTCCTAATGTAAAGTGGGAAAAAGGTTTTGGGTTATCATTGGGATCATTTGTTGATATTGCTATATCAAACTTAAAATAAATACATTCTTTATTTTTATAATTTTTGTGGCATTTTTAAAGTTTATCCTCATTTCAAAAAATTTTCAAATTGATTAAATTATATTTCCACTATAAAAAATGATACGTAGTCAAGAAGGAAAGTAAAATCGCCTCACAGACCTTAAGAAATACCTTAAAGAGCTCCAGTAAGAATGAACTTCCTCTTAACTGAACCAAATGAGTAGGGTGCTGCTTTTTTGTACCTGTGTTCATCTAACTCTAATCCCACTGATTGTATAGTTATTCACAGTCATTTGGAATCAGCTGTAAGCAGTGAATCCTGGTCTTATTAGTTATCTTGTAACAAAACAGCAGATTGTAGCAACAATCTTAGCTGGTCTCCATTTAATCAGATCTTTTTAACTGGGTGTAATTAATTTAAATAAAATTTTAAATTAATAATATATTTTATAAACAAAATAAAAATTAAACACTTTGTTCATTAAGCAGTATACACTTCTCTTAATTCAAAAATAAAGGTATTTTTGTGTTGTTTTATTTCATTTTACTTTTGTATTTTCACGGTTTGTTTGTTTTTTTTTGTTTTTTTTTTTTTCTAAATCATTTCAGTTTTATTTATTTATTTTTAAAATAAATGATTTTGAGTTATGTTTGTGATAAAAGTTTTGAAAATATTGTGTAAATTTAGAGTATTACATCTAATTTTAGTTTGTTCACTATTTGAATTTAAGACCACTTTAATTCAATAATTAAGAAAATTGCTTCAGCTCATTTTTAATGCATTACAAAATATTGAATTATACTAAATATTTTATATTAGATTTAAAGCATTAATTTAGAACTTTTTATGCAGTTTTTATGCTTATATATCACACATTACACTGGTACTCCAAACAATGCAATACATATCTGCCAACTTTTAGGCATTAGGTGTAAAAATTACTTATTTTAAATGCTCAATATGTCTTGAATTTTTTTTTTAAATACAATTTTGACTGTTTACTATATTTTATGGTACTTCTCAACTTACCTGCAATTTTTCTGAAAGTTGTGTTAATCAGGTTTTTAACCAAAATTTTGTAAGTAAAAAAAAAAGTTACTACTTCTTCCCTTAATTCAACATTGCGATTGCATGCCAGCAATTAATTTGCTAAAAAGTTTGATATTCTTTTGGTTGTAAATATTTTTTATCACTCAGACTATTGGAAAATGTAAGCAAAATTAATTTTAAGCAGTCTCATATGTCTCTTCTAAATTTTGAAAGATCTCATCTTCTTTTTAACCATCAAATTTTTAACCGTATGACAGCAAAATCTGTAAATATTCGAGAGCAAGTTTTTTAATCTAATAAAAATGTATTTATATTATTTTATGAAGCATTAAAATGTAGTTATTGCTCTGAAATATTTTGCAGTGAAAAATGCTACAAATGAATTGATGCAATAATTTGACATAAATATCTTTAGTACACATTTTATGCTTTCATTTTATTTTAGCATGTCGGCAGATTTGTAAGTAAATTGTTGTGAAAAGATGACAAAATAGAGATTAGAAAAAACAATTTTAAATAAAAGTAGATAAAATTAATGAAGTAAATCTGTTAAAAAGTGTTATAAGATGGAGAACTGTTTATCTAAATTAGCCATAGTCATAACTCAAATATACAGATTTATAGAAATACATGTGCAATATTTGTGTTTGTATTCTTGTGTTTAATAACTGACCTTAACAGTTTTGTAGAAGAAGAGGACCTTATGTTACTGCATCTTGCATATCATGGTCCTTTAATTGCTGCAGTAGATGCCTCTGGATGGCAGGATTACTTAGGAGGAATTATTCAGTTTCATTGTGATGCAGATCGAAATCACGCAGTACAGATTGTGGGATATGACTTGACAGGTACTTGAACTTTTATTTTATATTTATTTAAATTTAAATGGAATGTTCAGTATATGAATTATCTATAATGTTGCAGATAATTTATATTACTTATACTGAACATTCATCTACCTACATCATTAATCTCCAGCCATAATATAATATTATATAGACTGCAGGTTTCAATCAAAAAGAGATATGTACAATTAAATGATACAACATATAGTACAATATATAAGGATTCAGAGAATTAAATGGGCAGAATACCTGTGCAGAATGGATGAAGATCATGTAACAAACAAGATCTTCTCGGCTAGACCATTTAATACCCGAAAAAGAGGGTGATCTAAACTTAGGTGGCTTGACTGCTTGGAATTGGACTTGAAACTTTTAAAAATTACTAACTGGATGTCCATGGCCAAGGACAGAAGAGCCTGGAATTCGATTCTGAGGAAGGCAAGGGAATATCCTGGGCTGTTTGGCCATTGAAGAAGAAGAAGAAATGATACAACTGTCCTATCTATGAAATTTTAGCATTCTATGTTTAATCTTGTTATACAAGATTGATGCTTACACATCAGCAAACACATTGCAATACAAACATCAGGCATAAGGTAGTCAAAAACCTATTCAGAGATAAGCAAAATATATTTAAATACATATTTTAACCATCTCTGAATTGGTTTGAAAGTTAAAAATTTATTTGTTGATACATCAAAGCCTAATGACTAGATTATTCAAAATGGATTTATGCATTATTAAAATAGGTATTTCTGTGGAAATTTGATAACCAAAATTTTCACAATTACAATGTTTTCTTTACTTTGTACATAGCAGAGACTGGTAGCATTAATATCCATTGTATTTAGATTTTGGTTATATTGAGTTATTCAAATCAAAGATGGATGTTCACATCTAAATGTTACTACAGTCATAAAGATAAAATTTCAATATTCTACAGCTAATGAGATTTGCATTATGATAGATCATTAGGAATATTTTACAATGTATTGATATTGATTATTATGATTTAGATACAGACTTCAGATTAAATCTAGTTGAAATTTCTTCAGTTATGATCAGGATGAATAGTTAAAATGTCAAAGTTGGTGTTTCCTTGTATGTACATACAGATTGAGATTCAAATGAGAAAAGGGGGTTCACATCTAAATGTTACTAAGTATAAAATTAAATATAAAATTTCAACATCCTACAGCTAATCAGTTTAGAGTTATGCAAGATCAATATGGATACACCTTCAATATATTTATATTGATCATTATAATTCAGGTACAAACTTCATTAAAACTAGTTGAAGTTCACTCAGGTTTGGTCAAATTGAATATTTCAAGGATCAATGTTGATATTTTCTTGTATGTACTTAGACATATACAGCTGAAATAACTGGGTAAAAACGCATTGAGGCATGGTCAAAATTAATATTAATGTTCAAATATGAGCACTGAAATTTTTTGAGATTACAATACTTCCTTTACTTTGTACAAAGGAGTAAAAATGAAAGATCTTTATAAATTATTTAAAAGTATGAGATAAAATTAGGGAAGGTTATTTTAGTTGTTATTAAGATAATATTGAAGATATTACATGCATTCATACTTTCATATATGCTTATAATTATCTAATATACCTGTTTGTTGCTTTTATTTAAATGAGCATTTTTCTGCATAAAGGTATGTTGAGAGTTACTCACGAATTTTAATTTACAAATTTAGAAACATTTGTTTCATTATTAAGAATAAATTTATTAATAAATATTAAATTCTTAAAGTCAAATGGTGTATTGTATTTAATTTATCCCTTTCTGTAGAAAAGTTTTAATTTTGAAATAAAAACTATGTTTTTAGTATTAGTTATAAATTTCTTTCACTGTTATAAATTATTTATAGCAATGAAATTCGTAATATAAGATAATTTAATCTAAAAATCTTTTGTTGCTTTTAGATGATGTACCTTACTACATTGTTCGCAATTCCTGGGGTACAGAATTTGGTAATAGTGGTTACCTTTATATTGCTATTGGAAAGAATATGTGTCGTAAGTTGAATTTATTATAGTTTTTTCATATATTTGCATGCATATAATAAATGGTAATTTATATAGTTACAAGTATTCACTTTTAGCATATTTAAGAAAGTTTTAGGTATCAAAATTCAAGTTGGGATAATATGTCTTTTAAGACCTTATTGAACTGTTTTAGTTATGCAATCTTAACTTATTAAAATACAAAATTATAAAAGCAACATATTTGCTTATAAAATAAAAAAAAATGTGTTGAAAGTATCTAGATATTCAAATTAATTGTTTTCTTAAAGGATAAATATTAATTTTAAAATATTTGTTTAGGTATTGCTGAAGAAGTATCATCTGTTGATGTTTTATGAAAACTTGGTAAACTTGAAAATAAAAAGTCATTCCATATTTAAGTATCATGAGCTTTTATACTTATTATAAAGAATGTTATATTTTATTAAAATATCTAAATGCCATCATCATAGTAAAAGAAAATTGTGTATTCATCACTTTTTTATACATTCATTTTGATATCAGGTAATTTGCTTATTATATAAACAAAATGTACTGATATATATATATTTTCACTGATAATCTTTATGCAAAGTAAAATTATTGTTGTTAATTGATAATTTTTAATATTGCTCAGTCTTTCTTGTGTCTATTACGCAAGATTTTCTATTCAATTAGATCGCACAACATTAAAAATTGTATTGTCTGTGTTTATAGTGACTTATTGTAATGATGTTTTTTGAAAGCTGAAGGAACCTGAAATTAAAAAATCATTCCATATTTAAGTATCATAAACTTTTATATTTATTATAAAAAGTTTTATTTAATTAAAATATCAAAATGTTATTATAGTAAAAGAAAATTGTTTATTCATCACTTTTTTATATTCATATTGATATTAGGTAATTTTCTCATTATATAAACAAAATGTACTGATATGTTTATATTTTACGCCATTAATCTTTAATATAAATATGTTAATATATGCAGAGTGAAGTTATTGTTATTTATTACTAATTTGTAATATTACACAGCCTTTCTGATGTCTATTACTCAAGACTTTGTATTGAATTAGGTGGTACAGCATTACAAATTGTAGCTTCAGTTTTCATAACGATTAATTGGTTTGAAAAATTTAACATTTTTACAAAAAATTGTTCAGAACAAATTTTTTTACATATGAAGGCAAGTGCAGCTTCATCAGTATATGAGTTTAAGAGATCCATTAATTAACATTTTTTTTAATACTTTAAATTCATATCTGCTGATGATTTATAAATCAATATTCATAAAATATCAAAAAATTTTCTATATAATAGATTTTACTAGAGTGCTTTATATACTGTGTTTTTATTTTACATATCATTATATATTTTTTTTAAATTATAATTAACTAGTTTTGATAAATATTTAATTTTTTCCATGTGCTTTAAAAATATTTGGCAGCTGTAGTAACCATGCATTTTTATGAAATTGCAGCTTCATAAATATATGTGTTTACAATCTCCAGGCAGGAACAAATTTATTTATGTATGTTAAGTTCATGGAAGCATTCTATAATTAATCTATGAATGAATGTTTTGTTAAATATTGAAAAATATATCTATAATAGATTTTACATGTGTGTTTTATATACTGTATTTATATTTAATGAATCATTATATTTTAGATATAAATATAGTTAGTTCCTTGTTCAAAATAAATTTTTAAAAAAATTATTAATGTTTTTTAATGTTAATAAAATTCTAAAAACGTGATAAAAATCTTGTGAAATAATATATTCTGATCATTATGATCCCATTCTAGTCATTATAAGAGATGACTTTTATAAAGTGTTCAGTCATCTGTATCATTCATAATGTTTTTTTCCCCAATGGAATTTGTTTTGAACAGTTCTAATTTTTTTGTGTTTGTGATGAAAGTTGCTTCTTTGATATATCTACAAATATACTTTTCAAAAAGTTTCTTTATTTATATAGTTCCTCTTTTATATTATTTTTTATTAACTCATCCCAGTGAAAAATTATTATTTGACTAGATTCATCAGGGCCATAACAAGGTCCTTTGGCGCCCGTGGCAAAAATTGGTATGTGCCCCTACCACCAAATACAGTGAGAAAATATGTAAACTTTTTTTCTATACCATATATTTAGAATAAACTCAATATATTTTTTAAATTCTTAAAATGTGCTTAGTACCTAAATTTTTTCTTCTAATTTTTACATATAATACTTAAAAATATTTTTGAGTACCCTGAGGGTATTATTTTGTTGATGAATTGAATAGTTTATTTGAGGAGAATATTTTTATGTTGTATTTTCATAAAAAATTGTTGAATTTCTAAATTTAAATTTACTTTTATAAATTTTATAAATTCAAAATTTAAAACCAATAACCTGATTTATATTAAGGCATATTAAAAGTGTTTGGTAAACATTTTGTAAGAATCTATTAAAGTTTAGTCTCTAGGAGCGTTTTAAAAATTGAGAAAATTCATTAAAAAAAATTTTAAACACATTTCGTTTTATAATTAAAATTGGATTTTATAATAAAAAAAATATTTTTCAACATTTCCTTATTTCTAATCTGAGTGAATCGTCCTCTTTCGCACCTCATTTTTATCACAGTGCTACACGCCTATGACTGATGCGCCCGTTGCAAATGCCACCTTTGCCAAGCCCTAGTTATGGCCCCGAGATTCATAATGCATTATCATAATTTTATGAGTTCTGTAACCAAATTGCGCTATACAGTGGAACCTGCAAAAAAAGTTTTTCCACTTTTTTCAGTTCCTATTTTGAAAATATATCAATAATTGTAAAATTTCCCATGAACTTTTGTTTCTAAACAATATCCTGCTTAAGACATTTGTTCTGCTTTGAATCTCCCTTTCAAGTTTATCGTGACAGAAAACATGACACAGAAACTATTTCCTGTCCAGTTTGGAGAGGTTTCCATAGCTTTGGGTTTGGAAATCCTTTCCTTTGGATTTTGGATTTGGAACTTACTTTCCAGAGGGAAGTAATACACCCAGATGGACATTGTCCAGTTGGAAGAGATTTCCTTTGCTTTGGATTTGGAATTGGATTGCCAGAAGTAAAACTCCCAGATGGACATCGTCCATGGAATTGGATAATAAAAAAACTTCTTGGATTATATCATTGGGTGCATTGCCAGGCTCCTTATGGATGATTTCAAGTCAGTTGTCCAAAACTTGTCTGTGGGCAATAAAACTTGCATAAAAAAGTGCCCTACAGATTAAATGTAACCTCTATATATGATTTCACCATAAGTAACCAGAACCTTCTCATTCATAAATACACATACAGAAATATGTACATCTTCACATGTAAGAAAACCTTTTTGTTGTTGTATCTCATGGCACATTTATTTTAGTTATTCGAGATTGAGTGTTGCTATTGTTAGCTAGAATTAGCTTAAACTTGTTTTAACGCTGCATCATTTTAGTCTAAAAACACGTAGGAATTTTCTGGGACATTATTAATTTTTCAAAAAGTTCCCAAAGCAAATTTATTGTTTCAAAGTTTTATCTTTTCTGTAGTTTCTGTTTTGTTTGAGCTTCCAAGACTAATTTAAATTAAATTACATTTTAAACATGTCTATATTGTGATTAAAGTGCAAGGATTTATCTACTGACCAGGAACTGGAAACCTTGAAACAAATAGAAAAGAATTCCCTGATTACAAAACAGTTGGACTTTTCTCTGTTAATGCTTAATGGTATTGTTATAAAATGAGAGGTCGTATTCAAATGTTTATTTCAATCATTAAAGACAAAAACTGAAAAAAGAAGACAATCAAAATAAGCTTTTTAGTTTAAATAATTGAAATAAAAAGTTCTTATATGTATGTATAAATATACACACATGTTTTTCCTAATTTCCTCTATAAGAAGTTTTTCTGCTTAAAAAGTTTTAAACTCTTGATCCTTTAGGAAAATTTCTTAAACATTTTTCACTGTATATTTTCTGTGATAAAATAAAGGCAAACTAACCAGTGGGTAGAAATGTTTAGTTGTTTGTGTTTTATATTGTACTATTTTTGTCACTGCTTTCCTGTTTATAGTCTTAAAAAAGTGTATGGTCAGTAAGTAATGTATTTATCAGTGAGAAATAAAACTATTTTTGCACTTTTGATTTTTTTTAAATTCTTTATCTGTTTCTTATTTTGGTAGCATTTGTAGATATTAAACTTATTTTATTCAATATTGCAAGAACAATGTTAGCAGCCGACCGAAAAAAAAAAAAAACAGGAATTTTCAAAAGACTGGAAAAAATCAGGAAATTTTATCCTGAAACTAAGTTTTTTTTTTGTTTTTTTTTTTTCCATAATTACTATAAGACATGAAAGTGTGTCCAGCAGATTTTCCTGGTCATTTTTCACCAGTAGAAAAATTCAGTCACAACCAATGAAAAAAAGCCATTTATTTCCTTAGCTATCCATTCAAGAACTCTAGAACTAAATCTACTAAGGATGGAATCTTAGTTGCTGTGACTGTAACAAATGTTTAGGGAAATAGTTAATTTCTTCACAAGGTTGGACATAGATTATCTTAATGCATCATTCTCTCCTAAGCAGAGAGGATTGTGTGACAGCCACTAAATTAAGTAGTAAATAATTTGCAGATTCCTGGAGTCTTATATACATGGTTTCTGCACACCTGGAAAGTCATGGAAAATCATGGATTTAGACAATGGATTAATTTTGTCATGGAAAGTCATGATTTTTCAAGTAAAATGAGTAAAAGTCATGGATCCGCTAAACTACCGATTAAAAAAAATGCATTGAATTGTTTAATTCTATTTTTACTTGTCATTTGGCTGAAGTTTCTGAGTTTGGTATTTATGTATTATCCTATTGACCCTATTGCCAAGTAAAATTTGTTCACCAAGGAAACTCAAAGCAAGAAAGCTTAATGGGTGGGTAAATGTATATTATTCTGGTCTTTTCTTAAATTGTAGATTAAAATTTTATTAATATAATATTCATTATTTTTTAATAAAAATTAGTTAAGATTTTTGCACAAAATATAAGTTTATCTGTAGGGATATTGTATATAAACATTATAGGGTTATATTTGGCTATTATTCATGGTCACCCGGATAATACCAAAGTACCCTGAATTCAAATTGAAAACATTTTGATTGAAAAATTGCTATATGATTGAACTTAGGTATGTAGATATAACAATTTATTTTTATGTATGTGAGTTTATTAACACTTATAAAGTAAGTTTATAGTTTTTTATGATAAAATTCCTGTAATTTCTCTAAAAGTATATATTTTATTTGTATGTACAACAGAAGTTTTATTCATATATACTTTAACGAAAGCTTTAAGTTATGAAAAAAGATCTGCTAAAATCAGGGAAAGTCATGAAAAGTCATGGATTTGAAAAATTTTATTTTGGCAGATACCCTGTATATATTTTAAGGAGAAAATTTTAAAGAGCTTCGAAATATCACATACTATTGACAAACTACAGTAACATTTATCAAAAAAAAAGCAAAGAAATCATATAAATTTAAAAAGGAAAATTGTATGAAAAACTTTTTTAATCCACAATTTTACAAGAAATTTTTTAATCTTCAGGCCAAACACAGAATTATATAGTCAGTTATGTTTGCAAGCCAAGATCAGTGAAATAGAACAAAATAAAAGCAAATAAAGTTTTACTAGTGCTTAACACATGCACTACTTAAACACTTTCAGGAGTATTAAATTTTCAGAAGAGTATCTATTAATACAGTAACAAAATAGGAAATATTCAAAAATGAAGTTATGTTGTTCTTATTAGTACAAGTAAAATACTTTTGAGTTTTAGGAAATTGAAAAGATTCAGATTTCCAACAAAAAAAATTACGAACACATTCAGTGATTAAGAGATGTCCACCTTTATTCTCTTTATGGCTCAGAGTCTGCTTGCATTTTCAAGCACTAAACGTGGTTTGTAACGAGGACTCTATCAGGACAAAAATGTACCCAAGGTCAACACTCCACATGAAGCTCAGTATTATGTTCATTCAATTTGTTCAATTTATAGAATTAGAATTAGGTTGGGGCAGCTTGTAAGAGCACCAGCACTGTAACCCCATGGTCTATTGTTCTGAAAGCCCCCCCCCCTTTCCTCAGAACAAAAGAGTCCCAGCAGTGAGTTAGAAAATTTAACAATTAAGTCTCAAAGAGACCATAGCTGATATACTTCCGTTATACGATACTATGAAGAAGTTTATAAGTACCAAAGAAGCAAATTTGTATTTTATAATTTTCAATACGAATAAAAGCTATCATTTGCTTTAAATAACTTTCTGAGTAAAGTTTCAAGAAATATTACATGAGGAAATAAGCAGAGAGATTTTTAAATTTTGTTACATAAATAACCTGTTTTAAAATTTAGCTATCAAACTTTGGGATGTCAATAATCAAGAGGCCCTGTATCATGGCTCAGTAGGACCGTGCTTTAATTAGGTCTTGTTTGCGACCCCATGTTACATTGCAATTTTTGTCTCCCTTGATATTAACTATCTAAGTTTGACAATCTAATTTTAGGATACCTTGTACACAAACATATATAAAGACTGGAAGATGTTTTACCTTATATCGCGATATATAACCAATTTCATATTCTAATTTAATGATGTACCGATATAAGAGATTACATTTTGAAAATTTTTTAACTTGTTTCAAAAATTATTAAAGCTCTACATTTTGATAACTTTTAAATTAACAAGATATAAAGCTAGTTATATATCGCCGACATCTTATATCCCGATAAATAACCAGCTTTATATCCTAGTATAATGATATATTGATATAAAAGATTACATTTTGATAATTTTTAAAACTTGCCTTTACGCTTTATTACTGTATATTATAGTACGATATACCTAAAATAAAAACATTTTAGAAAATTTATTTTCAAAAGTTTTTTACTTTGATAGAAATTAATAATTTATAAATTATTCACCACGAAGTGTTAAGTAGCAAGAAATATTAACAAGTCGAGCATTTAAATTTTATTCTGTACTTAAGTAATAATATGGAAGAAATTACTTGAGTATAATTTTTATTTTGCAATAAAACTACAAGTAGCTCTGTATTTCTAGGCAGCAAGGAAACTTTATGTTTAGTAGTTAGGTTTAATTATAAGTTTTCTGTGTCTAACTGGTAAAATTTGCATGTAACGTGTCCGCAGCTAGAAAAATACTTTCTTGGTGTAGATAAATGGGTGATCTTATATCGCGCATGCGCTGTTACGCTCTCCCGTAAAATCATAATATCGAAAAGAAGCTTTAATCGATGTAGTTATATCGGCCACCATCGCCTTGCTGAAAATTTCGAAATCGGTGCCATGATGCCCGACGTTATCAAATATATCACGATATATCGATGCATCATACAGTCCCAATATGTATTTATATGTCTATTGGCGTTCGTGATACATCTCCAAATTGAAAATTTCAAAACCCGTATCGTAATGCAGCAAGTTATATCGATATTTCGCGATATATCAATACATCATCTAGTCCTTATATGTATTTATATATATCCAGCTGTTACCTTATGCTTTACCTCTTAATTTAAATTTTAAAGCCAAACTGAAAAAAAAATAATACGATATATTATTGCTGATTTTCAAACAGCATCTCAGTTGTCAGTGTCATCGGATTCAGGATCTTCTCTAATGGAAAGGCGATGTTTCATTTGAGTTGTCAGGGGTGGAATGAAAGAGGCTGGTATCAAGAATGTGGTCAAATTAATTTAAAATTATTCACCACGAAGTGTTAAGTAGCAAAAAAATATTAACAAGTCGAGCATTTAAATTTTATTATGTATGTACTTAATAATATAGAAGAAAATACTTGAGTATAATTTTTATTTTGCAATAAAACTACAAGTAGCTCTGCATTTCTAGGCAGCAATGAAACTATGTTTAGTAATTAGGTTTAATTATAAGTTTTCTGTGTCAAATTTTTATATAACGTGTCCGCAGCTGGAAAAATACTTTTGCGGTGTAGATAAATGGGTGATCTTATATCGCGCATGCGCTGTTACGCTCTCCCGTAAAATCAGAATATCGAAAAGAAGCTTTAATCGATGTAGTTATATCGGCGCCGTCACCATCGCCTTGCTGAAAATTTCGAAATCGGTGCCATGATGCCCGACGTTATCAATATATCGCGATATATCGATACATCATACAGTCCCAATATATATTTATATGTCTATTGGCGTTCGTGATACATCTCCAAATTGAAAATTTCAAAACTCGTATCGTAATGCAGCAAGTTATATCGATATTTTGCGATATATCAATACATCATCTAGTCCTTATATGTATTTATATATATCCAGCTGTTACCTTATGCTTGATCTTTTCATTTAAATTTTAAAGCCAAACTGAAAAAAAATAATACGATATATTATTGCTGATTTTCAAACAGCCTTTCAGTTGTCAGTATCATCGGATTCAGGATCTTCTCTAATGGAAAGGCGATGTTTCATTTGAGTTGTCAGGGGTGGAATGAAAGAGGCTGGTATCAAGAATGTGGTCAAATTGCAGAGATCGACAAACACTTTGTACCGGTCACTGAAAAATAAAATAGTCATTTATTTCAGTTAAACTTCTGCATAGTCGAGTGTAATGAGACATAACAGGGAAAAATTGAAGTATCAGAATGGAAGTTTCGAAACGGTTACACCGGTTTGAACCCTCATTGAATTACTCCCAGATGGCTTTTCAGTCGACTTAATTCTTTTAGGCTATACTGTAGGGTCGGTTCGTTAGGTGGCTGTTGAACATCTACGATAGTGTAGAGTTTGTTCTGTACCATCTCCACTTTTCAACTCGATCGTGAGCATATTTTCAACTTCTAACTCTGAATGCAAATTTTCTATAAATAGTACTGTCGTATTTTTTTAACGGAAGGTAATGTATTAGTAGTGTTGTAGATTAAGTAGTGTTTGTAGAAGCTAAGCTTGTAACAGTTTATATTATTCTATTATCATTAAAGTAGAATGAATAAATACTCGTTCTGTTTTATAAGAAATTGTTGTTCACTTAGATTACAACTTGAACCACATCATACAACTGCATTGCTCTATAGCTAATACCCAGTGGCGTGCGGTCCATATGTGCAGAGTGTGCACTGCACACCCTGGCAAGATTATGAGGGACAATAATTTTCTCTACCTATGTCTACCAATCTTTATATTGTATATAATAAATATTA
The DNA here is from genome assembly GCA_032207245.1 of Pardosa pseudoannulata. Classification (NCBI taxonomy): domain Eukaryota; kingdom Metazoa; phylum Arthropoda; class Arachnida; order Araneae; family Lycosidae; genus Pardosa; species Pardosa pseudoannulata. The sequence goes on along the minus strand of CM063505.1, from coordinate 26,614,967 downwards.
TTTATAATATAATCAAATATTATGCTCATTTGCTTGCTTGTATTCCCGCAGTGTGTGCGGTACTGGGTGCTGCACCACGTAGCGCGCAAACGAACATAGGAAGTTCTGATGTGTACGCACTGCGCACTAAATTGAAAATCCCGCTTTATATGTATGGGCTACTGGAGAAGAACAGCATACTATGGCACTGAGGCAAGTGCAGCTATTTTTCCTGCACTTGGCATTCAGAATCATCCGAAGGTACGGTTTATTAAGCGTTGTATTACAGCGGGGACTTACGTGCTGAAGCGATTTTGGTTTTTTAACTGATTAACTGGCCATACGATTTTGCAGACGGTTCATGTTTAAATTTATATATTGTAAGATTTTGTTTTCATGGAAATATAAATTAAGTATTTCATCAATATAAAGTGAAGTGTTTTAGTGTGGTAAATTAATTTCGGTGATGTATTATATTTATTGAAATAATTAGCTGAAATACAATGTTTTGTTTTAAAGAAACGAATTTTAACAGAACAGTCCAAATTTTACCATTCATTGTGTCTTACAGACAGTGTATAAGTTATATCTGTAACACCATATCGTTGGTTTTGTTTTTAAAAATTGTCAAGATGTTTTTTGCAGAATATATGATTTCCAATTGTTAAAAACAATTAATAAATATAATTTAATCCACTGACCGAACATGAAACAGTTAGCTCTATTGTGCCAGCGTGCAGTGAAATCCTCTGCACGTGGAATAGACGTTTGGTTTGTCGGCACAGCAGCGGCGGGCGCTATGTGGTGATACGTTTGCTGAACATAAAAGTTTTTCTTAGAAACCCGAAGCGTTGCTTTTTCGACGCCGATATGATACCATACAACAAAAGACACGATTTTTGCTTCAGTACTAGTAGAATTCTCATAAGTTTAGCTGTCTTTATAGTTATAACTCGACTACTCGTAGGTAAATATTTTATTTATTGTAATTTTAAATTTATATTCATAATAAATAACCCTTTTCAGAATGGAGAACTCAGATGTCTCAATAATTAAAGATTTATTGGAAAATCCATGTTCTCTGCACACCCTGCATGAAAATCTACCGCACGCCACTGCTAATACTTATCAGTGGTCGAATGAACCGGCGGGTTTGAATCCCTCTGTTCGTAGAGATGTTCGAAATTGGCTTTAAGAAGTAGGTCCCGGTCTCATTTTATCCTTCGTATAGCAAAAAGTTAGAAAGTAGCGCTCCATAACAAACTTTATTTGGGGTTTGTGGGGGTACATCATACAATATCATATAAAAACTAAATTATATTAAGTATGTGGAAGCCTTTTAGCAAATGATAAAATGTAGTTTTATTAATAACATTGTTATTATTTGACAATTTTCAATAAATTGAGATAAATTGAATTTCTTTTAATTTTTTTAATTCCCAAACATTTTTAAAATTTAACACATTTTTTCAGAAGCGTTTTAATTTGGCAGGACCCAGTGTACTCATCCATACATCCAGCCGTGACCTTCTGGGTTAACTCTTTTCCATATAAGATTTACAGTGAAGAATGGATTGTAAATTGAGAGAAAGATTTTTCTGTGTCTCTGGTTTAAGATATAATTAAAAGATGTCAAATCACTTGTACTAATCATGTCGGAGAATTTGAATTTAAAGCTGGCACGGACTTCCCCCCCCCCTCCAATGAACTAAATGTATTGGGAGGTTCCCTTCGTCGTAGGTTCATTCTGTTATGAAGGACGAGGTGTTTGGCACAGTTCGCAGATTCGACTTTTGCGATAAGATTTATAGCAACCTCATGCTGAACGTTTTACCTTTTATAACATGCTTCTCCCTAGATTGTATGATACGTAATGATTTAGTACATATAATAGCCAGTATGAAAGTTTGCTTAGAGGAACAATCTGATGTCTCAAGATAAAAGCAATTTATGTTTACCTGAGTGTGGATCTGAGATACCAGTAGCCGGATGATCCTCCAGTTCCCAGCTGCTGAGATCCAATCATTCTTTGGACCATCAACACATGGTTATCTGCAAAATAAACAAATTACAGTCAAAGTCAATTTACTATGGGAGTTCTTAGAGAAGGATGTGAACCAATGATTTGCCTCTGAAACTAAAATATGGAGTAAAATAATGAAAGGCTGATGATATAGTAGAATTGAACTCTAGAAAAGAATCAGCTGATTTCGTACTACTATAAATAATAGTACGGCAGCTGCTGAAGCAAAAATCTACAGTACAAAAAGTAAAAGCTATTTACAGAATGTTCTAAAGATCTTAAAATACGAACATAATGAAAGAATTTTCTATAGTTCTTGAAAAGGATTAACCCCTGTCAAAGATCGTTGAATCTTCTCTCTGAAAGAATAAGACCAGAATTGCTCTTTTGAAATTTTTTCATTAAAAATACTCGTGTAGATCCCTTTTTCGAAACAGTAACTTCAATTAATTCTTCTTCATTAAACTTCAATCAATTAGTCTCTTTGAAATTCAATAAATGTTATTGAATACAAAGTTAAATATGTTTATTCTTTAAACGCGAAAGTTCCTGAATATTTTTTCTAGGTAAAATTTAATATATTTGACTTGAAACGAAGTTTAAAGTTTCGACACAGATGTTACAACATCGTGAAAAAAAACTTTTATGTTGTACGATATTGATTATATTTGTGCTAACTTGGTAGCGAATGTAGCAAGTGATTGAATTATTGTTTAAATTTTTTTTAATATATATTTGTTTCAAATTATTAATGATACCGCGTTTATTTATTTCAATTTAGGAGACAAATACATAAAAATACACTACTATAGAGTTAAGTAGGTTAGTGAGAACACCAAACTGCCTTGTTATTTTAGATGAAGCCTTCAAAATAAAGTGTATGAGGTGTATTATCAGTTATGTAAAAGATTATTGCATGTAAAAAGCCTTGTTAAATTTAAATGACATTATTTGAAATTCAAATATCTACAATTATAAAAAACGGTCAATTTTCAACCAAGAAAAATTAACAGTGTGTTTACTTTAGCATACAGTGAAACTTATATGCCTTTGCGAATTCGGGAGAAAAATCGTTGAACTTACATCGCCATTTTGTAATATACGCGTCAATATCCGTGAGCTGGGTCAAAATGTGGAAAGGTTGGTTGAAACGAGGCTCTTCTCTGTAGAGTGAAATCATGAGGGCTCCTTGCAAAGCTTTGTGCGAAAATCGCCTTTCACCTAGAAAAGAAAATTTAAAGTTTGTAATTCTCTACTTCCAACTAGGTCTGTTGTTGTTGTTGTTTTATCTATATTGTTTTATCTGTTGTTGTTGTTTTAAATATATACATATATATATATATATATATATATATATATATATATATATATATATATATATATATATATATACATATATATATATATATATATATATATATATATATATATATATACATACATATATATATATATACATACATATATATATATATACATATATACATATATATACATACATATATATATATATATATATACATATATATATACATACATATATATATACATATATATACATACATATATACATATATATACATATATATATATATATGTATATATATATATATATATATATACATACATATATATATACATACATATATATATATATACATATATATACATATATATACATATATATACATATATATACATATATATACATATATATATACATACATATATACATATATATATATACATACATATATACATATATATATACATACATATATACATATATATATATATATATATATATACATATACATACATATATATACACATATTATATATATATATATATATATATATATATACATATACATACATATATACACATATATACACATATATACATATACATACATATATACATATATACATACACACACACACACACATATATATATATATAATATTTATGTATTTTCTAACTATATTTGGTGGCATCGGCGCAGACCCGTTTTTTGCCACGGGCTCTAAAGAACCCAGTTACGGCCCTGAAACAATGTCTCGAACCCGCAAATTCGGGTTCAGAACACTAATGCTCTAGCATTGAGCCGCCATCTAGAGCAGCAGTCACCAAATGGTGGTCAACGGACCACTGGTGGTGGGTAAAAAATGTTTAATAGTGCGCAGAAAAAAACGGATGATTATTCACTATACGCTGCAACACAATTAACAAAAAGTTTCACTAACATTCAGATTAAAAAATTAAAACTAACCGAACTTATGGTGAATTATGCTTATTGTTTTGTATTTATATATGACATCTAAAAATGTATAGTGCATAAGTATAGTTTTTTTTTTTTAATTAAGATATAACTTTTTCTTTTAATTTTAATTAGTTCATTTTGTATTAATAAAATAATAGTTTCTGATTATTGTTCTATAAATATATTTACTGCTGGTCCGTTAAATAAAAATTATATATGTAGTGGTTCTTGAAGTTCTAAATTTTGCCGATCGCTGGTTTAAAATATACATTTTTCTGAATTCAATGACTTAAAATAGGGAAAAAAATCAAAGAAAAATTGTTTAAAGTGTGTTATTATAGGAAGAAGATTAATAATAAAAAGGAAAAGAAATAAGATGAAATCACCAAATACAAATTTTTGTTGAAAATCTACAGTTCACTGTTAGCATAGTTAAACTACAGTCTGTTCCATAAGAGCGTGTTGCTCATAACTTAGTCAATAGATAGCGCGCAGATACCGAATTAATTACACGTGTTCTTCAAACATTAGAGAAGAATGCTTTATGGTTATATTCTTTATTCGATTTATTTTGCTGTGTTTAAATCAACAATCGAAGTAGTGCGTGTACCGAGTGAATTGGTTTGGTTTGGTTTTTGGAGTGCTACGGTCTACTTTTTGCAACACGAGGGCTAATGAGACCAGGACTTACAGCTTAAAGCTGATTCCGAACGGCTACGAACATCCATGCTACAGCGGGATTCGAACCTACGAACTCCGGTACCGAAGGCCAGCACCCTAACCAGTCGGCCATCGTTCGGCTGTACCGAGTGGAAGCGTGAAAATGGAATCCCCACAATGAATTGGCCCTCTCAGTCGCCTGACGCCAATCCAATTGAAAACGTGTGGTGTCCCATGAAGATGAAGCTTAGAGGAAAATGTGTATACAATATAAAGCTCTAAGTGTCCGGGTACAAGAAATTTGGAGGTCTCTACCTTTGAAATTAGCCGAAAAACTTGTCGAAAGTATGCCTCGACGCTGCCAAGCAATAATCGATAATAATGGGGACTGGACAACTTATTAGGTGAAATGCATTTCAGTTTAATATGTATACTACACGGTACAAATGTATTTTTAACTAATTCGTTTGTATTTTCAGAGAAATAGACGACACGCTCTTATGAAACAGACTGTACTTCAAATAGTTGATAGTGAAGGTCTTTTTAGTCCATGGTAGGGGTAGAAGATACTGTAAATAATCATGTTAATGAAAATTTGAAACTTTAAATTACCTCTGGCCACGAGAGCGTTGTGTCTCTCTACGTCGAATAAAGTCTCGAAAGTTTCCTACCAAAAAAGAATCTTCAATTAAGAATGCCAAAATTAGGAACTATGTCGTAGATAATAAAATAATTAAGGAAATAAATAGACCTTTTTCTGTAAATACTCTGTTCGAAGTTCTTCAACTTGCTTCTCGTCTTTCTCGTTCTGGAAGAAGACAAAAGGAGAGTTTATTAATAAAGAATTCACAGTTAATTTATTATACAGTTTTTTCTCATCGATCTAAAGTATAAAAAATTCAAGCAAGTTAAGCTATTATTTAAGTCTATGCTGCCATACGGGGAGTCGGGACTTGCATCAAACACCCTACACCTGAATCTCCAAGTGGGCGGCAAGCCGCTAGTTATACTCATATGAACCAGTCACGGCAGTTAGATTATTTTTTCTTTGCATCTGTTTGTATGTTTGTTATTTTAATGCAGCTAGCGATACAGGCACATATACCCTTATGCCAATACATGGCTACGAAGCTGTTACCCATTTTGCACTACCCGAGGAGCACGTGTAGCTTAAGGAGGGCTACGTAGCATTACTCCCGCTGGATCCTCATAATTTAAAAGCAGTAACCAAGCAGAATGCTCTGAGGCCAACCCAGAGGTATCGTTTGAGAACTTGAAGGACATTGTGATTACGAACATATTTTACATGTCCCAGTTACCTTTAGTAAACACGGTGGCTCTTAGAGCCGGCTCGAGACCCGAATCCGGAACTTTTCAGTTACGAGATCGCTGCCTTTGCTGACTGAGCTATCGCGGCTCTTCTTTGCATCTGGTATCTTAATCTATGCTCTTTTTAACAATTTAGTTGTTTTTCTAATATCCTAAAACTTGTAAGTTTGATGAAAAACCTGTTTCAAGTCCGATTTATGCCCCTTACCTCACCAAAAAGGGGTAGTTACTCTTTCAAATCTATGAGCTGCTTCTTTCGAGAAGGCAATTGCAAAAAAGAGGAGTTACTTTGACTTTCAAAATCGAAAAAAAAGTGATACGATGGTTTAAAATGGGTAGGCATTGAATTTCCTCTTTCAGGCGAGGCATTCTAAATACCTTTATGAAAATAACTGCAAAGTCAAACTTCGCTTGTTAGATTTGAGTTGTAGCGCTACGATTTACTGGTTTACCATATTAGGGTTGATGAGACGAAAACCTACTGTTCAAAGCCGGTTTATTCAGAACGAATACTAATATCCATGCCATCAGCGGAATTCGAACTCACCAACTCCGGTGTACAAAAGCAGCGCTCCATCATTCGGCCATCTTTTAGCTATTTTGCCTGTAAATCTTCACAAAAAGGAAGAAAATTTGTCTGGACACAGTTACTTAGTGAAATCTATTTATTTATTTATTTTATGTGTTTATTTAAAACATAATTATTACCATTCCACTTACCTCAATCTCTAACTTTAAATTCTCCATTTGTGCTTCGACTGATTGTTCAAACTTTTTCCAAAAATTGAATCCTTTTGTTTCGAGTCCAGGTGTTCTTTCCAGCCATTTCTAAAATTTGTATAAAGAGGAGTTGTTAAGAAAATATCAAAAGTTGTTTTCATGACACTTTTTCTTAATTTTAAAAAACCATTATGCAACAGAAATTGCATTATATATCCCCTATATAATAATAGCTTAAGTTATCTGTACGTCTGTCCTCCAATTTATGAAGCGGTTGGACCTGGAATGGATAGAGGCATCCATTCAAAGCGAATAAAGTTTATCTTCTCCTAAACTATCGATCCGATTCTAAAATAAATTGGTATAAATATGCTTCATATCACAGCAAAAAATACTGTAGTCTTTAAAACTTTCGAAATCCAATCCTTCCGTTCTTTTCGAGAGTTTAATGCCATTATTTCAAGCCCTATTTTCCCCGGTTAAGAGCATGCGATTAAATTTATCCATTTGTCACTTAATAATTATGTAAAAATAACAATCATTACTAGATGAAACGGATATATCTTTCCACAGCCTGGTAATAAAACTATCTGAATTGAAGTTTTATCTTTAAAATAGGTATCAACAAAGTATTAAATGTTTGATAGTATAAAATCAGGTACAACATTGATTTTTAAAAGTGGCATTTCGATATTTTTCACACAAAAAAATATTGAAAGTTTTTGAGATTGCATTTTCTCGGCTTCTTAACACATTGCGTGTGGATACATTTCGCAGCGGAATTGTACCGGGAGCGGGCGTTTTGCACGTAAATTTAGTTATTCAGTTAAATCTCAATAGATAGAAATCTATTTAATTTTTTAACCAAATTTTCGTATTTTATATTGAAATATATAAACAAATATATAAATAGAAATATATAAATAACAACCATAAGATTTTTGTAAACAAAAAATATATTTTTAGTGGATAAATTTATAATAGTATCGTAAATATGAAAACCAATTAGAAATAGTAGTATATAGTTTTAATATTTTCGAATTATGTTATATATACACATTTTTACATTATAAAAAAAATGAAAGACAAGAACATTCGGCTCCGTTTTCCTGTATATACCGTTATTTTTGTACCCACAAACAAACCATGTTGTTACACTAAACCGTACTAGTATGTGACCCTCGCTCAAGTATCAATCGTCAGAAAAAGTACTAGTACGTGTCCCGCACTCAAGTATCAATTATCAGAAAACGTACTAGTACTTGACCCGCGCTCAAGTATCAATCGTCAGAAAACGTACTAGCACATGTCCCGCATACAATGCTTTAACATCTAAAATTCGTGTTTATTTAATCCATTAACTCTAACTGTTGTCAAAACTCATTTAGCAAGTCTGCCTTGCATTCTGTCAATCGTCAATAGATGATTCATGTTTTTGAACTTATTATGCACGATGTTGGTGAATAGATGTACATATATTTATCAATAATTTCATACATCGCAGATACGTCACGTTTCTCCTCATACTAACAGAGATTATCGTCATTTTTCATTGGTAAAATTTTTGTTAAATTTTTGATATAACATTTTCTAAGCTGCTGAACATCTAAAATTTGTATTTACTTAATTCATTAACTCCGACTGTCATCAATAAGTGATTTAGCAAGTCTACCTTGTATTCTGGCGATCGTCAAAAGATAATTCATGTTGTAGGACGTATTATTGTGTACGGTGTTGTCAAACAGACATCACAAATGTCTGTCAATAATTTTACACAGCAGTTATGACACATGACATATTTCTTCTCATACTAACATAGGTGATCGCATGTAAAAATATGTCACAACATAATCTCCGAATGCCAAATAAGCCTTTGCTTGGGAAATTGCTATAA
>CM063505.1:26586098-26601098 GCA_032207245.1 Pardosa pseudoannulata | reverse complement strand
TATATATATATATATATATATATATATATATATATATATATATATATATATATATATATATATATATATATATATATATATGTGTGTGTGTGTGTAAAACTTTAATATCTCTTTTCAAAAACGTACGTTGGTTTTTAGTTAAGCAATAAAATATATGTAAACTGCTATTCCTCTTCCCCGCAGACCCCTTCATTTCGCATTATCAAATGTGGTATACCTATTTTCACGGTTGTGAGCCAATTTGACTCATAGAATGTATATAAAAATAAATAAATATAGTAATAAATATAGTATAAAGTATATAAAGTATAGTATAAAGTAAATATAGAGAAGAAGTCGAGAACACTTCCATTCCAATGACAGAAATTCATGCTACTGACGCACGGAAGAATTGTCAAGTTCAACAATCATGCAAAAGAAACAGATGTAGAAACCATTGTGCTAAATGTAATAGAAATGTTTGCGAAATATGTGTTTCAAAAACAGATTTTATATGAAAAAATGATTTCCATGATTTTTTTATAATAAACATTTTATTTAAATTAATTTGGAACTATTTTCTTTGCAAAAATCTTCAATTTTCTTGTATGAGTCAAATGGGCTCACTTCAGTAAAAATAGGTATATGATCCCCATACGTAAATCTAGTGTTAAATAATGAAAGCAACTGCATTATCTAACAGTCAAATTATTTTATAGCTATAAATTTAATTACTTGATAATAAATCTATTCCTATTTTAAAATCAAATAATAAAAGCAAATTCAACATCTAACTGTCAAATTATTTTATAACTATAGATTTAAACACTTAATAATAAATGTATTCCTATTTCAGAATAAAATAATAAAAGCAAATGCAATATTTAACTGTCAAATTATTTTATAGCTATAGATTTAAACACTCACTAATAAATGTATTCCTATTTCGGAATCAAATAATAAAAGCAAACGCTGTATCTAACCATCAAATTATTTTATAGCCTTTCACTCTTAAATGTATTTCGCTGTTAGCCTAAACTTTGTTTTTATTCATTTCAGAAATGTTCTTGAAGTACAAAGTTTCTTACAAACAATTAGTTTTCATTAATGAGACAAAGGCATTAAGGATTAAAGCCACGAAATCTTCATTCATTTTATTGCCTAAAACTTTCGTTCAGTCTTTGGCACTTTATTTAGTTCAAGCTAATTTCTAAGATCATTTAGCAGGGTTAACCTAAAAAACGAACGTCTTATTAACTGAGAGATTATCTGATTAATTTTCTTTTGTTTGTTAAATGTAAAATACGAAGTTGCTTAGCGTTCACAAAGTACTTTTGAAATCAACATACAAAAAATTATGCATGGAAGCACTTGATAAAAATATTGTGTTTTATTTTTGAAGCAAATATATATTTTTCTCCCATTTTCGGCAGGAAACTCTATTTCAAGTATTTTATTTGCTCCGCATAAAATAAACTTAATAGAACTTTCTACATTTATAAAAGTATTCTAAAAAATCTTTTTTTTTAAATAAATCTTTTATTTTACATTTCAATTAAAAGATAACATAGCAGACGTTTATTCTGAAGTTAGAAAATTTTTATCTCATAATGCAAACGAGAAACTAAATTTTTATTTATTACACTATGTTCAAGTAAAATCGTTTCTATAAAGTACGAGCGACCTTATTTATATCTATTTTGATCATATTTAAAACACTATATGTGAAACATAGTTACTTACACTTTTCCAGCCAAAGATGTGGGTGGTGTGTGTATATATATATATATATATATATATATATATATATATATATATATATATATATATATATATATATACATTGCCATAATCTTTTTCACGTTCTGTATGTGCACTGCTCTTAATCGCAATCTATGTCTATCAATAATGTACAAGTTCAACAGTATTTGCCTTCACAATATAGAAGATTAATGTGAACTCAAACCTATTTTGAGTTACGGCCATGGGATAATTGTATAGATTGAAAATTAAAGTATAAAATTAGACAATGATTTATTTTAGACTTCATTTGTTTTTCTCTGATTTTAAATTATGTCATGGACATATCATAAAAGTAAAAAATAACATACCTGAACTCCATAAAATCCAAAGGTGCCATTGTTTCCAATATGACAATTTGATCGACAAGTAACTGAAACCAGCAGAAAAGACTATTTTATAGTGAATTTTTATTTGTAAAGTTTCTTCTTAAAAGATTTTCTCGTAGAAATATTTAATAGTACAGTGTATACACACACATTTTATATATATATATATATATATATATATATATATATACATATAGTGCGTGTATAAGCATATACATATGTGAGTAATGATAATTTACACAAAACAAAAAAACATTAATTATAATTATATTCCAAAATAAATGTATGGGGACTCTATGCCTTAAATTACAACCTCTGGTGAAATGTCTTTGTTTCTCCTCTAATTGTAGTAACCTTTGGTGGCTTCGAAAGCACCAAATTACTTCTTAGCGCAGGTAATCTTATAAACCTCCTTTATAATCTTATAACAAACTAAGTTTCACTTCTTAGCATCATCATGTGATTAACATTAACATTCTGATTGGTTGGATCCTTTGCACCCTTAAGGCACTATATAAGTGAATTTGAAATGTTTTTGGATAGAGAGCGTTAAACATGGACTGCTTGAATGAACTCAACACTTCTTTCTTTAGGTTTTCCTATATTCTTTTCTAGCTTAACTGCACATTATCCAGAATGGATATGAATCTTAGTTTGGAGTAGGTAAAAACACACCCATTACACAAACTCGCACACAAACACATATATGCGTGTATGTGTAACCAATGAAAATATTTCTCACCGATTACACATAATATTAGCCTCTATTACTTATTTTTCCCTGGCTTACAGGGTAGATCTACTAGATCTACCTGTAAGCCAGATCTACCTGTAGAAGAACTATTCAAGCTGCAAACGTGATTCCATCAGAAACGCAAGTCCAACGTTGTGAAGCTTTACATTTATTGAGGATCAAAAAGCATTGGTCAACCAATCAGTATTACAGTGAAACAACTCTGTTTAGAATACCCAAGAATATACACATCTTTCGTCAATGTGTGCCCCAAAGTGAACTAATCACGTAATCTTTTCCCATGCACCTAATTATTGTTCAGCAATATTTAAAAGGTAAAAGTGAACCTTGGTCATTTAATCTAGCTCTAAAAACGTTTACTTTTATTGAGGATTGAAAAGCATCGGTCAACCGACTCTCATTAAACTGCGATAGCTCTTCTCAGAATGCCCAAGAATATACCTATCTTTCGTCAATGTCGGACCCTAAAGCTAGAAAATAACAGATTTTGTTCACATGATCCTAAAAATTATTCATCAGTTTGGCAGGCAAAAGTGAACCTTGATTATTTAATCTAGCACAAAAAACAAACAGTTCTGCAATTTAGTTGTCACAGAAGCGAAACCATTTTGCTGGAACAGCTGAAAAATAAGGCTAATGGACATAAAATTAGCATTTATACCAGCGTTAGTTTTGTTAGTTTCGATTGGTAAAAAAAATTCTTTGAAGAATATTCCTATACTGGTATTTTATAGCTGGAAAATTTGATATTAAAGAAAGGTAGAAAAGGAGAAATTTGAATATCTATCTTACGGTAATAATATAGGTATCTTGTATCTACAATGAATTCCGTCACATTTGAATTTAAAATATAACGATATTGATTACGGACTGGCAAAGAAGAACTGTACTATGACTTAAGTCATTCGTGATCCTCCGACGTACCTTTATGCAGCTATGTTCAAAAAGTACGGCTTCTACAAACATCTCTTGAAAGAAGCCACTATTACATCCAGGTGTCTTGGTGCTTCAATAGTTTTTGAAGTTGACAGGAGTGGCTAAACTGCATTGACTCGACTGATTTCAGGGCATTTATCCCCCCCCCCACACACACACACTAGGTTTTCCTATATAAGGTATATGATATAAGGAACTACCCTTTTTGTACCAAGTGTAACGTCGAAGAGGCCACTGCACAACACCGTATCAACTGAATTATGCGATCCTGGTATGCGGGGATCTTTTAATAACACCAACTTTCGTCTTGGATGTACTTAAAGCGAACAATCTTATGGATCTTTTCTTATTCAGATCAGAGGGATAAGCAAGAAGAAGAAGATGGGGTAATTATATATATATATATATATATATATATATATATATATATATATATATATATATATATATATATATATATATACTTTGTGTATATATATATGTTTTTATCTATATATCTATGTATGTTTTTATGTATGTATCTGTATGTAACAGATAAAAATATTCTTCAAAAAATTAGATGGTCGTATCTCACATTCAAAATAAAATAAGGTTAAATGTTGTTGGAACTCCAAAAATGAAACCTCAAAAACTAAAGATATGCATAATTTAATAGACGTATAAAGAAGTCATGTGATGTTCACATTAGATTTTTTTTGTTTAATTTTGATTACCTTCAAAATGGGGCATTTATTAAACTTAATTCTGCTGCCATAAATCTTAATTTTTTTCGCCGCATAAATACCTTTTGTGACCTTTTTAAATGGCGGTGTGAATTTCCGTTTGCTAATTTTATCTAGGCTCTTTCACTTTAGCGGTTTTAATTAACCCCACGATGTAAAAGTTATCATTAAAGCGTCTTTTTTTAGAAAGATATGAGGAACAGAATTTAACAGATAGCCGGCCATGAGAATGATATAATAAATGCATATCACGTATTTAATGGTAGGGTAAAGAATGATGGTTAGGTATTTATAGCACTAGTTTTATGCACCCGATCAAAAAAAGGCATTACATAAGAAACTTGATTTCTACATAAGCTCAAGGTAATATGTCGCCTCCGTGCTGCTAAAATAAATGACTTGTCATAAAAAGTAGCATCAGCACAGCTAGAAAAACTTACATGGCAAATACGCATTTATTTTATTGGTTCGACAGGCATGTTTTACGATAATTCAACTGTCATATAAACTGATATTATATAATAATTAGGACTTTTATTTTATGATAATAATATACGAAGTAGAGTTTTATTCGAGAAAAATGAATTCGTTTATTGTGTGTAAAAATGGTCTTCCAACACTAAGAGTTTATTGAAGGAGAAAATACCTTTACAGGTAACGGATCAAATTGTCTTTAATGCCAGTGTCATTTCTGCCTATCGCATATCGATGCATATCTCAACTCTAAGTTTTTATGGACTGTGCAGAACCAAATAAATATGAAGTTTCAACAACTTTGAATACTATAGCACTTCCCGTTAGTGATCGGCTATCGTTTTCATATTGCTAACATCAATGCACCCACGAACGTAAGGCGTTGCCTTAACTTACCACAAACGCATTTTCTATGTGCCAAGTGATTTAGGTTTATATATCATTTTATAAGGTTTCGTAATGTTACAATTCAATATTATTTTTAAATAATTTTAAACCACTAATGTTGCCTGAATTACTTTGCTTCTATCTATCTTTATAAAATTTAAAGAAATTTTAAAAATAGAAGCATAAAAACGTAAAAAAAGTAAAAGAAAATGTAAAATTATTTAACCCTTTAATTCCCTAGTCAATCCCTAGTAATCCATTTTTATGCAAGTTGTAATCATTTATTTTTCTGTACATGAACATCACATCTATCGATATTCGTCCCATTTTTTGTGGGAGGGGGTCTAAGAGTGTATTATCATTTATAAATATTAGAATCCACATTTACAAAGAACCTGATTTCAGATACAACATAAACAAACTAAAAGATATTAAACTCCAAAGGGTTGAATTAATTTAGATTATCAATATAAACTATTTTAATTTCATTTGTAAACCATAATTACCCATACTGAAAGCTGGGCATGAAATGGCCAGTTTAAAATACTCTCTGATACTCACCTTTAATATTACAACAATTCTGTTTAATCTCGATGTAATTCGGAGCATTCGGTTTTCATCTATTGCCTGTTTTGGAAACATAACAGAAATGGGTAAACAATTATAAAATATATCGATGTTATTCAATCTATTGTCAGTTATTGTGTCACAGTTTAAAATATACAGTAAATCAAAGTAAAACTCCTACACTAAGCTTTTTCTGTTCAATTTGAGATTTTAAAAGTATAAATTTTGACGCTTTAACTTAACTGGCGTTTTTACTTAACGCTTTGTTTCTTCCCTTATGAGAGAATGATTATATGGTGTATATTAGATATAAAGGTTTAAATTTCTATGTTTAACTGAAAAATCTAACTATATTTAAGGCGTTACCCCAAATTTTCTTCTTAAAATATAGCTCATTGCGTATCACATATGATATACAAGCGTGTAAAGCATTAGATGTATATAGCATATGTGATGCATAGAACAGCCAAAGGGTTAAATAACAAATAAAACATTTAATAAATATTTTCCCTCAAAGAACTTTACCCGATAAACAAATTACATCTTATTTAGATAGATCTGGAGTAAACGGGGTCAAAGAAAAACTCGTACACTATATGAACTTCTCAATTTTAAAAATCTTAAGAACATGATATTTTCAATTTAATACTTTGCTGGGTATCATCTGCCTTTGTCCTTTTTTTCTGTTTTTAGTTTTTAAAATCTCAAATTGAACAGAAAAATCTCAGTGTGCGATTTTACTTTGATTGACTGCACATGTAATATTGTTCAAAATATACAATCACAAATTAAACAGTCAATCAAAGTAAAACTAATACACTGAACATTTTCTGTTCAATTTGGGGTTTAATAGTGAAATCTTAACAGATTATTTTAATAAAATTAGTAATAAATATTTTCTCAAAGAACCTTAAGCTCTACACGCTGTTTAAACAACGTAGCACTTATTTAGATAGATATAGAGATTAAAAGTAAAGCTCAAAACGCTATAAAAAAAATTCCAAGTTTTAAAAATCTTAGAAACATAATGGTTTCAGTTTAGTACTTTAGTGGGTATAATTTAGGTCTCCTAACGTAATTTTTGTATTTTTCGCGTTTTGCTTTTAAAAATCTTAAATTACTCAGAAAAAGCACAGTGTAGATTTTACCTTGAGACTATGTATTTTGAATATCTTATTTCAAAATCTCAAATTGCACAAAAAATGCTATGTGTACGAGTTTTATCTTGAGACTCTATGTGTTTTTCCTATCTTATTTTAAAATCTCAAATTGCACAGAAAAATCACAATTTTCATAACATATGTATTATGACTATTTTATGCAATAGAATCACATAACTAAAATAATATTTAAGATTATGAAATTTATTATGCTTTTATGAAAACCACTACATTGTTTAAAAAAAAGAGAGAAGGATAAAAATTATATTGAAGGTTACCTCACTGGAAAAGAGTTTTTTCACAGAGTTCAGTTCAAAGATGATTTGCTTGAACCACAGCTCATAAGCTATGAAAAGTATTGTATCTAAGTATTAAAAGTTGGGAAAAAATAAATAATAATAATATTTTTAAAAGCTCAAATTAAATAAAGATACAAGTGTGTATGTGTGTGCGTATTGAATTTTCAAATGCACTCACACTGTCACATTGAAGAAGAATAGATGACTCTGTGATATATATGTATAATAATATCTCACTTCTACAGCTTTGTTCCGACCTCGGTGAAATTTTGCACACTAAATGTTCTTCAAGACAGGAAGGTTACTACCTTCTTTAAATTACCTAGGACTTTAATCAACCAAGATTAATTGACATTATCATAGCGTTAATTTCGCCACACTTTAACGTGTACTTTTCAGAAACTTTAGACGAAATAGCATGCGTGAAGATATTTACTGTGACTTTCAGATTTTTTAAAATTCACATTTCATCATTCTAGAGAAAAATATAGACGGAATAATATAGACTAATTATTTCCCCATTGAACAGTATAACTTTTTTGCATGGTTGAAATATCCAGAATTTCCTCTCTGGATTCCTTCACTGGATCCCGACATGATTCTGTCGGCTCATGTTGTGATCCAGTGTTAAGACGAATACAGACTGAATAATATAGACTAATTATTTCTCCATCGAACAGTATAACTTTCTTACATCACTGAAATGTCCAGAATTTCCTCCCTGGATGCCTTCACTGGATCACGACATGATCCTGTCGGCTCCAGTGAAGGAATGGAAAGCAGTCTTTTTTGATAATAATAAGTTTATTAAATCATAGTTTAATTTAAAGGGGACACTTGTGCCATTTTCATTTGTTCGTGGCGGAGCTAAGCATGGAATGTGTTGACAGCTTCATGTTTACGCGTTAACTGACTCTTCTCGGTTGATTAGTCATCAATTTCCTGTGAAATATCTCTGCCCTTGATCGCATTACTCCAAAAAGTTACAGAAGTGTGGGTCTTTTTCATTTATTTTATTATTATAAAAGAGTTCCCTTTTAAAATCGTTTTTAACTCACGTAATTTCCACCTACCCCCTTTTTAGACCTGACATATTATATATTTCCACTTTTTTTTCTACGAGTTAAAAGTTATCTTGTGAGTAAGCCAATTTCATTTTTTTTCTCTTCGTGTACATATCTTATAGCGTTTAAAAATAAGTCTATTTAAATGGCAAAAACTAAATAATTTTTAAAGTTAGAACGTTATTAAAACGCAAATATTAAAAAAAATATTCTGAAAAGAGCAGAACATTTTATTTAAAAATAAATCGGGGGGACGCTGTTTTAGCTAAATTTTAAGTCTCGAAAGGTAATATGTCCCCATAACACAAAAATAACTTGTTATATTTATTGTTACCAAGTGCATTAAAATTATTATTGTGAAATCGAGTATTTTCCCATACGCTATGTAAAGATGGATATCAGGTGAAAGACCTAAAACATATCTATAACTTCATTTGTCTGCATTGATTTTGCTTTTGTCTCCGGTTTCCTTTTACTGTTTTGTTTTTTAGGATGTTCTTCCAGATCTTTCGAGAGACTGTCATAAAAATAAAACAAAAATGAAAACACTTTACGTCCTATATGATCTAGTACTATCGAGGGATATCAAGTGTTTTTTTTTTCATCGTAGTTATAATGGAATTTTATATTTACTCAAGTCGATCACTCAGAAAGAGTCTTTTTGGACTAGATTTGATATTTTCCAATATCGAAAGCTTTTATCTTGTAAACTCTCAGAAAATAATAACTTAGTTTATAGAGCACAGATACAATTTCTACATATTAAATTATACTGACCAGAATGTTCCTTCGTATTATTTCTTGTGCTTGTGCAGCATTTTTATCATTATTTGCTATAGCATAATCATTTTTAATCTTATCTTTATCTTCTTTTATAATAACTCTAACAATCACAATCCCAACCTTCAATACAAGTTCAAAATGTTCCAAATACTTAATTCGAAAAGTTTTGTTGTAAAAAGTGTTTAAAGTAATTAGCAATAACTGCCATCTCTGATGTGGTAATAATTATAACATTTATAATATGATGAATATTAAAATATCCTCTTTGATTTCTACTCTAAGCTATATATTAGAATTCATTGAGAGAAAAAATCGAAATTCCAGACAAATCTCGCCAAGCTGAATGCCTACTCGGCTCATTTCCATTTCGCCGAAGCAATTCTCGCCAAGCAGATTTTATTGGCGACAAACAATCATTATTATTGTTCGTTGCCAATACTATTATTACATATTAAGAAAAACACGTGACTCATGCAACGAAATGGTCTCGACTTGTTTTGAAAATGTGGCGGTAAAACATTACCAATGGAGCTATTTCGTTTACCGTCCTTTGTATAAAATTTTCACCTGCTCCAGCAAAAGAAAAAGTCCAAGTAGTAGTAATGAAAAAAATTTCTATTCCGCTTTTTCCTTCCATCGGCTGAAATCTTGCCAAGCAGACTTTATTGGCGACAAACAATCATTATTATTGTTTGCGGCCAATTCTGTTATTACGCATTACGGGAAAGACGTCACTAATAAAAAATGGCTGCAACTTGTTTTGAAAGTGTAGCGGTAAAACATTACCAGTGGGGATATTCCGTTTGACGTCTGTTGTATCATTTTTGGCGATTTTATAGCTTGAGCTGGCGAAATGGAAAAGTACCGTCTGTTGTAGTGGATGTTTTCTCGCCAAGTTCTCATCATTTAGCGGATCTGATCATATTTCATCAAGTCTGCATTATTACTGAAGTCTTAGGCTTTTCATAATTTGCAAAATAAATCTTTGTATTTTTAGATATTTATTATAAAGAACTTCAAGTCCTAGTGAAAACAAATCGCTTATTTGCTAAAAGTACACACCGATAATTCTTAGAAAATTAGTATGGTCTTCTCCAGTACTTTAGTAATAATATTCTTAACACATTCGCATCAAGAAGCGAGAATTATCATTTTGAGAGAAATGTGTGCTTTCCTTGTATATTCTTAGATAATGTGACTATATTTGTGATGATATATTTTTAAATAAGTTAGTGCACGTCTTCTCGTTATATTAGTTCAATCGTTTAATTACATAACAGTGGTCAACTCGCCATTTTAATTAGTATTTTGTTTTTTACCATCATAGATAAATTTGATGAATTTGAAAACAAAATTTATGATGAATTATCAGGCAAAACTTATATTGTTCCTATGGAAAAAATGCAAACCTATTTTATATGAAACAGACAGTGATAGTACTTATGGAACAGAGGAGGATGAAAAGTGTGAAATAATTGTTAATCAGAGGAGAATGGAAGTACTAGCAGGGAATCAGGGAAGTATGAAAGTGAAAGTGATAGTAATTGTGAATTGGAGGAGATGAAATTACTGACGGTGAATCATAGAAGAATGAAAGGGGCAGCAATTGTGAATCAGAGGAGAATGAAAATAATGACGGTGAATCAGAGGAGGGTGAAAGGGATAGTAATTGAGAATCAGAGGAGACTGAAAAGGCTGACGGTGAATCAGAGGATTATGAAAGGAATAGTAATTGTGAATCTGGGGAGGATCAAATTGATAGTAATTGTGAATCAGAAGAGATGAAAATATTGACAGTGATTCAGAAGAGGAGTAAAGGGATAGGAATTGTGAATCACGGAATAAAAATACTGACAGTCAATTAGAGGAAGATGAAAAGGATAGCAATTGTGAATGAGAGGAGGGTGAAAAACTGTTAGTGAATCAGAAATGTATATTAGTAATAAGTCTAAAATATATTAACTGCAAAAATAGATAATCCTATACATTGGAATATCTCTATATCCCTAAAATATCCCGATTTATAAAAAGTTTTAGGGGAAATAACCCGTTGCAAATGTGTTAAATCGAGTTTAGTAGATTCCCGCTAAAGATGTGTTAACATTTTTTTTAAGTTCAAAGTAATGATTATTACAACGTGGCATAGTAAGATTTTGATAACATTTTAATCATACAATGCGTTAGACGTTATATAGTTCTATTTTTATTGCATACCTTGATGGGTGACGATGAACAGGTGTTCATCATGCACTAGTTCCTTTCCGTAGATTTCCGAAGCTGGTTTGACGCAATTCAGAAGTTGGTCCAGCTAAAAGGAAAAATTGTATTGGTTTTTATCAATAGAATTTCATTAGAATTCCTCACCTGCAATAGAAAAATTATGAGGAGAATGTGTGCCTTATGAAATCGTGAAGCGAAATTTTTACATTACGTACGTGCTTAAGAAAGAAGATAATGATGTTATTCTTTGTTTACCAATGCTAACAGTCATTTCGTTTGGCGCAGTTTGTCCCTTGAGGATTTAGCGCCAATAAACTCCAATCAACCAACCAACCATTGCTAACAGTGACGTGAAATCATATGAAAAGACCAAAAGAGACAGGGAACCCCGTGCCACAGTCGCTTATGAGGCTTCTTGAATATTACTTAACACATTCATGACCAATAATTTTTTTGCGTTTCTTATGCTGAATTCAGGTGAAACATAATGAAATTCTAAAATTGGCTGTTGCAGACTTGTGACGTTAAGATATAGTTAAAACTTTACTGGTAACAAGTTCAATTATGAAAGCACGAGAAACGGTAACCTAAATAAAAATAAAGCGGTATTAAGTAAATTGTAATTCTTCCTCCTATTTTTATTTCCTTGTGATGACACATACATCTAATAATGTTACCGTAGGCAGAAAACGAAATTGGGTGACGTGAGTTCACATCAGAGGAAAACCAAGAATAGAACCTGAGATAAGATGAATTCACGTAATCAGCAACCAGAAAAAAATTGAAATTACGTAAATTCACGTCAGAATGTGTTAATACGATTGTGTTGATTATCTTTTTTTACATATCTAGAATAACACTTTAAGTGTAACTATTCGTGAAAATAATTTTTCCTTTGATTTCAGTACAATAAGAGAACGAGAAAGCTAAGGCAGCATTTGAATGAAAAAAAAAATTAAATACACCTGCTTCAGATGTGTTTTAAGTATTCATGAAACAGTTGTGATGCCCTTCGTTCAAAATAAAACAAGCTTCACTCTATTTTATTTACAGTATCGAGGAAAATTTCTGAAAGTTGCTTTTCATTATGAACTAATTAGCATAAAAATACGTACAATAGAGCCTTGGCGAGACCTCGGCGTGTTTGATAAATTGTATATCTATCCATCATATATATTGCTACAAAGTAGCAAATAAGGCATGTTTGGATTTCATGATGACTTAACTACTTTGAGATAATGAATAATCTAACCTTCATTCAGTGATGTTTCTTTAGATTACTCTACAAAATTCAAGGCTGTAGGAATTATTCATGAGGAACTAGCAAAGTTTATGTTGTTATATATGTGATGTTGTTGTTATTGTTTATAGTACAGTTCCCCCCCCCCTTGCTATATCACGCCTTAGAGAGGCATGGGGAAGGAATAGTAAATTTTAACTTTTATGAACATATGAACTTAAATTATAATAATAAAGCTAGTAGTGTAAGTACAGTAATAAAAAAAATCGCTGAATTAAGACGGAGTAATTCCATTTATCCTTTTACTTTTGCCATTCTACTGCATAGCACGCCGAACGATGGCCGATTGGTTAGGGTGCTGGACTTCGGTACCGGAGTTGTGGGTGCGAATCCCACAGTGGCATGGATGTTCGTAGCCGTTTGGAATCGGCTTTAAGCTGTAGGTCCCGGTCTCATTAGCCCTCGTGTTGCAAAAAGTAGACCGTAGCCCTCAAAACCAAACCAAACCAAACCTACTGCATAGCAGATGGTACATTGAACAATTGTAACTAGTAATCAGTATTTAAATTGTTAACCCCTTATCACACACCAATTTATTCAAATCGAAAAAGTAACTGGGTGGCAGATAATAACAGCATAATAATTAGGAATGGTGTTCCGGGACACACAATGTATAGTTGGTAGAATACTAAATATTCCATAGCATTTTTTTTACTTCAGTAAAAAGGAAATAGACTCTTTTCACTGTCCTATGCAATGAAAAGCAGCTTTCTAATGTATAAATAGGATGAATCTTACTTCATAACAGAATAATCATTAGGAATCGTGTATTTAACACGCTGATTGCCATGAGGGTCACCAGTAACCGACATCTGATTATTTCAACAATGACTAAAGAAAATAACTGTTCATTGAACTATCCTTCCTCACTGCCAGTCACATTCTCTGTGTATTTCACTACATAACACGTCGGCTTTCAAGCTTATTTGGAAGAAATCTTACGACATAACTAACATGAGTTATACTATCATAGTCACCCAACGTGTTAATCTTGAATGTTTTATTTAGTACGCTTTAATCCAAACATAAATAAAGTGTTCCTACAAGCAAAATTAATGCTCTTACCTGTAGATATTCTCCATACAGCATAGAAGGATTTTCAGGGCAAGCCGCATCCCCATTTTTGTTGTTCTGTGTGACAGAGTCATTAAACCTGCAAGGAAACGAAATGTATCTTATAAAACAATAAGATTATATTTTACACAAGATTTCTCCGTCGGTGATAACTTTTTTATAAAAGTCTAAAAGCAATGGATTGCCTAGCATAAAACGAAAGATGTACTTTTCTACGATTCGACGATAAGCAATTCTAAGACTAATGAATAAATAATCTTTGTGGAATCTCATAATGCAATGTGTAGTCTTAAAACATGTGCTGTCCTAGACTTGAACATAGAGTTATTTTTACAGTTCGCCTTACAAATTCATATATACAAAGGAAACTAACTTAAACGAAGACGACAAGGAACCAAAAATTCTTCTCATACGTAAATATATGTCGTTTCTGTCTATGACCAACACTGTACTACCAGCATTAGATTATCATCAATCTCTTTAAGAATTTTTCATTCGTCTTGCACAGAACCGCGATAGCTCCGTCAAGAAAAGCATCTATCTCATAACTAGAGGGTTGTGAGTTCGAGGCTCGAGCTGGCCAAAGATCCACAGTGTTCGTTAATTGCTCGTAAAATAGCTTTGTAGCTCCAATGTCTTCCAGGTTCAAACAATACTTCTGGAGGTCGAAAACCAATCCTGGGGGTCTTTCTGTTAGGGCCTTGCATCAAAACTAAAAGGACCCAATGGGGGTATGTTACTCGCGTGCATTACATTCCTTAAAAATACACGGGCTCTTTGGGTGGTGCTAAATGAGTAACAGCTTCTCAGCCTTGCTTGGCTTAGAAATATCTGTCTGTATTGCCAACCGCATCGTCTTGTACAGAAAGAGCAATCCTTTTTCTCTTGCTCATTCGTCTGTTTACTTTGTGAATACTCGAAAAGAAACGACACATGCTTCAAACAGCAGAGAATTACTTATTTTATCGAAATATCAAAAGGAAGATGGGTACGGATACACACATTGTAAATTAAATTACCTTCTCGCCGATCATGTGAATGAGAATTGTGTGTGTAGATCAAGGATGAGTAAACTACGGCCCGCAGGCCATCTCCGGCCCGCCTGAAGGTTTTATCCGGCCCGCGGATAGAATTTTAAGTTGCCGGTCCGAG
>CM063505.1:26566098-26583598 GCA_032207245.1 Pardosa pseudoannulata | reverse complement strand
CTGATATTACGATTAAAAACCTGACTGGTAGAAACAGAGAAGAAGGTTGTTGGTGGCACCTGAGAGATGAATGGGGAGAAGAGAAAGGTCATCTGATATTATTATTTTTCTTGCCGGACTCGAATGTCATTTGATTGGAGATCGAAGCCAGAGGGGTTCCAATCAGAGGCGTAGTGAATTGGGATGTGCAGTTGTAGCTCACACAGTCGTTGTATATATATGTGTAAGGAAAAGTAACCTAAATCTACAAAAGAATGAAGATATTTATATAAAAACCCCGAAGATGACACCTTAAGGACTATAGAGTTGACGCGCATCCGGTAGCACGATAGATCAAGGTATCGAAATAAATTTATGACAAAAGCCCTTGTTACAACTCTGTAGAAAATTCACAGGGATTTTCAAATATATAATCAAGGATGAAAACCATGTACGTTCCTGCTTTTCCCTTTAAACCCCTACTCTATACTCATCACTGAGCTGCAATTCACGCCCTTAGGCAGGAGGTTTAACCGGAGGCCTAGATCTAAAATAAGAAGCGTCACTGAAGATGATAACTTGATGTAAAATTATTCAATACTATTTTTATTATTCAAATTTGGATCCACATATGAGGTTCAGATGACCGAGAGGGTTGAATATTTCCTCTTTTACCTGGAGACGTACATATTTTGAATAGAAGAGCAAACACCAGATTATGAGAAATTAACATACATTATATAACTTTGTCATTTGTAATTTGGTTTTATGAGAATCTTTCAATAATCAATTCTATAAATTTTACATTCTATATATAGTAGATTCTCAAAGTGGTCTAAGGGGACCCCCAGGGGTCACCGATAACCTAAAAAGGGTACATATCAACTAAAGAAAAAATTGGGGGTGCATGAGATGTAAATAGAAGCCTGAAGGACATGATTCCTATTAAGCAAATTACACCAAAATAGACGTTCTGTGCCATAATGCACTAAACACAGATTTTACCTCTGTACTTACATAATAATTACTTATACAACAGAGATATAAAGCAAACAATAATATATTAAGTCTATTTCAAATCTACTTAGCCGGTATACAATTATCCTTGTTAGTTCAAGCTGTCAGGTTAATTTCACATTCGTCACTCTACATTTGAATGCTTGAGTATAAATATTAAGCTGACGGACTAATATGGAAATAACCCATGTGAAGAGGTCTATCAAAAACAGAAAAAATTGTCTAAGGGTCTAATGCACAAAAAAGTTTGAGAATTTCTCATCTATATAATATTTTTATCTGATCAGCTTTTAAAATCTTTCTTTAGTAGAAAAGTTAGTATTTACAACTTTCTGACTGAGACCGGGCTAAACGATATTCAAAGAGGTAAAAAGCTTCTTTTTAAAACTGGATTCAAATCCCACTGATAGTATCGATTTTTATATTCGCTCCGAATAGCCTTTAACCAGTCATGAGCCATGGTGTTTAAAAAAATACTAACTGTTGTGCGCCTAACCAAACCAAACCAACTGAAATCTGGTTGGTGGATACTGAAAAGCAAAAGAGTTAACGATTTTCGATCTTCTTAATAAGGATCTTATTTGTATATTGGTTCAAATTCGTGAGGATAACTCCTTATGAATAATAGCCAATTCAGCAACTATCCATGTCTGAGCAGCATTCTTATACTCTATTGGGTTTTTTACGAATTATCTTGTTGAATAAAAGATTCCTAGTAACTAAAAGTTTCTGAACTACATATTTCCCCAGTCCATAAAGCATTTATTTTCAAAGAAAAAAATTTAAAATATATATATATATATATATATATATATATATATATATATATATATATATATATATATATATATACTCAGATTTCGTAGGAATATTCCTAGAAAGAAAAATAAACAGTACAAACATTTCTTAAATATTT
Organism: Pardosa pseudoannulata; assembly: GCA_032207245.1. NCBI lineage: Eukaryota > Metazoa > Arthropoda > Arachnida > Araneae > Lycosidae > Pardosa > Pardosa pseudoannulata. Next base: position 26,581,686 of record CM063505.1, on the reverse strand, counting down.
TTTTCTATAATAGTCGAAGTGAAATTGTCATATATCTAACATATTACGTATAAAATATGAAGTTGTATTTTTTTAGCACTGCGGAAACAACTTAAGAAACTTAGGTCTTAAGAAACAACAATTAAATATGAATATATAAGTATATAATATATAAATATATAATAAATATATAATATATATATATATAATATATAAATATATAATATATATCTATATATATATAATATATAAATATATAATAAATATATAATAAATATATAATATATAAATATATGATGCATAAATATATGTTTATTTATTTATGTAGGTATAGTTATATATGCATGTATTTACACATGTATATTGTGCTTGTATACATATGTAAATGTACCATACCGATTTATACATAAATATACAAAAATTATTCATACATATATTTAAATGTGTATATATATATATATATATATATTCCTATAAAATATATTAAGATAAAATCAAGAAAATCGCTATCAAAAATAATTAATCCTTCCCCCACCTCTGAACCATCTGTACTATTAAAAACAAAACAGGACTTCCAGAGATCGAAAAAACTCGAATCTTACCTGGTACTAGCAAACGGACATGCCATTGTGCATCTTTTCTGGGGGAACTATCTCTTGAAGTTTATACCATGCATACAGGCGATTCAACTCGCGTTATTTTTCCCTCCAACTCTGATTAGCCAACTCCGAAAGCGTGACGTCACCTGAATACTAATTGGTGGATTTCAGTAAAGGCTGTCAAAACTGCTTCGTCTGACAGTCATTCTGAAAAAAAAAATATTGATAAGAAGCTATTTGCCGGGGGGAATATGTTTACATAACATACTGGTATGTGCAATCTCAGCCTAACACAGTTGCCCTTGGATTGTTTTGGGGTTTCGGCATTCACGAATCAAAAGATTTGTTTAGCACTAAACATGTTCATACTTAATGTATACGGCTGTGATCTAAAGGTATAGGGAATTTTGTCATGAAACAAAAGGTATCGGATTACCAGTCAATAGTTTTTATGTATCGTTCAAAGAAACCTCCTACAACTGCATTCTATTTCTTCCAATATTTTCTTCCGATACTTAAAACATGCTTTAAAATTACGTTTACAAAACTTCTAGAGGAAAGGAAAATAATACTATGCTTAAAATAAATAAACTATTTATAGATTGTGTAATATCTTTCTTACTATCGTAAGTAAGAAAAACTGCCTTATAAATCCAAGATATATTTGTAAAAATATATAATAATTTGTATAGTTTATTCATAAGATTTAACAAATTATTTGACAGGTTTTGTAAAGAATTTTCTTTTACTGCATCAAGAGGTGCATAGTGTTAGCCAAGAAACTTTATTTTGCCTTTTGGTTAGTTAGTAGGTTGGAAACGCTATGGTCTACCGTTTTGCTTTACGAGGAAAAATGAGACCAGAACCTACTGCTTAAAGCCGATTGCGAACAGTGAAGAACATCCATGCCCAAAGTGGAATTCAAACCCACGAACTCTGGTATCGAAAAGTAGCGCCCTACCCATTCTGCAATAGTTTGGAGCTATGTCTTTTAGAACCGGTGTTTACGGGTTTGAATCCCGCGGTTGGTATGGATGCCTGAGCCTATCATAATCAACTTAGCAGTATGTTGTTTGTTGTCGTGTTCTTCTAGAAGTAGATTCTTATCTGGTTTACTGCCTCTGATGGGGGGACAACGTCTCTCGTCCTCGGCACGAGCTCAAGCCGTACGTTTCCTCTGGGTAGTGCTAAATAAGAGCAACCTCAGGGGTACCTCCTTTAGGTATACACGAGTTTCAAGCACGCAGAGTTCATCTGAGTGGTCTGGGTCTTCAGTTATTCCTGATAGAAGAATTTACCTTTGTAGTGTTTGCTCATTATCGGGTTTGATAACAATAACACGGATCATGACGAAAATCTCGTTGGTCAGAAGTAGCTCAATAACTATTGTGGTTACTGTCTTGATCTTTGGTCTTCAGTAAGCATAATGCTGTATGTCTTCGAGATGGGTCAGCGTAAAAATTAACTTACTGCCTTTGATAGATCTATAATAATCTCTGAATACAGTTCTCCATGAAAATGAAACTCTCCCTAAGTTTGCAGAGCAAGTATTTCTGGACTCATGGATATATGTTCTGGTGAAAACTCCTCAGAACAATTGTTGCAAATTCTTTACATCCTGGTACCGTCCTTATTAAATTCTACGCTCTCGAAGTTGCGATTTTATGATCTTGGAGATTTTTCTATTTGTATTCATAGCTCATATTTCATCTTAATAAATGTCTCTCTTAATCTATATCTGGCAGTGGCATTTGCATTGTCTGGAGTGATGAGGTCTAGCAGTCATATGAATCCATGTCTGTTTATTGATGCCTTTGACACTACTACGATAATGTCTGAATACAATTCTCCCTGAAAAGGTGATGCTCCCAATCTTTACAGAGCTGCAAGTATTGCCAGATATATCAACGTTTGTCCTGGCGAAAGCTTCTCCCTAGTGTAATTATAGTGAATTCTATATAACTTGCTATCATATTTATTAATTTATTCCCAGAGAATGTCTTTATTTATTATAGGCTTGAAGTCAGTAGTCTTAAGGATGTCTTTTTCCAGACATACACGTGTGTGAAATTACAATGAATATTATCAAACTTACAATCTTTAAAAAGAAATAGAAATACAATTTTAATTGGTTTTATGTTGCATAAAGGACATACAAAACTTTTGTTATGTAAATTTATCATTAGAACTCTGCTCATCTATGGATCTGTGACTTTGACTAACTAAATCACAGGCAGGACAGCTAGCCATATTTTAGTGAAAAATTCTTAAGAAAATCCTTGATCCAGTGAATGAAAATATTGTCTGGAGACAAAGACACAATTCTGAATTATATAAGTCATTCAAAGAAGCAAACATAAGTAAATTCATCAAAATAAATCGCCTGAGGTTTTCGGGCCACATCTGCCGTTTCAACCCCTCTTCCATAACACTTAAGATTATCAACCATAAATCTATTAGAACAATAACTAGGGGTAGACCTAGGTTCAGATGTACCAATTGTATGGAGGAAGATTTTAAGAAAGTGGAAGTAACCAAATGGAGAACTATTGCTAAACGGAGATTGGAATGGAGAAAATTCTGTGGTAGGCCTTGGCCACCAAAGAAGGTCTAAAATGATATCAAAAGAAGACGAACTAATTTAAATCTCAAATATATTTACATTAATAGTAAGTCAGTTATCATATACATATGAATATGAAGCACCTGTGATTTTGGAATCCTGGGTAACTGTCCAACGCAACGGTTCTCAAACTTTTAAAAGTCGGATTGCATTCAAAATCTTGTAAATAATTGTAAGCGTATTATCTGCAAATTTTAGAGAAATAGTTATAATAAAATCAAATATTACAAAACAATTATGCTATAGAAAAATACTAGGAAACAGTGACTCATTTACCGCATTATGTTCTCATATCAAACGCGGCAACAAAGGATAATCCTTACTTTCGGGCCAAATGAATACGAGGCTGAAGTAATTTTCATTATATTTTCGAGAAGGCCATGATTTTGCTTTCCTGTTTGCACTTAACATTTGCTCACTTCCAGAATAGAATTTCTTAATTTCATCTTTTTTCCATCTAATCCTTTTTTTTTTTTTTTTTTTTTTTTTTTTTTTTTTTTTTTTTTGGTAGGTGGTTTGTATTTATCTGAAAATAAGTAACCTGTAATAAGTATGTACATAACATCAGCTTCCAATATTTCAAAAATAAGAATACGAATTAGGGTGACTTTATCAATTTCCCATTAATAACACGTATATACTGATTGTCAAATTAAGGCTTTTAACTTACAGTAAAAGGCGACTACATTGTTATAATATTCCCCATACTCAACAAAATCACTGTTAGAGTAAAACTTGCCATACAAACTTCGTTCTCTACTTGCACGAGGTGCATCCAGAAAGTAAGTTTCCCTATTTAAAAGAAAAAAAAACTCACACTTTCACGGACATATTTATTGGCAACGAGTACAGCAATGTTTCAGCTATTTTTCAACACAGCCACCACCAGAATTGAGACACTTGTCGTATTGTGGGATCGACTTTTGTATACCTCTGTCGTAAAACTCTGTCACCTGGGAATGGAACCAGCCTTCCTGTACTAGAACACCGTGCACATCCCTTTTCGTACCGACAGGATCTGTTTGAATTTGGTCCTGACCGAAGATCCATTATGATGCCAATGCATTGAATGCTGCTTGGTTTCCGAAGTAAAAAGCGAAATACAAGTCTCATTGCTGGTAACATTCCTGTCAAGGAACTCGTCACCATCATCGTGATACCTTAGCAGAAATGTCTGTGCTCCTCCTAAGCGTTGAATTTTGTGTTCGGGTGTCAGTTTTGGCTCATAGACCTGGCAGAGCTGACGTTGAATTGCAATTGGAGCAATGCTTTGTGCATTCAAGATCACCGACCGAACCTTGCAGGCGGCGGGAGAAGGAATTAGAGTTTCCATTTCGGACCACTGCTACCCCGCTACTGGCACGAATCGGGATTTGTCCAACTGGCATATGATTAATACGCCATACATCTGTTACGCAAGCTCAATTAACTCGGCTAATTACGTTTACTTTAAAGGGGAAAACATCGGGAAACTATTTTCTGGATGCGCCTCGAATTTGCAAACTATCTGCTGCCGGATAACAGGTCAGTATATGAGTGTTCTTTGCAAGAAAATCCGCATAATAATGCTCTGTTGGAAAAAAATCGGTATCGGGCTGTTCATAAATCATGTCACACTTTTTTTCAATATTTTGGCCATTCTCCCCCCCCCTCCCGTTGTCACGTTTCATGCGATATTACCTAAACATACACTTGCAGTTTAGAAACAAAGTATTAAGCTACAAACCATATTTCAAATTTTATTTTTAAGTTGTAAAGAAAAGAATTTTTTTCCTGCTATTTGTAAATATAACAATAATAATGATTCATACACTTGTATGAAATAAGACTAAAGATTTAAAAACGTAATAAATAAATACAATAGCAATAAAGTATTCGTATAAAAGAGCAATGAGGAATTTTCACGTTTTCTAATTTTATTTTTAAACAATAGAAGACAAAAAAGTAAGCATTACAGTACCTTTTTTTATTTAATTTGGTGCTTTAATTAGTAATTTCTAATGAGTTTTATAACGAACTTTTTAACGTCTCTCGCAAACACTACTTTTTCCTCCGCCGAGTTTGTGACGTCATAGTTCATGAAAACACCGACAGTATATGTTATTTACGTGGGAGAAGGCCACTTTTAAATTTGTTCCTATTCAAATAATCGCATATAATAAAACTGTTTTTATTATGTTTGACTTAAAAAGTCATATTCTAAATACTGTCTTGTATCACTATACAAATACAACTAATTGAAATCAAAAGATATTTTTCAGCTTTCCAAAGGACTCAATATATGTAAATCTTGGCCCTAAATACCTAAAGGCGATTGGCGCAGGTTACATAAGATAAAGCAGTAACATAAAATGCATAAAATGTTAAATTTTCCTTCGAAACTGAAAGCTTCTGAAACAAGTGTATTCTAAAAGCACAATTTCCCTGTTATGTCCCTGTAAGCTAATTTTTTTCTTTTTTTTTTACATACAAGATGAACTTATAGTCAGAATATTCATTTAGGCCAAGGTTTTTATTGCCGAATCCTGACTGTAACATTTGGGCCACAAAGTTGTGTTCACAACTCTCAAAACTTGCGTTTGGTAACTCAATTTGAATCCTGCCTGGAATGTTTGTGAAGTTTACAATTAACTGGTTTACGTCTTCAACAGTTGTGAAAGAAAGGATTTGTAATATCGATAAATTAAAGTGTTAAACTAATCAGAGTACTGATAGATCAAAACAAAAGGTCTATATGAATATATGATATTCAAATTGTTGTTGTTTTCTTATGCCCCGTGGTCAAACCAATCACGATTGAGCTAGAGACTACTCGAATTAAGGAAAAAGGGTGCGCCTTTCGTTTTTAACGAGCACCACAAGGGTGAAAGTACAACTAGGATCCTCGTAATTTTTAAGCAGGGACCAAGCAAGAGACCCATAGGCTTGGCCTGCCACCCCCAGAGGTATTGATTAAGAACTTGGAGGACATTATGTCACGAACCTATTTTACGTACCACAGTCACCTTTAACGAACACGGCTGATCTGACTCAGGAGACGAACCCGCAATTCTCCAGTTACGAGAGCGTTGCCTTTACCGACTGAACTACCGCAGCTATTGGTAGTCTCATTGCTAAGTAAGCCACTAACTATTTGTGCAGCAACATTATATAAATCGTTGATGATCATAGCCGCTCTCCAAATTAGTCAAAGGAATAAATATAAATTGTAAGTTACTTTGAAAACACTCCACTCGTAAAATCGGGTGAGTTCAGTAAAAATTGCTCTTCCGCAGCTGAAATGCCAAAAGATTGGGATAATCTTCCAAATTTTGTTCATATTTGCGACATGGTATCTAAAGGTAATATGTAATTAGTTTATATATAGAATATATTATACATATATGTCATATATCTATATTTTCTATAAAAAAGAAAAGTCATAAAATGCGAAATATTATAAATTTAAATTTGTAATTGTCAAGTGTTAAAATAAATTACTAATTGTGTTTATTCTTATAGATACCTGCCATAAGTATATAAAGCGGCAATGTAATTTTTATAGTTTACAAAGCTTTCAAACTCAGAAATATATTTTCACTACCTCATATGTAAATAAGTATTGAATTTCGGGCACAATTATTAATACTTTACACATAGGAAGCCTCTTATCAGCCGTGATTATTCCAGAACAAAGATATATGTAAAAGAATCAAAACTATAATTGTGACTTATATTTCTTAAAGGTATCTATTATTTTTATGCGATACAAATGGTCTTAATTCGTTTATCAGCTATGTCGCTGCAATTTTGGTCAACCTAAACCGTCCGATAAATTCCATTTCAGACTCAAATGGATGTTGAGCGTCCATTTGCCCACAACATTCCAGGCTGGATATGGACCTTAGATGCAAAAATCTTATGCTAGAAGAATAATACACGAAAATATAATTAACAAATTTGATTAATATCAAACAAATAAATATGAAACACGTTATGTTGGAAACTAAACTACTCACTAATCTTCATACTTTTATCATGCGACTTTTGCAGAACAATTATTACTAGAAAATGGGGAAAATGTTTGGCAACGCTTTAGAGAGTATTACATCACTGTTGTTTAAATTTAGGATTTGAAGCTTCGTGGTAAACATAATCAAAAATATGTTTTAGAAAAATTTAATTCTTGGGGTACCTTAATATTTGCTTCATAAAAAGAAACACTGAAGCATTTATTTGTGGTTTTCCTCTCGTGAGTGATAACCTTTCTTATTCAGTAAGTATTTGTTACATTTTGTAATGTTTTATAGTAAATTTACCACGACCATCAAAGTGTGTTGTGATATCAGTTTCCCCAATTTAAGTGATTTTTACTTCTTTACTTTGTAATTCTGCCGGCCTTAGTGCTTACATTACTTTCAATGTATCTTCTGGTGGTTGCTTCTGTTACTAATTTTACGTTCATGAAAGAATACGTGACTGAAAGTAAACAAAACATTTTAAAACTGATCACGTAAGCAGTTTTATGTAGTAATCAGTCGAAAAATTATACATCTTTGCTGCAAAATCTTATAGATTTATTTTATTCTTAGGATAATTAATGTGTTAAGGAATCATTTTCTGGATTTTACGCGAAATCATGTAATCTTGATCATCTGATAAATTCTTTTTAGTTAAAGCAATAAAGAATAAATCGCTCATTAAATTAAAAAGTTTTTAACTTAGGTGAAACTTGCAAATATCTCATATTCAGCTATTAAAAATCATGATAAGTAGAAAAAGCAAAAATTCTGTATGAGAAGTAGATTAATTTTTCTCATTCATGCACCTGTTTTTAATTTAATGTTGTTAATATTATTTCTCCCTGGCTTAAGTAATTGAGTCTAATTTTTCTTGATATTATAATGATATCTTAATTTTTTGAAGAAACTTCAGAACTTTTAGACACGTTCTTAAGTTTATAGATTAAATATATACACTGTGAAAAACAGAAATTTAATGGAAAGCATTTATTTTGAATTCAATTCCTTGTGCATGTTAAATATAAAAAATATAATCTATTGGAACTCTTCACAGTGATGTATTATCTTAATATTCAACTCTTTATTCATTAAATTCCTTAATCCATAGCAATATTTGTTTTATTAATGACTATTATTGGATTAGACAACAGAATAACCTTTCTTAATTATTCTTGAAAAATTCATAGTGTTGTGTTATTTTTCATATTCTAAATTAGTGTAATAATGTATCTTATACACAATGAATACTTGGTTTCAAATTTATTTTGAAATTGACAAATTACATAAAAAATCTGCTACTTTCATTCCTAATAAATGCATGTCATTATAATATGCATCATTTTATCCTTTGTTTGTGGTTTTTTTCTAATTACAATAATAAATAATTACGATAATAAAAATTTTAAAATCAAGATATGTGTAATTTCATTTATACTCGTTCTCTATCACCATAAAACTGAATTTTTTCCCTTAAATTATGAGTATTTATTATTGTTGCTAAGCATTAAACACATTGTATTGTGGAGTTCACTTTGGAATTTTCTTTGCATTATGTATCAAGAGTGAGCCTGCATACATTCATTAAAGGAAGTGAAAAAAAGTTCAACATCATATCTAAAAGCTGTCAGCTAAGGTAACGAAAGAAGGAAAAAAGCTGAATGCAAAGTATATGATATGAAGTTGATATATGATTTCATCAAGCGGGTTTTTATTCAAGTTTAGCACTGGGGTGCTGAAAATAAGAAAATTATGTAGTTTAATAAAAATGTATTTCTATGCATTTATAAGCTTTTGTACTGAAATATTTTGCTGTGAAAATTGTTATTTATTATTAATACCGTAATTTTGTATGTATAGTCCACAGACTATCTGTGTTCAAACAGCAAATTTCTTCAGCTGCAGACTATCTGCTGGTTGTTCATTGTTCAAATCATCAAATTCAGAAGACTGACTCAATGAGTGTCTTGGAGAGCCTAAAATCTGATTCTAATACTCATAGCTACGTTTCTCTGACTATTCGGCTGCACAGAAAACTTTCTTGTAGAGGCTTTAACATACTTCTCTGCTGGGTTCCTAGTCACGTTGGCATTTCTGGTAACGAGAGAGTCGACACTTTAGCGAGACAGGCAGCTATATCTTACACTGGTGCTCTGCCTTATATCGACATCAAAAAAGATTAAAATTTAAATTGATTTTTATATCAATCTTTCCGTCGTTTTTTACTTATGTTCTTTCTTTTAAATATCTGACTAATAGTTACTTCTGCTTGTAAATTTTATATATAAGTATACATATATTGGTTATTATCAATCTTTGTTTGGCACAGCATATCCTTGCTTGGATCTTGTGCCAAAAAACCCCAACCAACCAACCAAATTCAGAAGAAGGGGAGGGGGGAAGCACATTGCGCAAACTGCCGATGTTCAAATGTAAACAAAAGTACAACTCACAAGATGCCAAGAAAACATCATATCGGTAATAAACCATAAAAAAATATAACCCATAAAGCAGAATGAATTAGTAGGAACAAATAGCACAGTCTTAAATTGTGTCTTGGAGTATGGGAAAATATAGATAGTCACTATTTACAGCTCCAGTTTACAACACAGAGTGGATGGGTTCAAGAAATTTGATCAGAAAGCTGTAAGAATTTGGTGCAAGTAAAAGGAAACATTAAAAATATGGGAAGAAAGCAATACAATGGCCTGCATTAGAAGACGATTTACATAGCCGGGTTCTTGAACAGAGAAATATGAAGGCTGCTCTGATTCTTCCGTTAAAATTCGTCTCTGTAGCTATAACAGAAGAAATGATTTCAAATTTTAAAGGTGGAATTAATTGAATCTAATTCCAACTTTTCAGCTCTCTGCTGTACTTACGTTTTTATTCTTAAAATGATTTAATATTATCATACTAAAATGCATATTTTTGCATGTATAGTCCGTGGATTATCTAGTGGTTCAGACTATCTGAAGATTTACATGGTTTCCGCGCACCTGGAAAGTCATGGATTTAGACAATGGATTAATTTTGTCATGGAAAGTCTTGATTTTTCAAGTAAAATGAGTAAAAGTCATGGATCCGCTAAAGTACCGATTAAATAAAAATGCATTCAATTGTTTAATTCTATTTTTACTTGTCATTTGGCTGAAGTTACTGAGTTTGGTATTTATGTATTGTCTTATTGACCATATTGCCAAGTAAAATTTGTAAACCAAGGAAACTCAAAGCAAGAAAGCATAATGGGTGGGTAAATGTATATTATTCTGGTTTTTTCTTAAATTATAGATTAAAATTTTATTAATATAATAATTATTTTTTAATAAAAATTAGTTAAGATTTTTGCACAAAATATAAGTTTATCTCTAGGGATATTGTATCTAAACATTATAGGGTTATATTTGGCTATTACTCATGGTCACCTGGATAATACCAAAGTACCCTGAATTCTAATTGGAAACATTTTGATTGAAAAATTGCTATATGATTAAACTTAGGTATGTAGATACAACAATTTATTTTTATGTATGTGAGTTTATTAACACTTATAAAGTAAGTTTATAGTTTTTTTATGATAAAATACCTGTCATTTTTCTAAAAGCATATATTTTATTTGTATGTACATCAGAAATTTTATTCATATATACTTTAACGAAAGCTTTTTAAAGTCATGGAAAATGATCCGCTAAATCAGGAAAAGTCATGGATTTGAAAAATTTTATTTTGGCAGATACCCTGAAATTATGAAATTTTTTAAGCAAAAAATCACACCTACAGACTATATGATAGTGTGGATTATAAGTGTGAAATTACGGTAATTGGAATTAAAAGGGGAATGTCGCTTATACTCTATTTTATGCATTCCTTTTTTTTTACCAGGTTGGCAGGTATGCATATAGAATAAGGTATTTGTTTTGAAAAATTTAATTATATAATATTTTGTATTGGTTTTTTTTTTAGGTACTTTCAAAAAAGAAAAGTGCTGAAAAAATTAAGTAATACATTTTATATTGAATATAATTTCTGAAGCCGTGAAGATGTTGATGTTTTGTCCTACCTGTGCTAATCTCTTAGTTGCTGAAGAAGGTCCTGACTGTTATAGGTTTGTCTGCAATACATGTCCATATGTATATAATGTGAAGCATAAAATCAGTAGTCGAATGTATCCTAAATTGAAAGAAGTAGATGATGTGTTAGGAGGAGCTTCTGCATGGGAGAATGTGGATTCAACAGAAGAAACATGTCCAAAATGTGGACATTCGAAAGCTTATTTCTTGCAAATACAGACAAGGTCTGCTGATGAACCAATGACTAGGTTTTATAAATGCTGTGATTGTGGACATCGCTGGAAAGAATGAATGTAATTTATTTGTACACATTGTTATTTTCATAAAATAAATCACTTTTTACCAGATGTTATAATTTTATTACAGAATTTCTTTTTATAAAAGTTGTAACACAATTATTTAACTCGATTTGTATTTATTTTTTAAAAGGTATGTTTATTATTATATTGTAACATTATATTATACTGTAGTTTGACAAATTTTCAAACAAATACACTAATCAAGTAAAGTGAAATATACAAAGTCAATATAATATATTCTTATATTTTCTTTATCCTACAAGGGGAAGAATAACTGCCTTTTTTGCCTAAGATAGCAATTTTTTAGGCGAAAAAGGCAGTTTATTAATTTTTTTATGATAAAATTCAGTGTTTCTCTGGTTTGAATGGTTCTGTGTGATGTACTGGATCATTTGGGAAGAATATCAAATGTATTATGTCACATATAATGAATTTATTCATTAATTTATGCTGTGGAGATAGATAAACAAAAAGATATGCTCAGGTGTGATGATGTTATTGCTGTTTCATTTTTCTATGGACTAACACACTGAAAACTTTTTTTGTGAGTATAATTAAGCATCACTATGGGGGGATGTTTTGCATTTAACTGTAAAGCAGCTTTGAGAAATTTCAAAGTACAATGAACCCCAGTTTAGCAATAACTATACTGTAGTACCATATACATGTATGGACAGATTTTTTATATAAGGCTTACAATGTTAAAACTCTGTTATAACACTTGACATTTTCGAGTTAGGCACAAGAAATCTGGCCACTAAAAGGAAATGGTTAGGCACTGGAAGTTGTTTTCTGATAATTTTTTTTTTTTACCTGTGTTTTTTGTATCAATAATATACATAAATTTTTCCTTATTTCTTTGAGGGATTTTAAACAAAATTGTAGTGATGGATTCAGGTTCCACAGTGACATCTCAAACTGAAATTAGAAGTGTGTAGCATATTAATTGAATTTTAAGAATTTAAATTCCTATTATTTAAATGGCAAGGTACATACCTGAACAAGAAATATGTCTTGTTATATCCTAGTCTGAATTGGAGTAGGTTTCATGATGCAATCAATTAACTTTTTGTCCTCTTTGTGTTCACATGTTTATAAATTTCTTCTTTTTTTATCAGGTGGTTCTAAACAAATGGTTTCCTGTGTACAATACAAAAATATATATTATTGAAAGATTAATTTAATGCAAGCTATAATCATGGTTTCCGCGCACCTGGAAAGTCTGGAAAATCATGGATTTAGACAATGGATTAATTTTGTCATGGAAAGTCTTGATTTTTCAAGTAAAATGAGTAAAAGTCATGGATCCGCTAAACTACCGATTAAAAAAAATGCATTGAATTGTTTAATTCTGTTTTTACTTGTCATTTGGCTGAAGTTACTGAGTTTGGTATTTATGTATTATTCTATTGACCCTATTGCCAAGTAAAATTTGTTCACCAAGGAAACTCAAAGAAACAAAGCTTAATGGGTGGGTAAATGTATATTATTCTGGTTTTTTCTTAAATTGTAGATTAAAATTTTATTAATATAATCATTATTTTTTAATAAAAATTAGTTAAGATTTTTGCACAAAATATAAGTTTATCTCTAGGGATATTGTATATAAACATTATAGGGTTATATTTGGCTATTATTCATGGTCACCTGGATAATACCAAAGTACCCTGAATTCAAATTGGAAACATTTTGATTGAAAAATTGCTATATGATTAAACTTAGGTATGTAGATACAACAATTTATTTTTATGTATGTGAGTTTATTAACACTTATGAAGTAAGTTTATAGTTTTTTATGATAAAGTTCCTGTAATTTCTCTAAAAGCATATATTTTATTTGTATGTACATCAGAAGTTTTATTCATATATACTTTAACGAAAGCTTTTTAAAGTCATGGAAAATGATCTGCTAAATCAGGAAAAGTCATGGATTTGAAAAATTTTATTTTGGCAGATACCCTGTATAATGTTTAGCAAAGCCTAAAAATAAATGCCATCTTATGATTAACATTTCTTCTCCAGTGTTTATGTGTGTATTGATGAAAGTAGATTAGTTAATTTTAGTAAGTATGATTTTCTACAGATAACACATTGAGTATTCTGTTTAAAAAAAACAAAAGAATTTTATTGCATTACATCAAAAAGTTATTTTAGTGTTTAAAAAGTGAGACATTTGATACAATAAAGCATTGAATCCAAATATATCACCTCAAAGTATTGAAAAGAATTTTTCTAATTGTAGAAAAAGCCTGTTAGCAGACACTTTATAGACATTTTGTATCACAGAGAAAAAAAATTTTTAAAGTCAAGAATTCACAGTCAAATGTTAAAAGAATATTTTTTTTCTTATACAGCAGTTAATAATGACAATATCTGTTGCTCGTGTATTTAATTAGATTTCAATAATGTTTAAACATATTACTGAGTATAACATACCTTTTTAAAATATTCAACAGCAAAGAAATAACCAATCAATCAGGGTTTTAACTTGCATACTTAACTTAAACAATCTAAAACAGCAACACATTTGCAGAATCTGCTCATGGCAATCAAATATATATATAAATGCAAATTTTGCAAATAAAAAAAATAAATTAAAAAAAGACATTAAAATAGCCATTTTCAATCAAAAATCTGAAATATCTGAAATTAAGAAAAAAAGATTAAATGGATATAAAATCAGCATTTTAACAAATGTATAAAACGATGATGAGATTCATGGCTTCAGTAAAATATGTTGAAGCAGTTTTTATAGAGGAAAAGAAATCCAAATTGAGTATAAACAATATTCTTTCTGAAAATTTCAATATTTCTCTCTGAAAAAAAAAAAAAAATTAATGTGCTAGAGTATATGACAGTGGGATATATATAAATTATCTATTTAACCATTTGCATTATCGAATTAACCATTTCTGTTCAAAAATCTGAAATACCTGATACTGAAAAATAAAAATAGTTTGCAATTTGCTTCTCTTTAAAAAAAAATATATATATATATATATTTGTAAAAATGCGACTTATAAAACACTGATGAAGAAATTCGTAACTTCATAAAAATATAGTAAAACAGTTTTTGTTGCAAAAAAAATCTCAAAACGGAATATATAAGAACGATCCTTCTTTGAAAAAAAAATTACTTTGTGCTATACGTAAGTGCTATCATATATGGCAGTGGAATATACGTAAATATCTAATTTTTCACTGTCTTTAATATGAAGAGTATTAGTGTAGGCTTTAATGCAATTTTATCAACAGATATAGCGTTAAACTCAAAGGTGATTTTGATCAGAAAATTTAAAAAGAATGTCGAAAAGAATCTGTTTATGAAAATTAAAAGGAAAAAAATGTATGCTATTTTCCGCCTTAAAAAAATATATGAATATAGTTTACAGATAATCAGAAAGTTTTCTTTCTTTTCTCACCATTTTTTCTTTTATGCCGCGTCCACGATTTTTTTCTGCCAAAGAACGGTAATAAAAGGTTTATTTCAGGCGACACGTACTTCAAGGTCAAAAAGCCGTGTAATGCGGTATAGTTAAATCAAGAATTAGTATGGTTTTAATAGAAACAGGAAAGCAAAATCATAATTTCGTTTAAGATGGAAAACGGCTGTGTTTTCGGGAATATGGGTCCAGAAAATCCACAATTTTTTACCTCCTAGTTAATACTGCGTTTACAATAAGGCGATTTCAAGCAGTAGGGCAAATTCTCAAATTATGACAATTCTGGCTTTAGTTTCAAACGGAAGGGCAGTTTATTATTTGTCTATTGGCTGTTGTAAACATGAAAATGAATGGGAAGGGCATTATAGTAGTTCGTGACGTTGCGACAAATTGCCTTATATGAAGCTCTAAATTTTTAGCACTAGTGTAGTGAAAGGAAACCTATTTACTTTACCCAATACGATTCGTCTTTCGGTATGGATATCCTCCAAACTCAAGTGTAGGTAGGAAGGGAAAATGCAAAAGTGTATGCGCATGGACAGGATTTCTGGTGTCAGAATAAATTAAAAGAATCTCT